>OY751314.1:39970366-40570366 GCA_963564615.1 Rhorus exstirpatorius | reverse complement strand
AAATCTTTTTTTTTTTTTTTTTCTTGTCACTCGAGGATGATATTTAATTGGAAATCTGTTTGAAGTAAACTCGGCTGCAACGTCAATGAAACGGGGAAAATGAAAATTGAGTGGCAATGATGGTGTGTGAAGCACTTTTGGGTAAATGGGATGAATTTTGGTTGCTCATATAAGAAGCTTTGTTTTCATAAAAAAAAAAAAAAACACAAAACAAAAACGAAATCTTGATGCGAACAGGAGCTCTAAGTGTATGAGCTCTAACTTTCGTAAATTTCAAACTATCAAGTCGAAACTTTTTACACAAATAGTCTAGTAAGGGAACACGAATGGTATTAAATTTGGGTAGAATTGCTTGACGGTTTTAGATTTTCGAAAATTTCGAAATTTTCTAAAAATTATTATACACGCTCTAACGTTCGTAACTAGAATCGTCATAGAGTTCAGATTTTAGAAAAGTTCGTACGCCCTCTAAGTTTCGTAAATTTGAGGCTATCGAGCCGAACATTTTTACACTAAAAGTCTAGGGGAGAACGATATTCGGTGTTAAATTTTTCAAAAACCTCTCAAGGGGTTCAGATTTTATAAAATTTTTAAACTTTTTGAAAATGTTTTGCGCGCTCTAGCTCTCGCATGTTTGAGGCTATCGAGCCTCAAAATCGATATTGCATTGTGAAAATAATGCATTGCTGGCAACGTCAAATTTTTCATAGCTTCGTTAAGGGGGCACCTACGTCTCCAAGGTATCTATTTTACAGGTATATTGCAACAATAGTGGTGGAATTCGGGTGGAAATATTACTTTCTGTCGAAAGCTTGCTGGATTATTGTCTAAAAAATTCTTCATTGACGTTTTTAAAACAAAACCTAGTATAGCTGTAATAGGAAATTAGTAAGTCACTGCGAAAAGCTTGCGTGCTTGATTTCTCAAGACGTGTACTTATCCGATTGAGCTGAAATTTTAATCACACGTTGAAAGAATGTGGAGAATCAAAATCATGAACCAGTTTTGAATTCCACTGAGAATTGATCAATTCGCAAAGGATTAAATATTTGCTTATATTGATATTTTGATTTTTATTTGTGCATAATATAATTTATCTTAAAAATCAATCAATGGATCAAATTTCTGGTTCATCATATCAAAGTGGATGGTTTCGGCAATTTTTCTGCAAAACTTCATCTAGATCGGTCTAAAGGGTTCTGGAGATATTCTGGCGCGTCAGATTTTCGCAGTGACTTGCTACATTCCCTATTACAGCTATACTTATGTTCATTTGAAAAACCTCAATCAGATATTTTGTAGGCAATAATCCAAGCTTTCTACTGAAAGTGCCATTTCCACCCCAACCTCACCACTATTGTTGTAATAGACCTCTGAAATAAAAGCCTTATAGACGTATGTGCCCCCTTAAGTGGCAAATAACACAAGAGTGCTGGAAGCGAGTAAGAGAGAGCGAGAGAATCTAAATGATCTTAACGTGTGAGGGTATAGAAAGGGCGAGAGGAGGTGAAAAGGGAGGTATACGTTCAAAGATTCAAGGTATTATTACCAAAGAAGAAACTTGAACCAGTCAGAGCGTCACCTCGACTGTACATAAGAGCGAGAGGTTGTTTAAGGGAGTTTTGCCAGTTCTATCCTCGTTTCTTCCTCTTCACTCACTTACCTCGTATTTGCCGTCTCTCACTCAATAAGCTCTCGACCTGTGCCACCTCGAATTTTCCTGGTACCAGACGAAGCGCGATACTGAAATTCCGTTCGGAGAATCGCTTTTAAAACCTTTGCCTTAAGCCAGGGAGAGGGAGAGAGAGGGAGAGGTAGAGAGAGAAAGAGAGAGAGAGAAATTGAGTGAATGAGTGAAAGAACGAGAGAAAAGAGAAAATCGAAGAAAGGACGAAGAATTGAAAGAGCAGGCGCTGGGAAATCCTATTTATATATATTTTTTTTTTCATTTCCAATCCTTCCCTCGCAGCTCTTGGTCTTACTTGGCACTCTGATAATATTTGTCAAGGACTCTGCCTCAGGGCACTAATTTTATTCTCGTTGGTGCAATTTTTATTACTCTCTTTCTCACTCACTCTCGGACTAGAGCATTGTGTATTTTATTACGTAAGCATATACGATGTATAATTGATTCTCTAGAAAATACAATATGGTGAATATTCGACCCAATGAAACGTCTATCGTTTTAAGAGTCACTCTGAGAGTGTACTCACGTTGTTTTTGGTAAGTGACGAAAAATTAAGCATTCCGTAACATTATTTTTTTGGCCAGAACTATGCGGTATCTTACATTGATGTTAAAGTAGTTCGGCTGTTTGAGCAAGTACGATAAATGTCCATCAATTTTTGCGGTGAATAACAGTTAAAAGTCCCCTGATTACAATAAGCACATTTTGGGGGGCTCTTGCGGGGCAAAATTTTGAATTATTTCATTTTTTAATTTTGATTTTTAACACAGTACCTTATGGAAGAACTCACAATAATGTTAATTGTAAAAAAAGTAATCGATGGTTGAGCCTCAGAAAAGTTTCCACCATAAAGGAAATTTATCGCAGATTCTGTTTATTTCAAAAAAACATGACCTTACGGTGCTTTTCAAAAAGAAAACATAAAAGAACTTTTGTTTTCGACGTGTCGGAAGCGGATGGCAGACATTTACGTTTCACTGCTGGAACAGCTGATTGAAGCTTCGGGCAGAGTCGGTAATCGCGGGAATTTTAAATTCTCGAGAAACTTTAAAAGTGAATAACATTTTTTTTTTTTATCACGAATAAACTAAATTTTACCAATGAATTTTCATGTATAATCTTTTGAATTATCAATTTTTTAACCATAAAAAGCTGTATCCACAATTCTTCGACCAGTGTTGTTTACGTTTATTTTCACTTTTTGGTCGAGTTTTATAGATTTTTTTAAATTTATTTTTGAGATTAACTCACGCGCTTTAATTCGTCGAATAGCTTCGCTTTTTTTAACGAACTGACCATTTCTTTTTCTCGGTGCCATTACTTCATAACTTTTCTTTCGCGTTATACAAATGTCGCAGCTAGGTTATGTGTAATATGTCACCGGCACTGGCACGGGGGGCGGAGGGGTGAGAGGGGCAGCGAGCCGACTTTACCCGAACATTGGACAATCATGGCGGACTCAATCACTTAACTAGTCAAGTTAAAGTATAAACTTTATCTTTGACGATATTTTTAAAGCATTTCATGACATTTATGTGATAAAAATATTATCAATGCAAGTGTTCATTAATTTTATTAATAATTTAGACGTAAATTTAATCGATATAAATGAGTTGCCAACTTGACTACAGTCATACGACGGCCGAACTACTTTAAATGGAGTCTCGAGTCCCGCATTTCCGCTATTTCACAACCATGAATTCCGAATAGCTAGAGTTAAAGTTTTCAATAAATTTTTCTGGAAAATTAGTTCTTGGAACCCGAAAAAACTATACGTGAGTTCGCCTCTGTAAATTGGAAAGACGAACCCAACAGTTTTTTTTTTTTTTTTTTTTTTCAATTCCAATCCGGCTGTCTTGGGGAAAAATGTATTCGAAATTTTTTGTTGCTATGTTGACCAGTTGCCTGACATAAATTTGGTTAAAGAAAATCGACGATCTCTTGTTAATGCAACGAATAAAAAGAAAATTGATGGAGTGCATCAAGAAGATACTTTGGCATTTATTGAACGATCGATGAATGAAGTATCTGATGTTAAAAGCGCAGATATGACGGATCGCTGACGGGAATCGGATGATGTTGGAGCCATTAAGCTTAAGGAGGCTGAGACTCGAGGCTAAGGGCACAGGAATGGTTATAAAAACGATGCTATCCGGAAATAGCGCAAGCTCTACGACTATGCGGAGTACGAAGCTTTCATAAAACGTTGATACGAAAATATTCGTCCTTGCGTGAATCATGAGCATGATTCGATGCATACATAGAGCCAGGAAGATGCTGAGAAACGATGCAATACGATAAAAAAAAAGGGGGCAAAACCCAGGAAAGCATGCGAATGAGACACGTGATTCTTTTCCTCATTGCCGGAGGGGGTTAAACGATGCACGTACACCGTGAACGGTAAGCCCTGTACCATAGACGTTTGCATGCAGACGTTGCACGAGATGCAAAAATGAAAATGACGAGGGAGCGTTGTTCAGTCGTGAGGAACAGCAGAAGCAGTGCAGTTGAATACATTTTTCCTGCAATATCAAGAAGAGCAGAAAAAAATACCCTTTGGGGCCGAGGAGATCGAGGATAGAACGTCACTCCGAAAATTTTCTGCTCACTCTCTCTATCTCTGCTCATCCAGTGTGTTTCCTTTTCCCCATAATTTTTTTTTTTTTTTTCACTTCGCTTCTCGGTTCATTTATTACGACTCTCTCGGGTTTGCAGTCGACTGACGAATTCCTCGGGAAAAACCAGGAATGAAAAAGAACGTGAATTAACATCCGTCGAAGCTCATGTCACACCTCGTATACGGGACTGTTCACTCAGAAATACGACAGAAAAAATCGAATAGAAATTGAGAATACCCTACCGCAGTATGCTACAACCGAGATGCGGGTAGGGTGTTGCTTTCAACGTATTTTTCCGACAGTGCAAGGAAGGAAAATCAGTCAGGTCCGAAGTGACTAGCTACATACGAGAAGAAAACTTCATTAGCGGCGAGTGAGAGGGCATAATTCAACAGATTCCAAGGGTACACAGACCGAACTGTACACATACAAAGCTACGTAGAAAAATGCCCCACATCACCAACTGTACACAAAAAAAAACTCGAACTTGGAATGGATATAGTTGGAGGTCTCATGTTGGAACGTGTAGAGCTGGAAACGAGTATAGAGTTAGCAATTGTACAATTGGAAGGTGCAGAGTTAGAACGTGTAGTGATGGAAACGTGTGGAGTTGTAAATGTGTAGAGTTGTAAGTGCGTAGAGTTGTAAGTGCGTAGAGTTGTAAGTGCGTAGAGTTGTAAGCGTGTAGAGTTGTTAAAGTGTAGAAATGTAAACGTGTAGAATTATAAACGTGCAGAATTATAAATGCGTAGAATTCTAAACGTGTAGAGTTGTAAACGTGTAGAGTTGTAAACGTGTAGAGTTGTAAACGTGTAGAGTTGTAAACGTGTAGAGTTGTAAACGTGTAGAGTTGTAAACGTGTAGAGTTGTAAACGTGTAGAGTTGTAAACGTGTAGAGTTGTAAACGTGTAGAGTTGTAAACGTGTAGAGCTAGGAAGGCGTATAGTTGGGAATAGCTAAATCTGGGAACGTCTAAAACTGGAAACATGTAGAGCTGGGAATGTGGAGGGTTGGAAACGTGTAGAGATGGGAGCGGTTAGAGTTGGAAACTCGTAGGGTTGGAAAAGTGTAGAGTAGGTGAAGCATAGAGCGGGGAACGTGTCGAGTGGACAACGTGTGGAGTTTGTAGCGGGTAGAATTAGAAACATGTAGATTTGCAAACGTGTTTGCAAAACGTGATTGCAAAAGTTGGCAACGCGTAGAGTTCGGGATATGTAGAGTTGGAAACGGGTCAAGTGGATATCGTGTAGAGCTTAGAACGTCTAGAGTTGGTAACGTGTAGAGTCGCGAACGTGTAGAGTTGGAAACGTGTAGCTTTGAATTTTTTTTTCGAAATGGCACGTTACGATGATTCGTTCAAACCTACATTCTAGGAATAATGCAATATTTCTCTCGGATTACGGGCAAAATTTCTTCCCATATCAGCTGTAAATTGCGAAACGACTCAAGCGCTTTTGTATAAATTTCTCCGTTGCTGTACGTGTAGACGAAGGGAGTAAAGTTGAACGACGTGAACGATGCGCGCAAGTGGTTCGAGTACCACTTCATAGAGCACGTTGTACTATCGATCGGTGAAAAGACGGTCCAACGTTGTATATGCTCGGCACTTTTGTGCTTGCTCCCTGCTCGTTTACTACTATATTTCGTCTCTTCTCCTTCTTATTCTTCTCCATCACTCAAGATGAGAGAAGCGAAGGAGAGGGAGGAAAACCCGCCGAGCTTACGAGGACTAAGATAAATTAATGCTAACGGAATTTCTGTCGAGTTAGTAACAAACTCGGGTTCCGCAACATCCATTTATGTTCTCAGCGTCGTGATCAGCGCGGAATTTGTTTTACTCGGAGCACCGAGCTTTGCTTGCCCCATCAAGTTTTGTTTGTAGTTTCAATTCGTACGTGTCAAAATCATGACTGGAGAATTCAACAAAATCAGCTGGATGGTTATTTTCTCAAATTCAATTTGTCATATCCTGAGATGCGTTGATATATTTTTTATTTTATTTTTTGGCACAGGTGGGACACTTTTTCATAAGCCAGCCCATAATTTTATTTATTCAAAAATAAGATTTGAAAATATAATGCATCCACTCGTTTGCGGAAAAATTCAGAATATATTTCAAACATTATTTGCATCTTTCCATCACTCTCTCGACAATTTTCATGCTGGCTCAGTGTCAAGTTATACTTTTACTAAGCTTTTTTTTTTTTTCATAAAGTCTCTAACAAAGCCGGATTATTAACAGTACGATACACCAGCGTTACCTTCCATTAAATAGGTTCTGGAAGGGTATCCATGAACCTGGAATGCGCCAATCCTTTTTTTCCTTCTCATCGAACGTTTTTAAAAGCAGAAGAAAAAAGAAAATTATCCGGTACTTGATATTCCACCCCCGAATTCTCGGCATAGCAGCGAAAATTTCAGCCATCCTCGCCGTGTCTGATGCAGCGATATCGAAAAACGATTAAATCCCTCTGTGTGAGGTGGCCGTCTGCTTCCTCCATGTGCATGGGACATTCAAAGCCAATTATTAATAAAACATTTCTGGTCTTTCCATTATGTAGCGGATTTTTTTAAACTGCATTTCATCGAATAAAATGAACATTCAATTTTTCCCCGAAATATGAATTTTTTGCGATGACGAGAATTTCATATATATATATATGGCCAAGGTGGTTTTTATCGCAAATAAATTTTCACTTGAAAAATAAAATCATGGAAATATAAAAAATGACGATTACTTTACCGTTTTAACCTCGTTCACGACAGACCCTTTACTTTGAGCGGCCATTTTTTGTACTTTTAACATCGTCCGGCGGATCTCATGCCCTTAATTCATTCGCTTTTAATTTAAAATTACTCTTCCCCACTTTTACCAGATGTCCGTATAGCTTTTCCACGGCTACATCCGGTAAAAGGGACGTTTTATTTTAAAACTTTTGATAAGCTAATATATTCCATTCCTGTGTACGTAGGCTTATGCCATATGCATAATACATTATAAAATCTCGTTTAATTAAAAAATCTACCCACCGTGGACATCTTTTTTTTAATCTCCCCCCCCCCCCCCCCTCTAGGGGATAAAGTGCAGTCTCTGGGAATAGGCTAGGCTAATACACATCCCTGCGTATTATTATGTACGACTTCAGAATTCACGTTAACGTAGAGTCAAAGAAATCTGGAATAATTAGTTTCGGCGCAATTTTCGCAAATCTTACAAAATTTGTTCTCTCGGCTTCTTGCTTACACGAAGCCAGTTAACTCTGAGCTAAACATTGCAAATTGCTTTTACGTGATTTTTTAAGATTCACGTAGTCTCTTTGCGGTCATATTAGCTTCGCCAATTACCAGACGAAATGGCTTTTTATTCGTCGATTATATGAGGGAAAAAAAGTATACTTTTCTTATACATTAAGTTTGAATGAAATCGAAAAAATGCTATATCTCGAAAACGACCTGGGAGTTCCGTGATAAGACTTTGGTAGAAAAATGTTCTTTGTACTTTGTCGATTAACAATACTCTGCATTTTTTTTTAAATTGCTCAAATAATTCGTTAAATATGTTCTTGTTATTTGTAGATTTGTTTAATCGGTTCATTCAATTTGAAAATTGTTATTTTTGAGGGTAGATAAAGGGGTGAGAATGCTTCATGAATATTCGTAATTTGTAGATTCAATTTTCAACAAACTACCGTTTTTCGTGTACAAACTTTTAGTAAAAGTTAATTTTATTTTATTTATTTATTCACATTCATTTTATTTTTGTACTTTTTTAATCGTAAAATATTTATTTATTATCAATATTTACGTTTATTTACTGTATTAATATTTAATATTCATTTTATGGTTATTTTATCAACTTGTTTGATGAATTATGTGAAAGGGGAAAAAAAAAAAAGAAAATAGAATCGATTATTTCACTCTGCCGCTGTCAAGAAATCGAGGGTAGTCTCGGTCCGAAGGCTATAATACGTTAAACTATACATTTCTCTCTCTCTCTCTCTCTCTCTCTCTCTCTCTCTCTCTCTCTCTCTCTTTCCGTAAACGTGTGCGTGTATGTGTGGGGGAGAACGAAAAAGAGTTGGCGAAGAAAAGCCAGGGGAGTTCACGAACCCGCGGTTAACCAGATAATTGGATTGGTACGTTGTCTGGAAAACAGTTTGTCGGAAAGAAAAGCCCGGGCTTTGGTTGGATGTCAGGTGAGTTAGGCAATGGCCGAAGCATCGGTGAGGTATTTTCTTTCCACGCGTAGGGCATGCTGGGAGGCGGGTATTACTCCGCAGAATGCCGTTTCGAATTTCTCAGGCTGCTACACGGACCTTCGTAGAAAGAACGAGAATATATATGTGTGTGTTTGTCTGTGTGTGTGTGTGTGTGTGTGTGTGTGTGTGTGTGTGTGTGTGTGTGTGTGTGTGTGTGTGTGTGTGTGTGTGTGTGTGTGTGTGTGTGTGTGTGTGTGTGTGTGTGTGTGTGTGTGTGTGTGTGTGTGTGTATGTGTGTGTGTGTGTGTGTAGATGTGTGTCTTTTCATTCTGAGCTCCTTCGTCTCCATTATCGAGTCATTAAGGTATAGAAGTTCGAGGAACGTCACACTTTTTTCCCTTCCAGGCTTCCGTACATTACCACGTCGATGAGTAATACGGATCGAAGGATTTGGTAACAATTGTTTTTTTTTTGCAAACAGGTCGTTTACGATGATGTAACAATGCAATTTTCATATCATTTTTCCCCTCTGATTTGCTCTCAATTTAAGTGCACATAGTTTTGTCAATTTTTGGACAGCCTAGCAATGTAAATTGAACCATTAATTTTTTAAATTTGATTCCATAATTAATTTCGATCTAATAATTAATCTAATGCTGTGAAAAAAAACTATCGTTTTTGTAATTGTTGATTTCGTTAACACCGTGAAGATTGGGTATTCTCAAAAAAAGGATCGCAGTTTCAAAGAGCCAATTTTTTACGATCTAATAGATTATTTAAATTACAGTTTTTAATCTTTTATGGAGTACATTAAAAATTTTAGAGTAGGGACTCTGTGGGATCAGACGTAAGGATTAAAATAAGCCAAGTGTGTTTTAATGGAAAAAAACAAAAAAATTAATGAATCAGGGATATTGAAACTATAATTATATGAGCTTTAGTATTTTTTATAAAAAATTGAAGAAAAAAGCAGTTAATTTTTTTCTTTCTGGATATTTAAAAAAGTAATTAATACCAGTAATTCTCCGAACCAATTATGGACCTCGGATGTTGATAACGCATTTTTTAAAGTTACTTTTATTCTATTAAATATGATTTTTGTCATTTATTTAATATTTAACCTTATACTTATCAAATTCTAAATATGTTATGTGTAGATAACGATACGATAACCGCTTATGTTACTCTCCTTATTGTTTCTTTTTTAAATAAAAATTCGACCTATTTCACGAAAATTTCGAGGACCCTCGATTCTTATTTACGATGCTAATGACCGTCGGGACACCAATGGGGAGCTTACATTCATTGATGTACTATGATCGTGAGAGAATTTGCACACTCGCGGTGCTAATACAATTGTTTGGGGCCATGTGACGTTGAATAGACAGAACGGGAGAGAGAGAGAGAGAGAGAGAGAGAGAGAGAGAGCAAGATATGGTCCGAAACGTGAGCATGGCTTTCCTAACTATGCCACGAAGCAGCATGGTTACGTATATTTGCATTTCAATAGTTTCGTTAGTCCACGCTCCACTTTGGTATTCCGTGTTCGCTTTCAAGTTTGATGAGCGCAGAAACCACATTGAGGCAAACGCCACGTTTCTCTTATGACATTTGAGCTAGGTCCATCACTTATTCCTTTTCTCGCGCTCCTCGTCGCCGTTTCTCTTCCACGAGTTCCGAAAATTCATTTTCATTCCTGTATGAAAGTTCGATTCACGCTATTTGCCTCACTAGATTCTCTCCTAACTGGCATTTTCAGTGCGGCGTTTCTCCGATGTAAATACAAAAGTTTCGAAGTATCCGCGAGGCTCATGTTTCGCGTGGTGACGACTGTCCCGAGTAAAGTTGAATATCTCACGGATAAAGCCTCGAAACTCGAAACAATCATCAACAAGGCTGGTATTTATGGTATATTTCTCCAATCTAGGTCTGACTCAATTGCAAAAGGGTTGTCAGTGTTCTGCATGTCTTTGCGCTTGGAATAAATGCCGACCATTGATGGAAACAGTTGACGATTTTGCAAACTGTTTTTGTGCTTCTAGGCCTGGATTCCTCCAACGTTAATCAGAGTTTTAACTCACTCAGTTATCTCTAAGCTATCTCTATCTATCTCTATCAGCCTATCTCTAAACTATACAAAAAAAAATCAAACCCCGTTTAAAACACGTTGGAGGAATCGGACGCTAGTGGTTCAAAGTTGACTCTAAGACTGTATCTCTTTGACTCAGTAATCCATTCTGGGACTGACCTTAGCCTCAATCGAAGAGTCACTTTAAGAAGATACAGATCTAAGGTTAATGGTAACGTTAGCCTGAAGACCTAAAGGTCATGGTAACGTTAGCCTTAGGTAGAATTTAGTTTATCAAAAACGATAACCATGACAACCGGAAAGGGTAGAAACGGTCAACACTTTGAGAGTACAGTTGTAGGGACTTGGAGAACAGCAGTCAATAAAAAAAAAGTTAATGTTGAACCAATACGTTGGTATAAACGATAAAACAAAACGTACATGTAACTCCTACTTTCAGTCCTATAAAATATTTCCTCATGCAGAAGGAAAACAAAATATGACCATGAATGAAGAAGCTGACGTACGGGAAAATACAATTCCTGCTTATGCATCTACGTATAGCTGTGTATATGTATATATTAGTATACTGGTTGCACTAGTGGTAGACTGCACAATGCTCATTCGTGGATGCCGTAGGATGCGATTCGTGAAACGGATAAAATTCAATGTTTCCAATTTCACATGCAAACGATTCCTTTGCAGGGTCCTCTCAGTTTTTCCGATTCCACTGACTGCTGCTGTTGCGAAAGCACTACTTGTGCGGCTCGTTTCACCAATTTTTGCATGACCGTCGAAACGGAAGAACGTGGCTTGAAAAGCTTATCGTCGCGGAGAATTTACGAATAAAGTGCTAAATCTGATTTCGTCTGTTCCGGAAGAATTTTTCGTCATTTGTTTATTGTCAAAAGATTCGATTATTAACTTTGAATTTTTCACTGGGTTGTAGAAAGCCTATAATGAGTTTAGTCTCATTGTTACACTTTTAATGTCACTGGACTGGATGACTCGATAATTGGACATTCCACGTCTCATCAGAGATTTAGACAATCGATAATACCAATATGATGCAAGGGGGATTTTTTAATGCAAGGAGGTAGCTTTTGTGTAAACGTTGGAGTTATCAATTCATTTTTCCACGAGCTGGGCAACTTGCTCGATCTTTCAAACCCAGAATTTTTGCTTTAAGATACGAAACCAACATTCAGATCCAATGAGATTTGGTGCTTGGTACGATATGTCTACCGTTGTCAGAATGCAGAAAAAGCAGTATGGAAACGGGTGTTAAGGCTAAGACATCGATTTCTCGGAAAGCAATTTGATGCACGTACATGTTCTACATAGATATATCCAGGTTGGTATATGCGGGAGTCTAGCGGGATAGAGTAGACCTGTCAGGATAGGGTTTACTGTTCGTGAAGCCTATGCGTTCGCATTTACGACATTCACCAAGGCTGTGAAACTGTAGCATTGGTACTCCGTGACTGTGAAACTGTAGCATTGGTACTCCGTGACTGTGAAACTGTAGCATTGGTACTCCGTGACTGTGAAACTGTAGCATTGGTAATCCGTGTGGATCTGCCGCGTGTGAGAACACAGGCTCTGCCAGATGCCTATTGGCCACCGGAATTGATTTATCTAAAATTAGAACATACTGATCTTTGAGTTCACAGATGTTGGACTGAGTGATGACTGGATTGCCTAAATTGGAAGATGTACTAGCTAGGAAATGGAGGAAAGTGCTAAATGGCGGAGCAATTACGAGTCGAGGAGCTTCGAGACGAAGCGGTGAAGCTGCGGATAAGGTAGTGATAAGAGGGTTAGTTGGTAAAAGGGATCAGGCAAAAGTCAAGGTAAAAAGGAGAAGGGTGAGAAATGGCTGGTTCAGTTCCAAAATACTCTAGAACCTTGAAACGTGTTTAGAAACATCTAGAGTAACCTTAAATTTCTCCAAACACTTGTACATTCTAGTGTTTCGATATCTATAGCTACAAAATAGAAATACGTCAAAGGACTGAATTAAAAGAAACCCTCAGTAAGCTTTCCCGATGCTAGTTCAATCATAGTTCAGTCCTCAGTGAACGTAGAATCAAAGTAACAAAGAATTACGGAGTCGAGAAATTTAAGATAAAAAAATCACAGAATCGAAGAATCAAATAATCAAATAATCAAATAATCAAACAATAAAATAATCAAACAATCAAATATTCAAACAATCAAAGAATCATAGAATCAAAGAAATCAAATAAGTTTTTTTTTTTTTTAAATTAATTTATGTCCTCACGCCTTCTTCCCTTTCGGGGTTTTCAAGACGGCGCTCCTTCCCTCACTTCCCTTTCGACTTCCTATTCTGTAGCGTATTCACCATGGCACGCGTATTAGCACGTATCATGGGCCCCGGGAAACTGCGGAAAACCTGGGCCACTACAGTCGGTCCCGTGCTCGCCTCACGGCGTCGGAGCTACGTCACATCTTGACAGGAGAACGTAAACATGGACTACAGCTATATATACGTGACACACACCAGTAAATGTACTTGTGTATGCCCCATCTGGAAGCTAATCTGGAGCTAGTCACGCCCATATTTTATTTTCTCCTGACAAGATTACGACATCGGGAATCGAACCCGGGACCTCCCGAGGCTCTGGCTAAGAGGCAAGCACGCTAGCCACCAGACCAAAGCCCCGGTTAGGAAATCAAATAAGTATCAAAGAATCTTTGAGCAAATATCTCTTAGGACATTATTATATTCGCACCTCGAAGTAGCGAGTAAAGTGACGCGGAAATCTAGTCTTAATCTCATCAATGACCTGGCGTCTTAAGCTTGACCCAACTATCGTTCCAATTCTACGGAAGTGCAGGGCGATATTGCACATCAAGGAGAAAATTTTACCCTCTGTCGGGAGAAGATATCTCCCCCCAGCTAGTGCCGATTCGCAGGACCAATTTCCACATGTTTTTCGGCAAGAGTTCTCCGGGATGAGAGGAAGATATGAAAGGGGCGCCCACAATCGTATCCCGGTGTGTGAGTGTATCAGCGATGGAAAGCATATATGTGGCGTTGAGTGGAGTGAGCTGGGTGCTAATATTGGAGATACAAGAAAAGGTCCCTGGGTGAAGCGGATTAGGAGGAAAAGTGCGCGCAGATAAAATCATGAAATGTAAGTTAACCAGATCCTCGTTCTAGAGGCGTCCAACTTGGTGTTGCTAATGGCAGCAATGTAAGAACGCGCGGAATATTTGCGAAAGATAGGAATGTACTCATAATTTCCCGACATTTTTCAACATGGAAAGATTACACAGCTAAATTTTATTACGAAAAAAAATTATGCTCAAAACATGAAAGAAAAATTTGAAAAAACAATGTCTGAAAGCAATAGAATCTAGAAAAAAAAAATTAGTGATGAACGATAAATAATCTCGTTATTAAGTGGGTAGACAGTATGATGCACTGTGGGGCCTTGGTTGTTTATACAGTCAGCTGTGCCTGTTTTACTTTGAAGAAGTGCTTGGTGTGTTGGCCATATTTCTGATGATTTATTGGGCTCCATCCGACAGAGCCCAAATCATCAGAAATATGGCTTATGGTCGTACACATGTCCCTCGGTTTGTCGGACTGAATCTTTGACCAAATGAATTAAGGTCTCTGTTTCAACTAGGCAGTTCGGCAACCCCTTTCGTCCAATACAAAAAATAAATTCCACGATATTTAAAAACAGCAGTGGGGTAAGTATGACCGTCTATACAGACAAAGAAAATCCCATCACGAATAAAAAATCGCTTCGGGGAGTCTGATTTTCATTCAAAGTAAATATTTCGAAATTCAAAATGGCGGAGTCGGTGTGGCCAAAAATAAATCCTACATTCAATCGATTTGAACTACAGTAAAGTCCTAAACTACCCCTACTATCTTTTTTGATTCGGACGATCGAATCTTCCATATGATGACTTGCGATTTGAAATCATTAAAACGAGTCTGACCATATCAGTGTCCTTGGATTTGCACTGAAGCAAGGGCACCCATTATTTTTACTCTTTTCTTGATAAGCTTGAACATCAATATGTTTCTTTTTTTTTTCTTTCCACTGAAATGTTCGTTGCACATTCTCCCACGCCAATATACTCTCACATACACAAACTCTTATTCCTGCCCCCTTTTGAGCTTGTGTTAGCTCAAATTCTCGTGTCCGTTAGCTTGAAACTGGACTCGTTAATTTTCAGGTGCCAGGTGCTCCAGTACGATTTATCCTTTTTTTTTTCTAACGAGGGTTCGCCAAGGCTTCCGTGACGAGAATACTAAATCGACTCGGTATCCTCTTTCCCTATTACGTTTCACCTCCCCAATCGTTCGTCCTACCAATCTCTGTTTTTTTTTTCCCTAAACGCAGCTCACTTCTCTCCCTCGTTATTCACCTATGCCTTCGTTATCTTCGCAGTCATGCGAGACTCATAACCATATAGCCACTTCTGTGAATCGAATCGAGTCCGGATTTGACTCGAGTTCGTATGGGGTGGCCAACGATGTATGTTATAACGGTACTCCGTACGTGATGCACGTCGATATGGAGTTTAATTCGCTATGCAGACGAGGATACGTATTTTCTGCATAGCAAATTTGCAAGCCTTAATAATTTTGTTCGTCAATTCATCGTCCATACGAAAAATTAATTTTTATTTGTGTCTACAGACTAATTGTAGAATGATTTCACATAAGAGTACATGCAGAAAATTATGAAGCCAACTGATAATTACTATTTCGTTTTCATTCGTTTATTTTTGTATTTCTCTCGAGTCTGCTATATTATCCATTCTTCCATCATTGAAAGAAACTATTCGTCTTGAATGTTGGGTCGTTTCCCAAATCGCAAGATGGAGAAATCTGAATGAGAAGATTTTCTACTTCAGGACTAATATCTAATTGACCAGATACGCGAATCTATTTTCTTAGCAAGGAGCAAGAGGATCTCAAAGATCCGGATTTCGATATTTTAGGTAGCCCTTGTGGCAGAGTAGTCACGTGATCGACTATTTTAGCAATCAAATTGTTGGAGATAGCTATAAAATCTGGTATCACACAAAAGTAGTTGTCAGAATTTATAACAACTATGAAGATGTCTTTTAGCACTTGAATTAATATTTTTAAATTCATTTTGATTTTTCGTCGTGCACTTGACTAGTCCGTTGAGTCATTTCACCTCGGCGAACCTAAAGCGGTTGTAAATTTTGCAATTAGTATATTTTATCATTACATAAGTTTTAATTGATTTTGACAATTAATATAATTTCATCACCTACGGAAATAACAGGGGCGGACAATTTAATATTGATAAATGCTTAAAATTCGCACGAATTAATGCAACATTCATAACAGAGGGCTGTCAGCTGGTCGGCAACATCGTAGCCCGAATTAGTTGTGCTGATCATTGAAATTTCTTCGCAAGATATCACGCCATCCTTCTTTTTTTTATAACCTACTAGGGTCCATCACGTGCGCTCACGCACGCGAGCGGTTTTCCGACAGTGCTACAGCGCTTCAATCTAGTTTCGATGATCGACTAATCACAGTATATGAATAAAATGGTTTCAGTCCGATAATTAATTATTTCATGTTTAAAAATGACGCGAGTATGTATAACTGATTATTATTATAATAATATTATTATATTATCATAACTCACTGATTATATATATATATTAACTGGATGGAGGAAAGGGCTTCGGATGTGGTCCCCAATTGAACCGCGAAGTGATGCCATTTTTGCAGACAAGAAGACAAAAGGCGCGCGGGAATTCAGTTCGACCCATCAGCTGCGAGCATTTCGGAGTGATTTCGGTGCAGTTTTCCATGAGGTTAATCACTTTGTCTGACAGATTAACATGCTTTTGTCCGAAAAGATATGGCCGCGGCTGGTCTTCTAAGCGGCACTCGCACTATGGGCACTCGCTAGCATAGCTAATCCTCCATCCCGTTAATATATATATATCAGTGCGACAGACTTTCGATATACCAACTTTTTACGAGAATGATCGAAAAAGCTCATAATTTCGTGGACAAATTGAAACACTTCTTCCGTATTGCAGTGGTTTTATCTTTCAATTGAATTTGTTGCACGCTGATTTTTTTCATATATCCTATGCTAAAATGGCGTTTTTTTTAATCGAAATTTCATCTGGAAAACATCAGCAACGTGTAATCCAAAACTTTTCAGGCTTAAAAAAAGTGTTTCACGATTAAAATATTTTTAATTCGAAGGATTCTCCAATAGGCACAAAAGTGCAACGACTACCTTAAATAAAATTTATTTATTTATGTATTTTTTTAATTTTATTTATTCGGAAAACTTCTTTATTTCAGGTAACCCCTTAGCCTTTTTCTTTCCTATCCTTCCTCCTTCTTCTCCTCTCACGATTTTCTTTGATTCTCACCCTGTTTTCCGTATAGTCTCGGCTCTCCCGCACATCGCACGGTCACGCAATCGCTCTTACCCCCACGGTCTCGGATACTTTCCAAGCTGTAAATTGCAAAAGTTCCAACATGTTTCCGTGTAGCTAGTCTATAAACGGATCTTTCCTCACTGTTTCAGATCCTGAAGGACTTTGTGAATCCATTGGAGCGGCTCATTCGTTCGAGGTAAGTCTCACGTATTCACTCTTCTTCATTCGAACAATAATTCTCAGCTCCGAGCATTCTGCGCCTCTACTTTTTGCTAGTGATAGAATCGACAATATTTTCTCTTCGATTGAGTAAGCTGAGGTGGTCGATTTAGATGCCCCGATCAGTCTTTTTTTATTTATTTAAAATGATTGTAATTGTTGTAATTTCGGCTGAACATTAAGATGGAATGGTACAGAATGTCATCGATCCCTTTCTAAAATTCTACAACATACCAGTGGGCAAAGCCCGCAGAGGTTGAATTGGTCGGGTATGACGGCTTTCGGGGACAACTTTACCGCTTGCAAGACTATCAGCCATTTTGAAACGGTTTTCACTGGCATAAACAACCGTATATATGCGAAATCGGACGAGAACGTGGGATCGTGTGTCAAAAGTTAACTGGGAGCCCGAGTCTGGCGTACCACATTGCTCCTGGTCGTTGGTTCGCTACTCTCGTCATTTCTCCTTAGCCTCAACCCCTAACGATTAAATTTCGTTCAATTTCACGGTCGCGTGAATCACGCGACTCTGCCTATCGGTCCACGCTAAATTTGCAGTCGAAAATTCGTAGCGTTTCTGTGCTCTTTGACCAAAATCGTAATTGGCTCTAGGCGCTCAGTTGATCAGAGCTTCGCGATCACCCGAGGATCTCTGTTTATACTCGATTTTTTGTTTTTGTTTTTTTTTTTTTTTTTCAATAACATTCGGGCAACTTAATTTGCAAAAGAGAACCATTGAACGTTTTGTGCCGATTTCTTATATGTTTTTCCGATTTTTATAGGCTCTTGTTGTTACAAAAAAAAAAAAAATGATTTCCTCAATTTGTGCTCCCTTATTCAGCAAGGATCGTGGGGATTTATTTAAAGAATATTTACAACTGTACGTTTATCCTAAATTTGAAAAATCCCATAACAATCCAATAGAGCGACAAAAGCAGCCTAAACCATGAAATTAAGTACCATTATCATGATCATGTACATTCACACAAAATTATGGCATCACGCGATTTTATTCGAGGATCTTATTTTATTCTATTATCTGGGCCTCAATATACGATACTCCAGTACTCTATATACGATACTAAGAGACTCCAAAGAAACGTTCTCCCAATCTCACAATGAACGACACATTTGACGCAAGGCTAACATAAATTTTCGGAGAAATCGTTCTCAGAGATGGCGAACATTTTGGGCAACAGTAAGCCATTAGAGCCAACAGTCCCAGGGCCTGTTAATTCGTTTATGCCAAAAACGTCAATCACCATCTCAGAAAATTATTCGTTAAAAAATTTTGGCTATTCTTATCACACTCATGTGTCACGTAGCACATCCTTCACGTGTTCTTAATGCTTGCCTACGTGCACATCGCTTGCACCTATACGTATTATAAGCAAAGCTGCTCCGTAAATGTGCAAAACGTCCTCGTTTTCGTGTAAGCTCACTGCGGCTCTTTCTCTCTGTCTCTCTGTCTCTCTGTCTCTCTCTCTCCTCCTTTATAACTCTTTCTACTCACTGGTCTATCTTCGTCTTCAGCAGAGGGCAGACTGGTTTGGCTCTGCTTCGGCTCGTTCCAGCCTTTGTACTTTGTGGTGGCAAAATTAATTTGGTACGGCGGAATTAATGGTGCGGGCGGAGAAGGGCAGTGAGGGGGCATGGAAGGTAGTGAATGAGAGTGAGTGGAGGGATGAAGAAACTGGTGGAACAGGAAGACCAAGAGAGAAAGAGAGAGAGAGAGAGAGAGAGAGAGGGGGGAAATAGAAAGAGAGAAAAGCTCGTAAGATAGAGCTACATTCGTGTATTGCCGGAGGTATGAAATAACGATCCACTTAGCCACCGTTCCTTTTCACAGCGAGAGAACACTCAACGAGTCAAAGGGCCAACTTGTATACATTCGCCAACTCACTACGGCCTGCCTCATGCCTTCATGCAGATTATGCCATTCTTTATTCACTTAAAACATTACACCGGTACCCCTTAACGCGTCAAAAAGCGAGGAAAGAATGGGTGGATTGTACCAAGTGGCAGGCCAGATGTTAAGCAGGCACAGGTCAAAAAAGAGAAACCGAAGAAATTAACAATTAACTTTGACGAATTCGATCGATTATGATAACGGATTCTCGAGCATATAAATGTCACCCGAAATACCCTCAGATGGAAAATATGACCTTTTCCATATTAGTTCAGTTTCCAAAGGTCGATAACCATAGAACGTGGATGTAAAAAGGTTTCATCGTAAATTCTGTAGAAATTAATATCAGCACTTGACGGGAGAGCATTGTTGCAAGCGTCATTCAGGTAGGAGCATAACCTTTTTTACGAGGGATGAAGAAAAAAGGGAAATACTTACCGGCTGAGTGCAATCCGTGGCAGTTTTTCATTCCCTCACTCTCGATCATATCCGGGGTGGGACAGAAAAGTTGGTCGGCAAGGAATGATATAGGTGGCAAAGGATGAAAGGGATGAAGCAGACGAAAAAAAATATTAGCAGGGGGCTGCCTGGGAATCGTAAGAAGGGAAAACTCTTTCGCGTTCTGTCGAACCCAAATCTTCCTGTCACTCAGTTTTTTCGTTCTTTCAAGTTCCAAAGTCATGGAAAGCTCGGCCGAGATGAAATTTAATACCGGCGTTAAACGCTGAATCAGATAAGAGGTTGAATTTAAGAACTTGCATTATAGTAAAGGTTAAAATCGAAGCTGGATCTTCGTTAACGAAAAAAATTACAGAATTTGTTCTAGGGGTGGAACGTTCACAGAGACTCTGGTAGGGTGATATGAGATCCTGGCACATCAGTCTCTCCCTTAGATTTTATGACAAGAGAATGATTTCAATTCAGAAATTTGAATTTTGCTTCCTCATAAAGGCAGCTTTGCGCTAGTAATTTTTTTTTATTTTCTACACTTTTCAATGCCAACCTGTTCAAAATGTGCCAAAACGTCCAGAGCTCACATTTAGAAAAAAAAAAAAAACAACCGGACGAGTGTGTGTGTGTGTGTGTGTGTGTGCATGCTGGCCCTGAAAAAGTCAAATCGCTGTCTCAAGAACAACTTGACCGATGTCGCTGAAACTTCGCATACACTTTCGAGCATGGAACCTCCCTCGTTTGCTGCAATATTCGTTGAAACTCCTCAGGGGTTTGAGATTTCACCGGATTTCATAGTTTTCGAAAAATGTCTGTGACCGTTCTAACATTCGTAAAATTTGAGATATCAGGCTAAGTTATTTTACGCGATTAGAGTATCATAAAAGAACGCTCGGTATTGAATTCTGCGAAAATCGATTGAATGGTTCATATTTTATGAAACTTGGAATTCAAAAAAATTTCTCTGACAGTTCTAGTTCACCCAAATTTTACGATATCGGGTATCATTATAGAAAGGTTGGTATAGAATTTCGTGAGAATCGGTGAGAGAGTTCAGATTATATGAAATTTTGAATTTTCCAAAAACTTGTGATACGTCTCGGTGTGACGTGAAAATGCGTTTCCGTTACAAAATATTGAATTAGGAAAGTTTTAGTAACTTGAATCGCAAAAAAATCAAACCGCATATGACAGAAAGGAGAGAAAAAGCTTTCAGTCGGAACTTGCAAATTACCCCCTCAAAATTTCGCACAATGCTTAACGCTTCCTTCATGATAAAGCTAACATTCGCACAAAGGTCTCTATTATAGAGAGGGCATTGAGCAATTGTACGAATTTTGGAGGAATCTCCATGTTTCAACTTTTGTTCACCCTCTGTCATCAGTCAGATGCGATACTTGTGTCTGACAACCGGTATCGTGACGTCAATTCCTATTTATAATAAATTTAGAAGAAATATCAAAGATCCGTAGAGTGTGAATTTCCACTCCGGTGAGATCGCGTGTGGAATTCCTTTTTTTTTTCTGCAAGTGAAACGCGTCAGGATAGATCGCGTGGCGTGACCCCCCCCCCCCCCCCCCAATCCCTTGAGTGAGGCCACCGCGCGAGATGCAGGGCCGCCAAATTCGTATTACACGTTAAGGGTCGTCGGGGTGCTTTCCTCGCGTCAGTGGTGCCCGGAGGTTCACGGAATCCTTGATACGAACCTGGCTGCTGCTGCCCTTCCGCCCGATCAATAATACGTTGGTGGGGCAGACGAGCTGTGGGGTAACTACGATGGAGCCAAAAGGAGGGTTGGTAAGCTGGAAGGCACCCCCGTTCTTGCCTGTAGGGAGCAGGGGGTTGAGGAGGGTGAAGGCTCGCGACTCGGTCAAAACGTGAGGTAGGGGTTCCCCCTCTCTCGATGCGGAGCAGTAGCAGCTCATAGTGTCATGGCGCCGCGCACCAGCGCCAGGGAAGCGGCCGGAAGGCCTTGATGCTTGGCGAATCATTGTCACGTTGTGCTGCTGTTACCTCGCTTCTATTCAACCTGTTCTCCTATACGCCTGAATCATTTTTCTGTTCATCCCTTATCAATGAATTCTTCATTTCTTATTTCTCCATCCTCGTTATGCCACTGATGACCATGTGAAGTCCGATCCAAGTGCCAGAGTGATAGAAGATGATGACAGTGAGTGTTAAATCGGACGAGAGTCACGCAGAAAGTTTGCTCGTTCAATTCTAATAAACGGTGACTCTTCGTGTCACATCGAGAAGAGATTGAACTGAGCTTAAGTTCAAACTAATGGAACGGGACTCAACGGAGAAAATATGAAAGGATATAGTGAAGCAAAAAGTGTATAGAGATAGTTGTCCTGCAAGATCCACGCTGTCTACGCCCTAACCTTCGTCACAGAATATTCGTGCTACGTGCATGTGCTCGCACAGTGCGACCTGGAACATTCTTTGAACATTCCGAAGTCGGCAGTGATGAACCTCTGAACGTTTCAAGGTGGGGGGGAGTCATCCAACGAAGGTTCATCGAGCTTACGTCTGATGATATTGGGCACAGAAGACTCAATCATATCCAAATATATACACATACACCTGCACACACACATGCATACACGCACACATACACATACACACACTGGATTCGTGGTCGGTTGACTCGTTCTTCGCTGTTGCTGATAGATCTTATGATCGTTTTATGAGTGAGTGAATGCTTGAGGGCTGGAAAGCGATTTCAGGGAACTTCAGGATCGCTACGGTCAATCAATCTTGGTGGGAATGTATCCGAAGACGTGAGGACAGATTCCCTGAAATTGTCATATAACTGAGTTTCGATCCACTGCCAATGATGATGGCCTCAAGTGTCACCTCGTTTAATGATCGATTACGGTTCATCGAGTGATTAAGTTGCTTTAGGAAATAAGACCATTTTATCCGCAGTGCGGGAGTACAGAAATTAGAAAAAAAAAAAAAAAAAAACCAAGTTCCACAGTATTGCCTCGTTCGGTGATACGACCCAGTGAACTTCGGATAAACCTAGCGTACGCAGATCGAAGCAGGTGGAGCCCGAGAAGTTGGCGAAAATAGGTATCAGAGGGGCCCGGGTAAGGTTCAAGTGTCAAAAGATTCTACGTGCGGTGAACGAAAGTGTTAAAATGTCCTAGCGAAGGCACAAGCTCGTCTAGGCGTTCCCCCATGTCCTCTGATCCATTTAACCCTGTTACATCCCTTTTCTGGCCCTGTAAAGAGAAAACTAGAGATACGGACGTGACTGATTTATCTGATCCAATTGAAACAGCACACGACAATCTAGCTTATCTTCCATATAACCTGGCCTCTACCCTAGTGCATTTAAAAACTAGCACATCCAGGAACGTTTATTTCAACGAATTTTAATAAAAGAACAGCCTACCGAATGATAATATTCACTTAACTCCAACTTTTGTCTTATCTCATCCATAAAGTTTCGATCAATTTTCATTCCCTTTCATACGACGTCAGCCAGCGCACATGTTCAAAGACTGCCTTTTGACACGCTACTAGCTTGGCATACCCAAAAAATCATACCGCAGTCCACACGTCGAACGAAGGCTGCTCCTTTTCTTTTGATCACTCGCGAGATTGACGTTCCTGCGAATAAAAATCCGCAAATCCTTCGATCCACGTAAGGTGTGATCCTTGATCAAGTTGTTTGTCTACGTTGAGCAATATATAAAAAGGAACCACACCCCGGAAGTGAACGAACTCTGCATTGGCTCGTCAATGATTCTGCTCAACCACTAAATCCCGCAGAAACAAGAAGGTTTGTACGCAAATTTGTGAAAAAAAAAGTTTTTTATTCTTCGTTCGATGAGGTCATAAAGGAGAATAATGATTGGGGGGGGGGGGGGGAGGGTTCTTTTTCGAATGAGTCTTTTATTTGTGAAAATTAAGTTAAAAATGTAAAGCGATCGTGGGAAAAATTTATATGGGTGGGGGTAGGGGTTAGTATATCGAATAAACGTGGTTGATGAGCGATCGCTGCACACATGGCCTCGTTCTCGTTGGCACGCCGTGCTGTTTGCAGGTTGCAACGGCGCGGGGTTAGGTTGGACTACTGATGCGCGAACTATCCCCCTCTCCGCCCCCTTTTAGCGTGCTATCGCGATGCCACGAAGTGCTATGTGTTGTGTGCAGTCTCCCGCAGCTCCGACGAAGCAGCAATAGGAGCATAGAATTCAGTGAGTCGAGAGGAGGATTTATCATGAGAGATGAATTTGCCGATTAACCCCTTCGAATAAGCGTAACTAATCCAACCTTATCTGTCCCTGAATTCCGATTCATTGAAGGTTTTTTTGTTTTTTTTTTAAATAAACAAGGACATTCGAAGACATTTAAGGACATTTGTATTTTTCTTGAGAGCGTTATGTGCGGCGAAAAGTAGAACAAGCATGGGACGTCGTTATGATTTTAAGTTAGGGGGGGAAGCTGAGTTAAGAAGGGTCCCATGGAAATATCTGAATCTCGATATTGAAATGATTACTGGAGGGTCGTAAATTTTCGTTTAGAATAGTTACCAGGAAATAATTACTGGTATATTAATCGAACGAATGCTAAAAGATAATGATTTTACTAAATTTTTACAGGGTTTGTCATACATACGAGTGAGAAAGAGAGAGAGAGAGAGAGAGAGAGAGAGAGAGAGGGGGGGAAAGAGAAAGAGAGAGAGAGAGATAGAGAGAGATGGCCAGGATAATTTATGTATACCCACCAGCACGTCTGAAACGTTTCACGATGACGATGTAATCCCTTGGGATTTCTCGAGCGCGAGAAGGATAACTTTGGCTTTGTGATTAATGTGCCGAGTAGAGGGATTTTAGAAGCGAGTTGAACGGACGCCCGAGAAGGATATTACTAAGTACATCATGAGAACCCGAGAAAAAAAATCGTTCAGATCTACATCGATCAAATTTCGATCTACGTAGTTATTTTTTGGATCTACGTAGATCTAAATTTATGAAAATTGTAGATTTGCCTAGGTCTCAATTGAATCTACCTATGAGTAGATCGAATCTATAGATCACCGTTAGATCTACTCAGATCTATGTAAATCCATTGAGAATTAAGTAGACAAAAGGTAGATCCTTTGTATGTAAGATGATTGTACGTAAGACTACCGTTATATACGCGAAGATCTAGGTAGATTTAAAAAAACAACGCAGATCTAAACGATTTTTCCCCGGGAAGTCATTGAATCAATGTTGGTTCGTATGAACCCAAGTATGAATGGTCGAGGTAGTAACGGTGATCGATAGTCAGAGGAGATCATAGCTAGATTCACTGATTTCTACATAAATTATTGTCCTCCTTGCCCCACTTCGTGTGATAACGAAAAAAAAAAACATTAAAGTTAAAAGAATGATTCTTCAGGTTCGTTGCAACAAAATCAGATGAACATCTTTCCCGATGCTGGATTAGCATCTTTATGAAGATGAATGATCCTGTTGATTATTTTTTTCCACTGGTTATAATTCAGAGAATGATAATTAAAAAGTTGAAGAAAAAAAAAGAAAAATTGTGAGTGTCAGAGCCAGGTCAATTTAACCTGGGCTATAGCGACGTGTATTGATATAAATGTATCGGATTATTTATTGACACTTGTGAATATGTCAATGTAGAATATATTATGATTAAATATTTTTTTATTTTTCGACGTCCCTGACTGGAAGAAGAGAGGGATGTGTTCCTGGTGCAAAGCCATCAATAAAGGATCGCTGATGAACCGAAATTTATAAAAATTTTGTTAAAGGTAATTCTCAGCAATGTGAAACTTTTTCATTTTGTCATGATTTGGCGAAGTAAAATGGAAAGGATCACTCAAAACGAAAAGAAATTCGACTCAATTTCGTTAATACAAATTTGACAGTTAGAGAAGTTCTCTAAAAAGGTTAAACTTGTTTGAAAAAAATTAAATTTATGTAATAACAACCCTCAACGTGAGCGAAGACTAATTATAAAAGGGTTGAAGTAATTATTTGGAAAAAAAAAAAAATTATGGGGAAATGTTTCTGAAATTTTCACCGGTCAATCGGTGGGCACGAGTTCCGGATTTTTCATGATTTAAATTTTTTTACATTTTTCAATTTATACTTTTTTCACTCAAGGCGTAGTTTTTAAATTTAAATTATTATGTTATACTTCATTGTAGCACATTATTAAATTCAATAGATCAATCAAATATGAAATCTTTGATACGTGAAATCGGGTGTTGCCGTCCGAAATTACCTTATCCGCGAGTCATTTGATGGTTCCGCTTCTTGGTGGATAACGTACGATAGGTTTTCCGGAGCAAACGAGCGATAGAGAACGAAGGGATTAGGGGATGAAGATGGAGGGTTGTTATTGGATAGAGGGGCTTGTCCTGGTTTTATTACTCCTTTGATGTGCCTTGAGAAATACATCGGAGGTTTTTACGGTTCGCTGCACCGAGCTGATCGCCGCGATCGACGAGAAGTTCCATACCCTCTAGTCAATCCCCATTCCCGTCTCACGGAATTTCCTTCGCTTCTCTTCCGCTGCAAGCCCTTCTTTCGCATTGCAGTTTCTCTGCGACTGAACCACCGCCTACCCAACCCAGGAATGCAATATTTATGTGAAACTCCTCACACACAATCCCTCCGGTCATCCCCCGTTGATGGAAGTAGAGGGAAAAGGGGTAGCAGAGTGGCCGTTGTATGGATCTGACCTACCTTGTCGGGCCACTATATCCACAGCCGATTTCATCGCAGTGTAACACTGCCATGTAATATATATATATCTTTACGTTGCATAGTGTACTGGAATAAAACATTAGAGTCAGCTCAGAGCTTCCCTTTTTTTTTCTTCTCAATCTACCTCGTTCGAATACGTTCGTAAAATTTATCGATATCCGAAATTTTTTTTTTTTTTTTCGACCTCATGGCAAATGCTTTCTACTTCCGAATGGAATTACGGCAATTTCCGTGAATTGAAGTCAGAAAAAATATTCACAAGTAATGTTTGTGCGTTCTTTGATGAATAGTTGTAAGATTTTTTGATTAAATCGCACGATTAATGAATTATATATACGTCCATATCTAAATTTTTCGATATACAATGTAACGGAAGTTTGAAAAAAGATTTGGATTAGTTATTTTATCAATTATCAATAATGAGATAGTCGAGAAAGTCTATACCTTTTGGGGACCTCGCACTTTGTCATCAATTGGAGAATTTCGTTAGTTGGAAAAGACTCAATCCTGAACTGCATTTTTTTTTTAAGATTGCGAAGTTTCAAATTACGTTGGCAACTTTTTACGCAAGAAATTTTCGAAAATCAGCTCGCCGATAGTTCAATTGAAAAATGAATCTACTTAGTTAAATACGGGAGAATAAGTGATTCACGTGATTAGTCTGCCACATGGAATACCTCAAAAGTTTCCGATTCCGGATTCCATTCGGTCCGGTCGTTGGGGTGAAAAAAAACTCAAATCATAACCTTTGCTAATGTTTTCATCCCTATACGAAAAAAGAAATCTGAAATAATACTTTTGCTTCTTGAACTGTTTTAGAATCTTAACTCTTCAAGGGTTTGAATTGAATTAAAAAACAAAAAAAAGTCATTAACCAACAATCGTAGTGTTAACAGCGAGCTTTAATGGAGGAAGTCTTTAGAAGAGTGATTAAAAGTCAAAGGGGGCAGGCCGAAGTGATTTCCCGATTTTGCGATAACTCTGGGTCTCTCTCTCTCTCTCTCCTGCTTCGTCCTTCGTTCACACCGACAACTCGAGAGTCCCCACTTTGTGTTTACCTCATGAATATTCATTATCAATATCGTCGTTGCGTATGCATGCGCGACGGAACATGACGCACGTGATCATCATATTTTGGTGTCCTTTGGTCAAACGTCCGTTATAAATATAGTTAAGGCTTGCAGCTTGCATCGCCAGGCTCATTGCACCCCAACAAGACTGTTGAGATATCAATTATTTTACGACCTTTTATAACCTCGTCATAACGAAAGTGTACTTTGACACTTCGTTTCATCTCAAAAAAAAAAAAAAAAAAAAAAAAAAATGTTTCCATGGAAGCCTCAGAGACGTAAAGAATTTAATGACTAAAATCCATTTTGGCGTCGATCTCCATCAGCAAGGACAATGCCATTGTATAGTTTTACGTCTCCCATAGTCCAATGTTCCATATCGTATATAATTTAACGACCATCGTATCCTCCATCCTGTGGAACGAGACACACCGCGAGTTCCCGATATTTAATCGATCGCGAAAACTCAGCTGCTCGCCCCTTCCCATAACTCGGTTTATCGACGAAAGTTCACGGTGAGTGTAACAAGAACATTGACGAGAACAACGGAAACCTTTCTCCAGCTTATGTCTCAGCTAAATACGAGTATACTCGATTTATACGAACATCCTTCGTGTACACTTCTTGTACAGTAAGAATTCGCATTAAACTTGCTCTTTGGGAATTCACTAATTTCACACACAGGTTGAATTATCTTTACTTTTGAAGAACTAGTTTTGGTCTCAAATTCAAGCTGCCTCAATGATTGAGTGACATTTTTCTACCCATTTAATTGTGAAGAATCGTTAGGGTTAACTTTGTCTTCACGTCCATCCAGGGTGTCTCGAAAAAAAAAAAACGATCTCCCACAGCGAAAAAAGTTGAGTTCAATGCTAAAATAAATTTCTGCAAAAGGAAAGTTCTGTAATTTGATTTAAAAAGGTCGATCAATCAGACTTTCGTAATTTCAGAGTGACCATAAATTATTTTTTAAAGCTCTTCATTTTATAACGAAAATCCCGAATACAAAAGTTTTTCGGTTAAACATACTCTGTCACCTTGAATTTCATAATGATGTTTAGAAAAAATATTGTAGATTGCTATTACGTCTGACTCTGACGCAACCGGATACGTCAACTAGCCACCTGGGGCTACACGACGAATCGGACCTATCAGCGTCACATGCCAGTGACAAATTAGTCAATCGACCGAATGAATGAGAAATTTTCTTGTCCATAGATAAAGATCCGAGGAATCGATCACTCTCGGGGAAAAAAAAAAAAAAAATCCGAGAATACGATAGGTGTGTTAGTAGCTGCAGTCTCCCCTATTCTCATCTGTCACTAATTTTCTACGCGTCAGGGCAGACTCAAGACACGATCTCTCGGTAAGACACGACACAGCTTTGGCTCTCGGTGATGTCAAGAGACGTCAACAATCGGAACATTCAACTTTGATTGTCCCTGTTGCCCGATGGTCCGAACTTGATCGTCTCTTTGACTTTGAAACATCACTCTCGCTGTCATTTATCGGCCTAGCATCGTACCGCTAATATACCGGTTTACGTCACAGTTAATTCGTGATTAATACCATCTTGCGAAACTGTCAAATAACGATTCTCGAAGTCGGTGCTAAGCACCACTATCACCGGAGTTCGGTAAATATTTTGTGTGGGTAAACAGTTTTATCATTCGTCACGTGGCCATCCAAGCTAGCCGAAGGCTTGAGAGCACTGTGTGTTCGTATAGCTGTGCAAGCATGTGAAAGTAGTAAACGGCAGTGCCAACTTGATTAGTTCACACGGTAAATATTTTCACGTTGATAGAGCCACATTCATTCCCTCGTGACAACTTTCTTCATTTCTCTACCGAACCCTAAGGGATTTTACATGTCCGAGACTTCCTTGGGCACCAGAAGACTTATTTGGAAAAGGCTATACGCAGCAGTTTTCAGCGTACATCGTTCTTTCAAGCCATTGCATTCGAAACACTGGTCGTCTCAAAAAAAAAAAAAAATTGTCCCTCTGAATAAACGTTTGAATGTGTCGTGAAGCCCTAAGTGCTGGTCGAAATCTCAGTAGACTCCTGTTCAATCGAATAACGAAAGCGTCATTGACAGTTCCATCGGGGAGAAAATGATTCATGAAGAAGATGACAGAGGCTTTAAGGAAATCTCAGCGTTTTCTCAGATCCAAGGAAGCATACACTCGGATGAGTTGTCAAGAAAAGTATACTCATGTAAGATCGGAAGAATGGTAAGGAAAGTCAGAGTTGTATACTTGGTACGACAGAGAGTTGACTGTCATTAGCTATTAATACTGGGTTACTGAGCACAACAGAGGGTACCACGATCGGCCATAATGACGTAGATAAGAACCCAAGCCTATTGAGACTGAGAGGCTGAAGAGCCAAGGGATACCTAGGCATGTCTAGAGCAAGGATAATGTTGCGTAGTCATGTGAAGCAAATAATGGAATTATGAGAGGCGGCAGTGAAAAAAAAAGAAACCTCGAGTGAGATGGATGGTGAAACACATGAAGAACAAGAGGTTGAGATATTTTTCCCCGGGCGTCTGTTGAAGGGAAAGAAAAAAAAAAGCTTGAAAGTAGTAACACGCAAGAGGATTCCGACTCGGGTCCATTTGATACGAATGTAAATTGAAAATGGCTTTTGGCGGGATGGGGGCTTTACTTATCGGAATTAAAACTCTATGGAACATTACAACTGCACCTACGAAGCTCGCTCTTCAAGCAGACTCAAAAGAAAACATCCAAGTAGCGATGATGCTCCTCTCGCTTCAACCCTCCACGAGACGAGCCCCGTCTCACTTCCACTCTGTGCCCTGAGAGTCCCGAAAACTCGATGCACTCCGTCCCTTGGGAGTAAAGTCTCTGTTCCGAGATAGGTAATCCCCTAGATTCATGATAGTCAGTAAAGCCAGTCGCAGGATTTATGCAAAGTACCTTTAGCTCACGTTATTCTTCAAAATTTCGCGCAGCTGGCTCAGCACAGGCTGAAAGAAATCGTATCTTTGAGTCACGAGGATCGATCATTGGTGCATATTTTATTTTAACGAAGAAAAAAAATTTAATGTCTTTGAGCTTTAAATCGGAATTTTTCGAAAGAACAGTCAGCTGATGACAACAGGAAGCAGCGGAATACACGAGGATAGAAGTGAAGTGAGACGATCGCCAAAAATATGAGCAGGCTTGATAAAGCTTGACAGACACAATTAAAAATAGAAGAAGCACATTTTGGAAAGCCTTACCCGAAAAAAATCGCGTAAATCTACGTAGATGTAGATTAGATTTACGGAGTTATTTTTCAGATAAAATTTGATCTACGTAGTACTAAATTTTGGAAAATTGTAGATCACCGTATATAACGGTAGATTTACGTACATTCGAGTCGATCCTAATATTATGTACGAACACCTTATAAGATCTCCGTTTGTCTACTTAAATCTCAGTAGATTTACTTCGATCTGAGTAGATCTAACGGAATTGAAATCTATACAGATCTAACTAAGATCCAGGTAAGTCTACGATTTTCGAAAAATCTAGATCTACGTAGATCTAAAAAACAGCTAGGTAGAACCAAACTCTTTTTCCATCAGGTGACTAAATTTAAAAGAAAATTTTGTGAAAGTCTGTTTAGGTAGTTTGCAACTTACGATATGAAACCTTGAGGTTCGTATTTATTGGTGAAAATAAGGATCAGAACGGTGAGAACAGTGAGAGTGTTATAGGTATTCAGGTGGCTGTCTTCTCTTATGCGAGACGTTTCTGCTCCGAGCCACCTAGCGGAGTTCTAAGGTACTTCATATGTACCAGCATAATATCATTTCGGCCTACTTCAGTGACGAGTACGTGACTCGAAAGACTCAAAATTCCAATAAAGTTAATCGCTGAAGGCGATTCGATGCATAAAATGTGCGACAAAATTTTTTTGTTTAAAAGTATCTCGGAAACGAGAGGAGAATCATTGGCACGATATGCTACCACTCGCTTTAATAAGACCTCTCTTACAATTCCGTGTCTCTAATAGAAATTAGCTGGATTTGCTTAGGGCTGAAAAGTTTTTAGCTACGAATTCACACGCTCTTAAATACGCCTGCGGTTTACAATGCTGAATTTTCAAGGGATTTACATGAGATGCTGGTATATATCTGTAGATTCGTATAATACCTGGGATGACTCTGGTGGCTTTTCGGTCTTCTCGCCGCTTAAATACCTCTTTACTGCAGTGTGTCGTACTGGACTCATTATAAAATCGTAATAATATTCGTACAACAAGCAACTACGCGGTTGGCATTATAACCCAATCACACTATATGGTGTGTCGTTCTCCACCGTGAATCAACCACAGAGCTTAATAAGAGGCATTCTAGAAATTTCACGGCAGAAATTTTTCGAATTAGCAACATGGTATGAAACATTATGTTTGAGGATATGGTGAACCTGCTCCGAGGATTAATGTTTGTGCGGTCTTTAACGAGGATACAGGGCAATAATCTCGTGGGATAGATTGTACTCTCGCATGGTATAGAAAGTATTTTACTCTATGTCACGGAAGTGAGTACGCTCTTTGCAATTTAGAGAAAATTTTACGATCAATAATGCATTTTTTTTACCTCTGACGCAGTTATCCAATTTCCGAAATAATTTCTCAAATAATAGTTTCCTAGCTTCGTTGTATTTTATTTTATTCATTTTCTAAGAACTTTTGATTGAAGATTACTCAACTTCTCCAGAGATAACATCGGTAATTCGTACTGCGAAATACTCTGAACCTGTCACTCATCGTTGCATCGACTCGGAATCCTTATTTTATAAATCTAAAATTGAAGTGTCAAAAAGAAAGTCGGCTTGTTGACGTGTTGCACAGGCCAGCACTTTCATGAAGTTTGATCGAACCCGGATAATATTTCGCTAAAATGACTCCTCAAGGCAACAATCTTTATTGTATTCTCCTTCAATATTGTATTTACTTATTCTTTCACTTTTGTGAAAGGGTCTCGGCAGTCACAGTATTATTCTCTATACCAGTATGAAAAAAAAAAAAATACAATATTCAATTTTCACGGAATTCGTTGCACATTGAGTCTCAAACTAATTTCCTCGACATTATTTTCTCCTCGTTCACCGACAATAGCCCTTGCTCTATTTTCTTCGTCACAGGTCCTATACATTCGTTTCGCAGTGCGGTATCGTAGACGCGACTTCCGCACCAAAAAAAAAGTAATGAAATGCATTCGAAGGACATCAAGGGACTCGCAGAAGCATAGTATTATGTTTTCTACATCTCTGTATTCGCCAGAGGTCATGGCAACAAGAAAATATTCTTATTAAGAAGTAACATTCAGTACATATATGGGGAATTCTACCCATTATCGCCCACAGTTGACATCGAACCATTTTTTTCCGCTTAATTTTTTTATATGTTGTAGTACTCTATTGAAAAATGGTCTGTAGTTTGAAAAAAGAATTAGTGACTTTTTTTAAAATAAATAACAAAAACTTCGAAAAGAATCCATCGTTTGAAAATTTTGAAAAAAATCACCGATATTCTAGGTCCAAAACCTGAACTTTTGAGACATGTCCGATCCTGGACGGTCCAGATCTTCTATTTTTTCAGCTAAAATGAAAATTAAAAAATTGTTATCCAGTACGTATTGGCTCCATTGGTATTATTGCATGTAGAAGTACTTAAGCCAGAATAATTATCTCAGTTGGATGGGGAAATTTGCAATGTCCGTTTTACTATATCTACATGATATGAGAACCTAGTGACGCTCTACCGATCGAATTCATAAATTCTGAGGCCAGTTAATTGAATGAAAACTCGTATACGTACTTCGCGATAGCAAAGACTAACGCATTTGCACACTTTCTTACTTCAAAGTTCAATTCATCACGTTGGATATCTGCATCTGTTTAAAGTTGACCGTACAATTTAAACTGTTCCGAGTTTTTTTTTTATTCACAAATCGTTTCTTGACGATTGTTGGATTAGTCAAATCGCACGTTGGACTGTCGTTTTTTTAAATCGAAAATATATGGTTGCACAAAGGTGACAGGGCGATTTTTTATTTTAAATTATTCGCGCCCGTCAGCGGGTCTAATCGCTGCGCGATCGGTGAATTTGTTACATCACGATTCGCTTAAAATAGGGAATTATAGCAAGCACGGAATTTTTATGGTAAATATTGAGTGGAGACAGTCAATGAATGATAGAAAAAATTAGTTTGACTCTGAAGGTGCTATGAAAATTCATCTACTTAATGAAACTGAGTTATGATTTTTTAAATATTAATACCCATAATCTAGACCCCAGTCACTTACAAAGATATATATTGAATAACGATTTTTTTTTTTCTTAATTGTGATTAAAAGAACAGAATATCTGGACCGTCAACAATCGGACAGGTCTAAAAAATTCAGCATTTATAAACAAAAAATTATTTATAAACAAAACAAATTACTTCATTAAAAGATTTTCTAGAAATCACAGACGATTTTTTAATGGAGCACTGCACATATGAAAGAATTGAGCAGAAAAAAAAATGTCGGGATCAAATGTGGGTGATAATGGATGATATGCCCCATATATTCTGTCGCAAGTCATACACGGAACACCGGATGTGTACTTTTTTACTCTATTGCCTGGACGATGGCGCGCGTGTTAGGGGAGACTGCTAGAAGGTTCAGCCAGTAGGGATAGAAAAAGAAATGTGTTAGACGTACTACCACGGAGTTGATGTAGACATATACGAGTTGGTGGTAATATGGAATACCATATTCCTTCACGTATATTCTTGTTGGCAAAAAAAAAATTTACGGCAAGTAGCAAAACTTTTTGACATCACAATAAAATAAAATATCCAAATTAAGGCGGTTTTCTCGTTCTAAGGATTTAAAATATGGGAAATTTTAAGAAAAAAATTTCTCATAAAAAAATTACACATAAATTTGGTCTTCCGGGTTTACTTTTTTTTGCCATTGAAAGTTGAAAAAACTAATCGTAAGAATTCTAATGCTCATTTTAACGAGTCGCTATTTTTTTACGTTTTTTTTTTTCTTTTGCATGATGTGGGCTCTATGGAATATAAATATGTACGAAACCTGGATCGAACTCGATCGGTGAATTAGGTCTCAAGATATCGTGACAGTTGACATTTTTCAGCAGGTCAAGCTTAAGGCACTGTAACGATTAGCTCAAAATATTAATTAACAAATACCAAAAAGGCCGAATTGATCGGTTTTTTTTGTATGAAAAAAAAAAATTCTTCAAGATTCATTTTTAGCGAGAGAGAGAGAGAGAGAGAGAGAGAGAGAGAGAGAGAAAGAGGTAGGGAGGAAAATCCGTGGTATCAACCTTAGGCTATGAAGAGGCGTTTGCAATACGATGTCAAAAGAAATGTCCAAGAAAATGTTGCAAGCACGTAAAGAGGTGTGAGAGAAGGCGTTGGAGAAAAGAATTGCGAGAACGAGGCGAGATGTATCAATATGTATAATACACGTGAAAGAATACTGTAATACCATTGCCTGACCACATAAGAACGTTCCAAGCGCAAAGCCAAACCGTAAAATACGTCGTTGGAGAACAAAATGCCGTTTTTTTTTGTATTTTTTATAACGCAACGCACCGATGCCATTTTCTCTTTAGTGGTGTGGCGTTCTTTTTGAATTGTCATTCTGTTTGCTATTGTTTCGTATGTATGTTATAATTTTTTTTTCTTGCCTCATTATATTCGCAATGAAAAAAAATTACTGCAGTGAATCACGATTATCATTCACGATAGGGGTCTTATTTTTTAAATCGTAACATCCAAATTCAAGAAAAATGAAATTACAATGAATGCAAATTAATTAATCGAATTGAATTAAAATTTCTCCTCGGAGATCGTTTGAGTTTATCATCACGAGCACGACGTCGAAAAATCAAGATTCATAAAATTGAGGATTTTTCGTTCTTCGAGAGTTTCCATACTTCACTAAATATTTGCCCAACACCTTTGTATCGTGTGCCACAAACGTCTGTATAACGTAACTAAAGCTCAAGAAACTAACTTACTCAACTGTGTTATATGCGCGTGTGTGGTGTGTGTATATATATTTTATTCATTCGACTCTCATCCATCCTGCCTTCGTTCCATTGTCGACAATGCTGCCTTTGTCCGAAAGTGAGAAGCTGGGACCCGCTGCGAGGCATCGGACCACCTATATATATACCCTGGCATTGTTGCCAGCAGAAAGAAATGTCCATTGAATGCTTCCACCTTTCCATAAGATGGGACTCCTTAAAACGAAAAGACCTGCCCATAAATTAAAAGCTCCGATTCATGCACGCTCACTTTAATGCATTTGTTGATTCATCATCCTTTCGCAAATACCTCTCGTCCATCACTCAACCCAATATTTTTCGATGTCGTATGATAACCCTCGTGGAACGAGACGATTTTCAGAAGATTCTTTCAAATTCCATTTATTGATTCTGTAGAAGAAAAGAGTTAACAATCTCAATGATTATCTGCTCGATTTATGCAGAGCAGTTCGGTTGAACCGAATTCCTTCGATGACCTAACTCAACAAAAGCCCCTGCGTCATCATCATAGTTGTGTATGTGCGTCGAACAAATGCGAGATGGTATAGAAAACAGAAAAAAAGGTTAGGATGACAGTCAGCAAAGGTAGAAAAGGAGAGGTGACAGAGTGATAGGTATCCAGGTTGCAGAATGATCGGATGGTCCGCAAGGGATGTCACCACATTGAGGAATGATTGGACTTTGTGTGGTTTTCATCCCCGCTTCAAGTTCGTGGAACGCAGAGAGTTGTCGCGCGAGTGGTTCGTCGTTCACGACGCTCACAGTCGCTCGGTGTGGTCAAGGATTCCACACTCGTCACCGTGAAACAAGTATCTAGGGATATCACGATCCGCATAACTTCACTGCTCCCTCTCTCTTTTTCTTCTCGTGTGTCGCTGTCACAAAATCGTACTCGAAGTGGTCAACGAGAAACTTTGGGGAGATGGCGTCTTAACGCGATTGGATTTCGACTCGTACGGACTTATTCCTTAATCCACATCCTGCCCAATACCTAGTTTCTTTATTCCAGACTCTACAGAGTTCCACAAAAAAAAATCCCTGTTGGATTTACACCAGGAGCAGAGATTGGAAACTTTCGAACCGTTCTTCAGCTGGTTCGATCGTGTCAGGGACACTCGATCCACTCGATGCGCTTTTTACATTTTTATCTTCTTTCCGGAGTGATCGGCCCGTTTAGCCTTTTGCTCACGATCAGACATGACACTTATGCGTGTAGGAAAAAATCACCTATCCACTTGGTTCATAGGCTTGAGGACGACAGTCTGATGCTCTTTAAAAGCATCGGAATGCTGAGGAGGCCGGAGTCTATGACTCGTAGGTCAATTTCCTTGTTCCTATAGATTTGCTGAAGAACAAGGAATCCTTGCTCCTTAAGGAAGGACTATGAATACGGGTATTAGTGTTCCAATTACATAAAAGGTATCACAGTTGTATGGCTAGAGAAAAATTATATTCATACCCAAAATATTGTAAATCTTCTTCATCTTACGAGTAACGAGCCCTCAAATAACAGTAAAGACTCCAAAACATCTCAACATGACTGACATTTTTCCACTCGTCCTCCAACTGTCCTCATTCATCTGGAGACTATTCCCATGCTTTTTTTTCGGCGTGTAGCATATGATTTTTCATGGAACGTGACAGCGACGTATGGAATTCAATTAAACTGTAATCTTTTATACCTTGGTCTACAGAAAAAAAAAAATTACCACTACATGCAACATCGAGCTATCTTGACCTGCCAATAAAATAGTGAAAAAATCATATTTCATGACCTGGTTCCTCGAAAGTCATATCTCCGTTACTTTTCTTCACGCCACGATGGTATCACGTTCGAGGAAATAAAAGAGAGGAAAAAAAAAAAGAAAATAAACCTAAAGACAGTGAAAAGCGAGTGGCTAGAGTTTGAAGCTCCTTCGTACCACTTCTGCTCCATTGTTCTCAAGCCAGTACCTATTCTTTTCGGTGAATAAGAGGAAACGAATTTCATGGATATAACGGAGTGTTGAAGGGAGTTAGAAGCTAGTTTCTATTGGAGTCGGTCAGCCGACGACGGTTCGAATTGAATTGAACGCGAGACGGAAGGAAGTGCACTTTTCATTGTGGCTTGTCTCGTCTTGGTTCCGGTTTCTACGAGCTGAGCTCAACGCTATCGTGGATGGAAGAGAGAACGTGAAACCCTTTTCAAGATGTCCACCACTCGCATAATGTATCCACTCAATGGCGCGAGTCTAGTTCGAAGCAATAATTCGTGGCGGGACTGCCTAGATCGCTGGGGAAAAATTTTCTGTAGAAGTTGCCGCTGTCTTTCTTCGGTTCTGTCGACTTGTCGATATTCAAGCTTACGAGAATTCCGGGTTACTGCACTTGTCAGCAACTTCTATGTTTTTCTTTTTTTTTTCGATCAGAAGAAACTCGATGATTGAGCAATCGATGTATGTTTTATCTCTGGCGAGAATATACTGTATCGTTCTTTCAAAAAGAAAGTTTCTTCTTGTAGATTAAGATGTCTCTATAACGTCATTGACGTTATAGAATTATTGCATGTATATTGACGTTATAGTTATATAGCTTGTATACGAAGGCTTATAAAAGTATGGTATAATTCGAATGGCATCATGGCAATGATAGTAGTTTGAGAATAAAACAGAAAAAATATTCAACTTTTTTCCATTTTGAGGCAACCAATTACTAGATGATAAAATCCAACAAATGGATTGGCGATCGTTACAGTACAGTAACAGAACAGTAATAGTACAGTAATATTACAGTATCAAAATAGTAGCAGTGTAGTAATAGCAGTACAGTAACAGTACAGTAAAAGTACAGATAATACAGTAATATTACAGTGACAGTTCAGTTACAATAATGTAACATTAGAGTAACAGTGATGTAACCGAACAATATCAATACAGTTGGAGTATATTCACATTGACAGTACAGAAATATTTGTAGTACCGTAACATTTGTAGTACCGTAACATTGGCAGTACAGTAAAATCGGCAGTACAGTAAAATTGACAGTAGAGTAATATTGGCAGCACAATGACATTGAAACTACAGTAATATTGGCAGCACAATGACATTGAAACTACAGTAATATTGGCTGCACAATGACATTGAAAGTACAGTAATATTGGCAGTGCAATAACATCGACATGTCAGTAACGTTGAAAGTACCAGTAAAAGTAAATGTAACAGTGACAGGTCAGAAGCATTGACAGTAACAGTAATAGTACAGTCATTTTTTTATCTGGCGGTGGATCTGACAAACTCACACATGAGCTATACTTCCGGAAACTTAAAAATATCATTATCCATGTACCTAGAGCTTATAAAGACCTGGAGCTTTTTGAAAATAAAAAATACCTCTGAAATCACAAATGCCAAAAATCTTAGAGCTGTAAGGTAAACGTCATAATAGCCGAACGTCTACATTATGGAAAGTTAAAAACAATATTGAAGGCTTGCTCTGAAAAATTTTATTATTCTGAATAATACGAACTACGGATGTCTGCCTACTTACGGAGCTCTACTACTGCGGGGCACTCAATGAGTGGGTACCCGGTTAGTTATACTGCAATGCGGAGCTTCCTGAACTACTGCACTACCGAGATGGCACGTTAACTATTTTTTTTTTTTTTTTTTAAATTGTTTGATCGTTCTTGCAATACATATTTGCAAGACTTTTTGTCAAGTTTAAAAGCAACGACTTTTGTTTTACAAAACACAAATAAATCGTAAAAGCTGAGGTAATCAATGAAATTCAAGCTAATTATTTTTCCAATTACTTTCCTTGAATACGTTTTTATATCTTTTTTTTTTGTTAACATCGCTGACTCCTGAATAGATGTCCGATTCAGATAATTGAAAGTTTCGTCCCTTGACCTGAAAAACATCTAAGCCGCAATTAACATGTAATTTTCAAAACAATTATCATAACAATAACGAGGGTTACGAGTGGTTACGTGTTTCACATGAAAAAAAAGGTTTATCTGTATGAATGAAGAATACAGCATCACTCATTGAAAATTCTCTGACTCTGTCCTCTTACTATGGCATCGAGTAAAAAAAAAAAAATTTAAGAAAAACCTGAAAAGCTACAAATGAACAGGAAATAGAAAAAGATTAGATACTTGATGGTTAACCTCGATGCTACGTGTTGCATGCCAATTTTTTTCACGAGAAGCAGCATCAAGTCGAATAGGAGGGAAATGAAAAAACAAGTCGCAATGAAATTTAGCTCTATTTTGCATAGTAATCAGTGATAGCCGTTACCTTGTAGAGGGGTATAATGGGGGATGAGCCCTTTATATATCGTGTGACGACAGAATTATTTTTCTCCCTCATCTCGTCATATTTCCACTCTGCATTTTTCCATCTTTGCTTTCCTTACTTCCCATCCCATTTATTGCAAATCCCACTATAAACCTCAGGTCAATCCTATACACAATCCTCAATGAGCTCTTTATACATCGTGCGATGACATAGCGCTTTTTTTCTTCCTCATTCCGTCATATTTCTCTCACTTTTTCCATCTCTGCTGTCCTTGCTTCCTATCCCGTTTACGGTAAATCCCATCATAAACCCCAGGTCAATCCTACACAATCCACAATAATCGTGAGAAAATATTGCGATCACGTTTGCTCCAGATTATTGAGATTTTTTGGCTTTGCATATTTTTTATTGTTTCAATTGATCCACAAACTCGAGTTTATCCAGTCTCAATGAGTAAGCCAAAACGAATATATTGTGAAATCAACCTTTGAATATATAATATTTTTTTTATTGGTTCACAATTTTTTGAAATTTTAATTATAATTTGTCATGATTTTTTATTGGGTTACATTTTTTTTTTTCATATACGACAGCAAGCAGGCAAAACGAGATTTCAATTATGGAGAAGGCATTGTAAAATAAATGACAGAATCGTTTTATTCGATGAAAGTGATGTTTTAATATTTTTGTTCGACAAGCAATAAAAAGACAAAAGACTGTCGCATAATTGGTTCGTTGTTATTTCAATTTGAATATTTTTTTAATTGAACTTGATTCCTGAAAACCTATGGACCTACAGACACGATCATTTTTTATTTTTTTTTTTTACATATTAACAGACCATAAATTCTGAATTTTTAATGGTCTACCCAAATTATACACAATTCCGAACAATAATATCGATGTATGTAAATTCCTTTGGTCATCGTATTATGAGAAAAATGAAAAGGTCATCAGCCTCGATCAATCTCCTGCCCCCTCCTCCCCCACCGCCCCTTGAAATGCATGGCTGGAGAATTGATCGCATATTTCTGGTAAATTGGTCGCGTACCGAAAAGCCACAGTAATAAACTCGATGATGTACATTGTGCAGCCGAGAGCCAGGGTTGACGGTTCCATAGACGACAATTGGTTATTGTACCCGGTATGAAAGCGGGGTGAGAGATGAAGAGGCGAAAATAAAAATGTTGGAAGGGTGGTTTTGTGGTCCGATACGGAGAAGAATCGAGGGTAGTTATTTCCCCGCTGTTGTGTCTACCGCCCCTTCTGGGTCACCCATCCTCATATTGCCTGGTTTTTTTTTTTTCGTAGAAACAGTGGAGTTGGATGGAAAAAAAATCCCTCGAGGAAAAAATGGCGAATCATAGAGGTGGGGGTGTAGGAAAAAAAGGGGGATGGTAACTATCGAGTGTGTTTGAACATTACCAATTGCCTGGAGTAACGCACTCTGTGCTCGTGCATGTATCGCTCCCGCTGTTCGATAAGGGGATGACCAGTAGGCTAGGGTGGATCATCGAGAACTCTCGTCGTACACGTACCAATTAGTCTCCGGTTTCCACTGCACGTACAGAGACAGACTCCTGTCATTTTTTTTTATTTTTTATTTCTAGTTATATTTTCGGTTCAGTATTTTTTTTTGTGTGTGTATATTTGGTCGGCTCGCACGCTTCGGATCGTTTCTCATTCCTTTCTACTGTTGGCTGAAGCTGACAAGAACGCTCTTGAGAGGGAGGGAGAGAGAGAGAGAGAGAGTGGAATTGCGAAATTGGACAGCATATAGCATATCCACACCAACAACTGTGACAAGAGAATTACGTTTGGACGATTTTCCCGGAACGAAAATTCATACGTGGCATTCAATCAAAGTTTTGCTTTCTCACAGAGGAAGGCTTGTGATGGTGAAATTTTTTTCCCGTTTTCAATGCCAATGTGTTCAGTATTTTTCAAAACATCGAGGAATCACATTTGGACAGTTTTCGGATGTGCGTGCGTTTGTGTGTACTGGCCCTAAACAAGCGAATTGCAATAAATATCTCGAGAATGACTTCACTGATCTCGCTGAAACTTCGCACACACTTCGAGCATCAGACCACTTTCGTTTGCTGCATTTTTCGTTGAAATTCCTTAAGACGCCTCAATTTTACGAGATTTGAAATTTTTTCGATAATCGTCTGTGATCGCTTTAACAATTGTAAATTTTGAGGTATCTGGCTAAACTTCTTTTACCTGCATAGACTTAGATAAATAAAGTAGAGAAAGTAGAGAACTCTCAAAGAACGGTTGGTATTTAATTCGGCGAAAATCGATAGGAGGATTCATATTTCATGAAATATCAAATATTTTTTTAATTTGCACGACTGTTCCAATTTTCACAACTTTCAAAATCTCGGGCTAATTTCTTTTTGCATGAATAGAGCATCGCATTAAAGAAAGATTGGTATGAAATTTCGCGAGGACCAGTTCAGATTTTATGAAATTTTCAATTTTGAAAAAAAAGCGTTTCTGGCAGCTCTAATTTCCTTAAATTGTGATAATTCTAGCTGACGCACAAAAATACGCTTATCTTATGAAATATTGAATATCCAGGGAATGTTTTGATAACTTGAATTAAATAAAAATGAAACTATATATGGCTGAAAGGAGGGAAAAAGCTGCAAATTCGAACTTGCAAATTGTTTCTTCCAAATTTCGCACAATGCATAAGGAGGATGCTCCCTAACGTCAGAATTTTAAGAAAATGTTTAAATTTGTGCATGATAATTGTCTACGGAAATTACATGTCTGTGCAAAATTTCAAGTCGGTCCTCCCACCGGTTGTCGAGTAATTGATTATTGAATTTGCTCTTGCATGCACAGGCCGCATAGCAAAATCATACGATACCCCATGCAACTCAATAACTACGCGAAAAATATTGCAAATTTGATGAAAATGGATCCAAATAATTCGTCACATCTTTGGACTAGGAAGTTTAGGAAGAGCGAAATATTTCGTGTTCATAATTATTAAAAATTTGTAAAAAGAAAATAGCCCGTGTTGTAGAACAATGTACGCTAGAGAACCCGTGACGCGGAGAACGACAAAGTGGATCTCGTGAAGCGGCAACTGACTGAACACCCTTCTTAATGCTTCCTCTATGAGGGAGCCAAAATTAACAAAGGAATTTCCTCGTAGAGGGAGCGTTGAGCATTGTGCGAAATTTGGAGGAAGCATTCGCATGTTTTAACTTGCAGCTTTTTTGTTTGCTTTCTCGTAGAGAAAGCTTTGTTTTCGTGAAAAAAAATCGAAATTTTCATGCCAACATTTTTAAAATATCCTAAAATATCAACAAATTACAATAACGAATTTCATAAGAAATACCAATAGTTGGAGTACGAAAATTGATATCTCGGATCTTGACAGTATAAACAGAGCAGAATGTGTACAAAAAAATGATTATTATCAATAGTGAACACCGGGGCTATTAATTAACCATGTCATTTCAAAACCTCGAGAATTTTTTTTTTTTTTCGCAATAAAGCCTATGCTGTGGGGAATACAAAAACAAAATATAATGTCCGAAGATAGAAAATGCGTGTTGAATTAAATATGTTCTACCTTGCCGCCATTTATCATCGTTGTCTCGAGCCTTCGTATAATTCTATACCCTTGGCTAAATTGTATCCCAGAAACGATCGATATTTACGTACTACGTTGTATGAAGTAGTTGAAGGGTTGGATGCGCGCACTATGGCTTCTGCAATGTTTACAGCCAAAGAGCGAACGAGCCTTGGAACAGGTGTTAGCACCTGCAGGGGCGTTGGCACGAGCACTTACCGTTGCCACTTGCGGAGGCACGAGGCAAATAAATATACATTTATGTTGAATACGAGGGTGGATTCACGATAGTTAGTACACTCACAGTGATATGACTATCCTGTTCCGGTTTATGCGCAACAGTTTTTTTAATCGTATGCATAAAAAAATTTCAAATTTTTTGAAAAGCTTCTCAGCGGAATTCGATAAGCGTTCTTTGGACGGAATGGTTCCACTAGAGAGAAAGTCGAAGTGTTGCAAGAAGCAACAGGAACGACGCACTTATGTGTAGTGAATTAAAAAGTAAGGACTGGAACATGAGGATAGACGAAAAATTATAAGCCACATAAGATTACCAAGGGTGCATGGAAAGAAAAGTATCCACTGTATGACGACACTTTGAGGTTAAATATTGGTTGAAGGGTTGCGATAGATAGAGGAGGATCGAGTCATATCTCAGCGCTCAGAGAAAGAGTGAGTGAGTGAGTGAGTGAGTGAGTGAGTGAGTGTGAGAGAGAGAGAGAGAGAGAGATGGGGAAGTTCCAGAGAATGACCCCTTGACCAGTCAGTCAAGCGACTGATCAGCCACTCGATCAATTCCACTGGGACGCTGCTAATAACCGATAAACATGAAGACGGGTCATTGTGATCGGGAGGGGAGTGTCGTGGACGAGCATGGAGTACAATTGCATGGATGACATGTGGATTGATAAAACATTACGACATCACCCACGCTTCTACGAGCTCTCAGAGTCTCCTTTGGCTCCTTACACCCTTGTTCTTTGCTCGTGACATCATTCCATTTCTTTGCTATTTCCGTACCTCAACGGAATTCCGATAGAGCTTTTATTTCCTGTATACCGTACGGCGTACAATCTGCCCCTCTAGATATTCGACCGCCTGTTCAGTGATGATTTATCCATCGGGCCTAAGCCGTCTCTCAATTTATGACGCTGGTAACCCAGCGGTCACTCTATACCCTTCCGAATGAACGCACCAGCCCTAGCTGCCTCTTCATTGAAGACCCACACTGCAAATCCAAGTGTGTAGTTTTTACACACTTATGTGTGTAATTTCTTGTAGTCACTTTTTACTCACTTTCATGTGCGTAATTCTACAAAATAACACACTTAAAGTGTGTAATTCTACAAAATAACACACTTAAAGTGTGTAATTCTACAAAATAACACACTTAAAGTGTGTAAAAAGTGACTACAAGAAATTACACACATAAGTGTGTAAAAACTACACACTTGGATTTGCAGTGCAAGCAACTCATCTGTTCGCGTATATCGTTCCCATATTCTTGGATCACCTGATTTCATTGAGTGGCATTTCTTCGGTTCTGGAACATTGAAGACCCTTCATTGGGCCCCACACTGCAAATCCAAGTGTGTAGTTTTTACACACTTATGTGTGTAATTTCTTGTAGTCACTTTTTACGCACTTTCACGTGTGTAATTCTACCTCATAACACACTTTCACGTGTGTAATTCTACGTCATAACACACTTAAAGTGTGTAATTCTACAAAATAACACACTTAAGGAGGTACGACTAGTATGAAGAATCCAACTGACGGACTTGAATTTTTTATATGTTTTTGCCGAATACTTTATGCGCCTATTGCCAAAATTTGAGCTATATTGACCGTTTAGTTTATTCGTAATAAAATTGCAAAGTCGAGCAGTTTGAGTTACTAAAGCACGTCGTCTTATGGAGACGGTTAACCGGAAGTGCTGTGATCACGGTTTTGCTGCTCACGTATCCAACTACACCCGTTGAAAAACTGAAACTTGATAGATTAGATATAATAGATATTGTAAAAAATTGAAAAATTACTCTTCACCGTGTAGTTCTGGCACTACATCATAAAAAAGTTTCAATTTCCGGTTGTAAATGGTCAGAACGATCAAATAGCACCCACAGACTTAGCAACGTCGCGAGTAACAGCTGATGGGTTTCGGCGAACATAACCTAGCTTTGTTTTGATATTAGCAACGAGGATAGAGCATCTTCGTTGGTCACGTATACCAACTTATAGCATCGCCAATGCGACGTTGCCAAGTGTTTACTTCAAATTCCATCATGTTATTTATGGAGTTTTATTATTTATCACGTATCAATTATATGTATAATTATCATTCTGCCGATCGTATTAATTCCACTGAGGTAATTCAAGTCTATTTTAATAGGTTTTCGGCTGATTTTTAAAAATGTTTTTTAGTCCGTTTTTGTGGTAGACATGTCATTATTATTATGATGGAGACTACTATCGAGTCGTTGACAATCTAATTTTTCAATTTTTATTAGTTCATGCGCAATAAATTAATCATTTACCACAAAATTTTTCACATTATAATCGATAATATGAATAATCAACGAAAATAAACATAAATCAGAACAACTGTGGGTAAAATAAATTTAGACTTTTTTTTGACTCCAAAGAACTAGTCGTACCTCCTTAAAGTGTGTAATTCTACAAAATAACACACTTAAAGTGTGTTATGACGTAGAATTACACACGTGAAAGTGAGTAAAAAGTGACTACAAGAAATTACACACATAAGTGTGTAAAAACTACACACTTGGATTTGCAGTGCATTGATATCACGATTTGGGGACTTGTCCTTTGAATCTGCGCGTGGAACATGCACTGTCTATTGAAGGGTGTTAACTCCGACCCTTATCATCGTCGTGACTTTTTGCATACTTTCACTAGTGTCATCATGATATAGCGCAAGATTGACGTCATAGGGAACTTGCAACAAGAACCAGACAACTCCTTTGACGATGGATCTCATACCCATGTTCTTGAATCATTTATTTTAATTGCGCTTACCTCATCAGTGGCATTTTTTCTGTTCTATAAAATTTAAGGCCCTCCAATGCACCCCATTTATATAATGATCTGGGCGACTTGTCCTCTACAGGCAAACGTGAAACACTGTCAATTAAGGAGTATCGATTCCTACTTTTAGCATTGTCGTGATTGTGTGCAGACTTCCGCTCGTGTCATCATTATTACAGCGATAGATCACTGTCATAGGGAACTTGAGAGTCTTGTAAACGTTTCTACAACAAAGCGGATGTGGAATAACTCCCTTGAAAATATGATGCTAGCTTGTATTTGGTTTTGCCAGATTTTTCGATAAGGAAGTTGTAAATCTTGTTTGAATCGAGACTGGGGATTACTTCTGTTATTGGGGTCAACTTTCGCGATTTCTATGATGATTAGGATTGACCTGTATTACCCAATTAATAAATCAATGCTATTGCGCCAAGCAAGACTTGCTTATTGTCGTTAATGGAGATTTTACCTTGATCCAGACAACGTTAACTCATATCTACAGCAAGCCTTATTACGTGACTATGTTTTTCTTCACTTAACTGAACAAGAGACACGTCAGTCTTTACTGATAAGTATAGCAGCCGATTTCATCTCTCTCTCTCTCTCTCTCTCTCTCTCTTTTTCTCTCTCTCTCTCTCTCTCTTTCTCTCTCTCTCTCTCTCTCTCTCTCTCTCTCTTATTCGAAAATTCTGAAGTTATCGCACGCGTGGGCTTGGGATCCTTGCCGCAATTCACCCTCCAATGCCTAACACCTGCCAACCGACGAAATTAGAGACTCGTGACCCCCCAACCGTGATGGATACATTTCCTTCTCATAGAATACTAGCCCATGACAGGAATCATGCTGCAGGCTTCACGAGAGTTTTGTTTAGACCATTCTTTCTGTGCAGATACGAAAGAAAAAACAATTTTTCCTTTCTAATAATATTTTTTGTTGTATGCATATCTTTATTGCGTTTTATGAACTAATTAAAAAGCAATTGGTATAGTAAGATCTCGTAGGGGTATTTACTATAAGTAAGATTTTTTTATATTTTGTCATGAGCCACGTCTAGCATCCATCAATTTACACCCTCTTGTCATGCTAAATTTTATCTTCATTTCAGAATCCATTCCACCCTATTTTCAGCTTAAATTTCACTTCTTTTTTCAGCCCAACTTTCACCCTCCTTTCAGCCCAAATTTCACTGCTCTCTTCTAAGCCCAAATTTCATCCTCCCTTAAGCCCGAATTACAGCCTTTTTTCCGCCTATATTTTCCCTCTCTTTTCAACCTAAATTTTACATTAAACTTGAGAGGATTGTTTGGAATTTTTGGGTTACAAACGCACATGAAAATTTCCTACTGTATTTATACAAATGCTTATGCAACAAAAACTATTGTGATAAAACGTTGTTGATAAAAATTAAATGAGTTGGTTAAGTAGTAGGATTCTTTTGAAAATAGATTATGTGTACAAAAGTTCAACATACTTAGTTTGATATTGAGATTTATGTACTGCGATTTGACTTTTCATTGCCGGAAACTTATTACATTAATTTAAAAAAATTCACCTGGAGCCGAAGCATCCAAGCGATACTTGGTCATACACAAAATTTCCTACTGTTACGGCATGAAAAAAAAAAAAAAATAATAATTAAAAAAAAATAAAAATAATGTCTTTTAGAATATCGAAAACGTTAGACATTCGATAAGAAATACTATATTTATGAGGATTGCACGTTTAGATAAAGTTTTGTGTATAAGTATATGTCATGAATTATTCAAGTCAAGAAGAATATTGTGACTCCCAACTCTTTCTTCAGGGGCCGGCCCTAGCTCACCCTATACAATACCGGTCAAAACTGATAAAATACATGGAGATAGTTTTTTCTCCAATTTGCCGTCGTCAATAATTCATCTTCATGCTTCCAGATCCGCTATTTTTATTGCCATATAATATGAGGATGTAACGTTGTAATCTATTGAACACAGTTTTTTTTTTTCTGCTGCTTAACCATAGGTTATGGAGACTTTTCTCGATCGGCTACAACTTTTGATAAATGTGAAATCAATCGATAGATTATTTTCTGAAATACAGTACGAAGAAAAAATAAAGATAATTGTTTTTTTAGTATTCCGCTACACAGGAAAACAAGTTGAATTTTACGAAAAAACAAAAATTCGGCAAGATTCGATGGGGTGAAACCGAAAGTTGTACTTGGTATCCTATGTTGGGATACGTTGACATCCCCTTCAACGATGGCTTCTCGCCAGCAAAAAAGAAAATCGTTAGATGATAAATAAAAATATCTTGCTTCTGAAGCTTCAAAATGTGTACGATGCTCGATGATGTTTAAAAAAAAAAAAATTCAATATCCTTTTCCATTGCAGGTTCTGCCACTGAGGAAACCTTGCGTGGGCTAGTACACGCGAGTCACTCGGGATCACGGAAGTGACGTGACTTTCGTGAAAATCGACGCCGAAGGCAGACGAGCCGAACAGCGGTTGTGGCGGCGGAGCGGCGAGGGTGAGTTTCGCCCCAATTTCATTCCAATATTTTTATCAATATTTATTTATTTTCTTCATGACCCAGACACCCCTTCATCGATATTGACACGGATTTTTTTTATTTACTCCACCACGTCAGTTTAACGTGGTTATAAAAAAAAAAGGGTAGGGGTGCTCTTCATCCTTTCGATCATCAAAATATCTAATGATAATAACAACAACAATAATAATAATAATAAATTTGTTCTTAAATTTGAACGAACTAGGAAATTTTATAATTTTTATTTCTTTTCCATTCAGCATTGACTGATAAATATTTGATATGCGTATCGATCGCTAAAGAAAAAATTAACTCATCAATTTGCTCGCAGAGGGCTTTCGTGAATGTAAAAAAATTACGAGAAATTTCTTCACGTTTCAATCTGCAACTTTTTTTACACTACACAGATAAGTGAATATCGATGAGGAATGAGAAAAAAAAGTATTTTTTTCACCAAATCGATGCATATAAATATCTACATCGATCGCATTTAAGATAGAAGCATTGGAGTGCGTGATTCGTGGCTATTGCCCAGTCATGTTGAAAGCAGGTATACAGAAACGTGTCAATGACATAGGCGTATTCGTAGGACTAGGGGTTGGGAAATTCGATTGTCGGTGGATGGTGCGCGGCTGAATGGCTTTAGACGAGCGAAGATACATAATCGAATTCTTATCGCAGATATTGAGGAGAGATGAGAAAAAACGATCTCCATGAGCTTCTTTACACGGAGAATACCCTTAAAATTACGATTACCCCGTTGTAAGAAGATAGGAATCGTCGATTTAAAGTCTCGCCTCTGGTCTTACTCGGCTTATGCTTTTTGTGTCTCTCTTAAGGTACTATGGGAGCGGGGGTATGGGGGGCGGAGGAGGGCTACAAGCCACGGACCTCCGGCGGCGAATCGCGTCTCAACGTACGAGAAATTGTTCAAGAACGAGTTGTTATCGGTTGTTAGATGAAAATAATGCAATTCGACGAAATTTCAATGAAGACTGCACTGTCAACCGGGACGATGCTAAAAGGTATATATACGTTTATTCAGGAGAAAAAAAATCTCTGCGTTCACTATTAAATATGAGTGATGGTAACTCATATTTTCTTCGTGCATGGCCTAGTGTATCATTCAGATTGGACAGGCAGTGCATTCAGTGGCGAAGCAAACGAAACTGTCATGAAATGTCCACAAATGCTGCTATTGGTCGCTGCTGACGTCAGCAACCCTCCTATTGGTTCACGCTGTCGTCAGCGATTGGCTCCGGTTGATAAAGTGTCGTCTGCTAGGCTACTGCTGTCGAAAGCTTTTTTCATTTTTATTCACGAATATCAAATCATTTTACTAGGGCAATGTGTTCTTTTTTTCTTTTTTTTTTTTTATAAATAAACTGTACTTAATGTAAAGAAGATTGAAGAAATAAAGTTTCGTTGTAACATTCAGCGGTCTGATACAAATTATTTATGGTCAACGAGACGTCTGCTGTACAGCCATGTCAACCGAGCACTATAGTATTTTCAAAAATCTTGGCACAAGTTTTCAAAAGGAAAGTAATGCTAATGCCAGTGGATCTAGATTAAAATAAACTTATTTAATACCGAACTAATTATATACATGATGAAAATTCATAGTTTTAGTCGAGTTCTGGAAATTACCCACAAGAATATTTTTGTTTTTTTAACAACTTTCGATAAAGCAATGCCTGGAAGACCATTTCGAAAAATAAAATTTCAGCATACGTCCTAATTACGTAATAATTAAGCGTTTCACATTCCACTGTACCATTAGATAAAATAGACAAAATGTAACTAAAAAAAAAAAAAAAACTCACATTGATATTTCGTTTATTCATTCAGTCGGTTGGACGTCGTGGCTTCCGGTCAACCAACATGTGCCGGGAATCTCACGAGTAGGAGGTGGCGTCAGTATCACTCCAACGGGATCTGCGACCGAGGTATCGGGGACGAGAGCCTGAGGCGGGGTAATGAACGTCGAGATTGTGATCTCGTCGAGGTGGATGACGAGTTCGACGAGCGCTCGAGGACCATCGGGCGAGCCACCGGAAGTCTCGATAGACGAGTAGCCGAGGTGGACTATGAGGACCAGCAGGACGACGAGGAGAACGAGAGGAGACGCAGGATCCGGTGGTACTGCAGAGGCCTCCGGCGAGTCACGGAAATGGCGTCCAAGACTTTGCTTCTCGGGATCGTTCTTCTCGTCACACCAGGTAACCTAATTTTCCATGGATTCTTGTTATTGTAATTAATTAAAAAATAGTTTGACCGAATTTTCCAAATCCATCAGTTACATGGAGATCTTAACTGGTGTATACGTGGTGTAAGAACAAAGCTGTGCGCGTGATGAGATTTTTTTAGTACGCCAAAAATCGGCTAGGTGGCTTCGGGCAGTGACGTCACTCGTAAGAGTAGACTCACTCGAACGCTCATAAGGCTGCCATATAGCTAGGAATTTTCCTGATCGTATATATTATAAAAGTGCAACTGTAGTGAAGCAACATTAACGCTTACCGTACAGCAATAGTTATAGAACAGTAGCAGTTACAGTATACCTGTATAGACACAGTAATAACTGTAACAGTAAAATTTCGGTTACTCTACGATGACAGTTACACTACAGTGACAGTTACACTACGGTAAAAGTTACATTAAAGTGACAGTTACACTACAGTGATAGACTAAAGTGAAATTTACACTACAATGATAGTTATACTAAAGTGACAGTTACACTACAGTGACAGTTACACTACGGTAAAAGTTACATTAAAGTGACAGTTACACTACAGTGATAGACTAAAGTGAAATTTACACTACAATGATAGTTATACTAAAGTGACAGTTACACTACAGTGACAGTTACACTACGGTAAAAGTTACATTAAAGTGACAGTTACACTACAGTGATAGACTAAAGTGAAATTTACTCTACCATGACAGTTGTACTAAAGTGACGGTTACACTACAGTGACAATTACATTACAGTGTTGATTGGAGTACAGTGACCTGTACAGGCCACTGACAGTAACGGTACAGTAATAGTGTGACAGTTAGTGAACTAACAGTACAATTACAGTACAGTGATAACACATAGACAAAAATGCCTCGCTCAAATGCATATTCACGTACATGAATCCTACAACCCATGTATGATATTTTCTATCTTTATGCACATGCCTCGGGCAGATGTCCACTCCTGGTGCTTCTTGTTGGTACAATCATTCTTAACAGTAGTATAGGGACTCGGCATTATATGAATCTCTTTGCTTTTCTCAATGAGGAAGAGAATAGCGTGTGCGGAAAAATGTATTTTTCTGAAGTTTCGTTAATGAAAACCCCATTCAAAGATCGATAAAATTAGGAAAATCAACCGAAAGGATATTCATTAAACAAGAACTGAAGAAAGAAATGTTGGAAATGTGGAAGAAACCGCAGATGTATACACTCATGAGGAGCTACGTGTACATATAAAAGAAGAACTGAAACATTTTTGTTGTATTCAGAGAATATTAATATTTTTTTTAAATGAAACGAAAAATGGAAAAGTTGAGAAAGGTTAAATCTTTTCTCACCAGTTTTTCCGTTATTATTCCACGAAATATGGATTACAAAAGAACATCAGATCCCGTAATCAGCGGGAGAGTTCCCGTCGGATAAGTCCTTCATTGTTCCGTTCTCCTGTTTTCCGGAGGGCGCAAAAGTTGGGTAGATGGGAATTTTTCTCTTGAGTGGGAATTTTCGAAAAAAAAAATTAAAGAGTTGGAATGAAGAGCAAGTGAAAGGGTTTTTTTGCGAAGAAATGGGGGATGCAGAATAGTGCAAGTTAAATTGGGAGGGTGCAGGAGACTCGTGATTACGAGAGAAAGAGTTGAAAGATAAAAAGGAGGAAAAGACAAAATAGAAGAATGGAGGCTCGCTGGAGCGAAATAAAAAACGAGAAGAAAAAGCTGAGCTGAGGATGAAAAAACGATGCGGAGGATGGAGCAAAGAAATTGAGACCAAAATTAGAGGAAAAGTTGTTAAATATGAAAAGTTCTGCAAGTTCTGGACTACAAATAGCCACGGAAAGCCGGAAGTTCCCATTGTGGCCGGACAAGCCAATTGTACGATAACTCGATGGCTACTTTTGTGCACATGTAGATTTTACATAGATACAATAGGGCAATATTTAAATACAGGATATAAATATACTATGAGTAATTCCACCAATTCTCACCGAGCTCTTCAGCACGAAATTTTTGTTTCGTCCGGCATTTTCACATCCCATTGTAAGGAAAAAAAGATTTGACTAATTTGCATTTCACATTATTATTCATGAACATAATAGAGTTAAAACTTTATTTTTTCTACCGACGATTAAAAAATAAATATGTAAATATACATTTTTACGTAAAAACGTCAAAATTTTTCGAAAAAAAATCCTACTCGAGTTGTGGAGATTGTTTTTGCCTCTTGAAGCAATTTTTCTTAAATTTTCTCTTAAAAGTTCTACAAGATGAAAATCGATGTTTATTTATTCTCCTGATAAGTTCACTAAGTTATCGCGAATTACGATTATACACGCACACCACCGTTGGTTATTTTTATATTCAGATGGTGAGACTTTATTTACGAGCTCCAAACCTTACTGGTCGAGTCCCAGAGATGAAGTTTATTTTTTCGACGACTCCGACCATCCTGGTCGGGGAGACGAAGTAGAAGTTTAGGATATTTTTATTTCCACGGGGACGACCGTACTGGTCGCCCCGTCGATGTCGAATACTTTTCGAAGAGCGACTCTGAAAGAGCAGTGCTCTGTCTTTTCCAAATCAAAGCGCGATAAAAGATAACTACGCTGGGCGCTGCACGCCACCTCGAAAGGTGAGCAGCATCTCACCGGCTACCGTGCGAGATCTCATACGTCAGCAAAATTCGCAGACGCTTCTACCGTGGGATACTCAACAGTAACTTGCTCGCACATTCATAAGCGAATATAATAAATGTCGCTGAGAAATTAAATTTTTGATTCACAGAGACACTCGACATTGTCTCTCAACCTTATTTGTTAAATAAAAAAAAATCATGTAAAGTAATTTTTGAATTTTGAAATTTACCAGGAGTTGTACTCGTACACTTGTTTTGACCCAGGACGTAACAATTTATATAAACAAATCACGAACCTCGTCCTGCTCATATTGAACTCGCAGACCTGAGTATATGAATTCATAAAATGAGTAAGCCCTCAATTATCCCTCGCCAAATTGTACGCAACGCCGAATCTTGTACCCCGACTCCAGCTGATGTGGAAAAATTCTTAAAATAAAATATAAATTTTCCGCAAATTAAAAATTTCTCACATCAGATATACATTTTATCCAGTGGAATCTCGCTGGGTGATAAAAATTGAAGCAAAACAAAACAACCTCGAACGAACGAGCATCGAAAAAAGTCTCTTTTTATCATTCCTCAAAATACAGAGCAATGAAAATAATAATAATGACAATCTGACGAAGAGTTTGCCTCGAGGCGAGGTTGGAAAAAACATGCCTTTGACAATCGTGCTCTTCCAGCTGAAATCTGATATATAAAAAAACAAAAAAACATTCCTTTGTCGAGATCTCGTTTATTTTTCCTTTTGCCTCGTTCTACTGCACACTGTCAAGATTATTATTTGTACGCGAAGAAATGCTTGAACGCCTACGACGTAACGACAGAGGATAGAGCAACGGATGACGTTGAATAAAATATGTGTAATCAAATCCAGGACTCTTGTCACGTGCAAAGCTTTGGTTTTTGGCTCAAGGCTCTTCAGGGACTCGCCAATCATAATATGTGCGTTGATGTCGTTGAAAAACGTTGGCGAGTGTTGCGTTTCATGGTTTTCCTCACCTAAAGGACACTCATTTTTTTCCAATGGGCTCTAGCAGACGTACAGACAACTCGGTGATAATATAATACGTGCAGAATGGAGAAAAAATTCCATGAAATAAAACAACGCACTGCGTCTTTCCAGCCCGAATGAATTGACAGAATGATTGACAAAGCTATTCGATCGCCAATAGTGTCGAAATTCGATATGCAAAGTATGTCTCGTGATATTTCCTCCGACACTATGTGGCTCGGTGTACAAAGGCGCATGGTCATCGTGCACACCATCCATATGGGATATACGAAAATGTTAAGCCCCTTAAGGCCAACACAGGACGTATGCTTTAAAATTCGACCCTTGCTAGAAATGAGGAGCGAGACAAAGACCCCGGGCTTGTCCGTGTATATAGTCCTTCGGTTAAGTGAACTTTGCCAAACTAATGCAATATCACGGAGTTCTGTGGCATTATGGGCGAAACGAAGGCGTCGGGTTTACACAGAGGCTAGCGTAAAACACGTCGAGTATAGCCTTGTTCTTCGATGAAATCGCGTTTGCTCCCAATATTCTTGTAGATATCTTCGTTGTAGATGTTTTGTATGATTTATGGTGGTAGAGTTCGGGTTGAGATATTTACCAGTGAATCGTGTTTGAATTAAGTATCGAGTATTTATCGAATTAACTCAGAAGAATGTAATAAATATGTATATATTTATATTTATTATATTTCATCGCACGATTATAGAATATTATAGAAACGTCGGGCAAGGGAGACATTGATAGCAAATAATAAAACTGTGCGCTAGGTTTTGTACGATATCAAATTGAAAGTTACTACTGAATATGGGTTTTATTGATAACAGAAGAAAGAACCAATAAGAAAAACCATTGTGATTTCGTCATAACAAAGTTAATTATCTGTCTGCGCGTACTTATCATTCTTGAGCCTCAGTTGATGATTAGCGTTCGCGACCAAAGTTTAGATTTTCTTACAGCCTATATGGCTACATGAAAATTTATGCATACATTCCTGCGATAGTAGGAGTAGAATGATAGTGCAGTAAGGGCAGTACAGTAAGCTTGCAGTAACGATGCAGTAAGAGTACAGTAAGTGTGCAGTAAGAGAACGGTTAAAGTGCAATAAGAGTGCAGTAAGGGTACATAAAGATTACATAAGAAGTATATTTAAAAAACAGTAACAGTCCAGTGAGAGTATAGTAAGAACACAATAACAGTATAGTAAAGTTATACAGCGACAGTAAAGTAAAAGTACAGTGACAGTAATATAGCATCAGTACAGCAACAGTAAAGCAACACTACAGTAATAGTACAGTAATAGTACAGTGATAGTACAGCAACAGTGCAGTAATTATACAGTAACAGCATAGTAACAGTACAATAACATTACAGTGACAGTACAGGAATGGTAGAGTAACAGTTCAGTAAAGGTGCAGTTACAATAAAATAACTATGAAGTAACTTTACTGTAACTGTGCAGTATCTATGCATTAACTGTTCCAGTAAAATTACTGTACAGTTACGGCATAATAACCGTATGATAACAGTTACATGCCAAAAGTTATCAGAAACGGTCCAACATAGTAATGGTCACAGTTCAGTAACAATGCCTCGCTTATCTCTTATCTCGCTCACTTCTTGCTCTTCGCTAAAGTCCCCACTGATAATTCAAGCGAAGGGAAGTATTGTTATTTTTTTTTTTAAATAGCTATTCTACACGATGCTGAAAAATCTTGCATTGATTCACTCACAAACAACGTCTCACTCCCATCTTTTACATTTTCATAACTGTAACCACCGCAGATACATCTCATTCTCATCTTATCAAAATTTATAATATCAACAAAGAGAGCCTCGAAGATATCGAAGCGCTTTATCTCGTGGCTAGGTCCTCTCAAAGCGCGCAGTGCAACTCAGCATTGTTGAAACATTGACCCAACTCTCACACACTCGTTCGTGTGAATAAAGATCAATGAAATTATGCAGATATAAATGAGAAGGATGTATGCTCTCCAGCCGACCGAAGCAACCAGGCAACATTCGGATGAAATAAGATCTTTCCCTGTGCTATTCCCAATGTCCAAGGAAACTGTAGCTCCTCAAGGTTACAATCATATAGGTGTCAGAATTGCAAGGATTCCACTTGCCTCTGAAAAATTTGACAGCAGAATTCAAAAATTATTTGCGACACAAACGTGCGTTGAGTGACTCCTAAATATTTTTTTCCCCCGATTTTTCTTCGTCGCAAAGTCTTCCGGGAGCTTGGTGGTGTCCGAACTGGACAATCAGAGCGGGCGCCTACTCCACACTGTATTCGTGAGGTCAGAATTCAAGAATCAAGACAGCTCAAGCTGAGATCTAACCATGATTCCTTGTCACCTTGGTAGCCAGAGATTCCACGTCCATCTGTTTTTGCAGCAAGCCTGTACTTTGGGGGTTGATTGCACTTCAGCTCCGGTCCAGTAGCACATCGTCGTCATGAAGACCTTGGACGACAGGGCGATACGTTTTCCGTTCTCGCGGCCTCGTAAAGTGCCCGGTGCGAACGAGCCTTGATTCACCTTTGATACCCTTTAATGCCTGCGTATCCACACCCAGTCTTGCTGCTACAATGTTTGTATGCCCCATAATGCTGGGAGTCAGGTTGAGCAAAAAAAGGAGCGTAAATGCCCGAAGAGGGATAGGGCATTAGAGAGCATGGATCACGTTTTATTTCCAGTGAGCAAGCCACCCAGCAACGGGAAAGCCCACCTCGTCCTCTCCTCCCAAGAATAATGACTCTCCTGGTGTCATAAGCACCAGCTCTCTGTCTCCCTCTCTCTCTCTCTCTCTCTCTCTCTCTCTCTCTCTCTCTCTCTCTCTCTCTCTCTCTCTCTCTCTCTTTGACCCATCTCAGCGTCCACTTCTCTCATAGCGTTTTGTTCGTCTTTTCTGTACTCTCTCTCTCTTTCTCTCACACATATTGTGTCACATAACTCTGGAGGATTTTTCTCCACTGTCTCCACTCTCACTTCTTCAGTAACAGGAGAATAATAAATGGTCCCGATAAAAGAGAGAAAAAGAGCCTTTTTTTGTAGCTTCTTTTCTTTGTCCAGTCATTAATTCCTACGGGTACATAATATTTTATCGTCTGTACTATAAAGCTCACTTCGACGCTTTCAGTATCGCGCCAAGAGTGCCGGGGGTCTGTTGCGAAACTCTGCATTTTTATCGGATTCTAATGAATAAAAATAAAAAGGATTGACCATTGATCATTTCGTAGCATTTGAGGTCATCGCCGTGTAGTTGCTAAGTATAGCAGTTATATTGAGGTTTTTTCTTGAAGCTAAACATCTCTTAAGATCCAAGCCCGCTGAGGAGCTTCAACAAAAATTGCAGCGAACGAGGGAGCTTTTGATACTTAAAGTGTGTACGAAGTTCCAGCGAGATCGGTCAAATTGTTTTCGAGATCGGTTGGTTTAACTTTTTCAGGGCCAGCGCACGCACACACACGTTATCGACGTTTTGTGACATTGTGAACACATTGGCATGGAAATCTTGAATTTTGTTCCCATGTAAACCAAGCAAAATAACGTTAACCATCACAAAGCTTCTTCCATGAGGAACAGAAGCAAATATATCGATTTTTTGCTTCCCGATAAGAGAAGGTTCGAGACGGTAAATTTTTTCTTGCTCTCAATGCCAATATGTTGAAGATGTGCGAAAACTTCGATAAATCACATTTAGAAAAATTTCTTGACCTGTAAACGTGTGCTAGCCCTAAAAAAGGGAAACGTCGGGCTAAATTTTTTTACACGTCTAGAGAATCATCGAAGAACAAATGGTATTGAATTTGGGGAAAATCCGTTAAAGGGTTTATTAATTTGTGAATTGAAAATAAATGTCTGCGACAGCTTCATTTTTCCAAAATTTAAAGATATGTGGCTGTTTTTTTTTGCATGAATAAAGTGTCATTGGAGAATATATTTGGTGTCGAATTTGTCGAGAATCGGTGAAAGGCTTCGGATTTTATGAAATTTTGAATTTTCCGAAAAATCATATCTAGTTTACAAAATTCATTTACATTATTAATCATTGAATATCTAAAAAAGTTTTGATGATTTGGATCTCAAAAAATATCAAACTAGCTACGACAAAAAAAGAGAGGAAACGCTGAAAGTTGGACCTTTCTTTCAACTTTCGCACAATGCTTCAGGCTTCCCTCTATGTGGAAGCAAAAATTGACAAAGCTAATTCCTCGCAGAGGGAGCGTCGAGCATGGTGGGAAATTTGGAAGATGCAATTCGCTAGTTTCAACTAATTTTTTTTTTTTATTCCAAAATATATGACACTGTTAAATAATGCAAATAAAAGGCCTGACTGTCATAACGAGAATTCACTGTGTCATAAATAATTCCTCATAAAATGAAGAGATGCAGCATAAAAATATGAATATATATTTTTGCGAATCAAAGTGCTGACCCGTGTTGTTTTTGTTTACCTTCTGTCCAGGTCTCTGTCATCAGGACGCGGTGCACATAACTGCCATATTGGGGGAGAGCGTGGTCTTCAACTGTCACGTTGAGTTTCCCGGTGAGCACCCAGTGCCCTACGTTCTCCAATGGGAGAAGAAGGTAGGCGAGATGGTACGATATCGGACGACACCCTCTCTGCTCTCTATTCCGTGAGTTAAATACGGGGTTCCGCTCATCTGATGCACGCAAATGGTACCAGCAGGCAAAACAATGAAAAGCAACAAAAAAAAAAAAAAAAAAAAGCTTCATAGCTGAGACACGTTTTTGTGGCGAGGTTGTCAATATAACAAGATTAATTTTTGGATTTTTTTCCAGTAGGCTGAAAAAAATTTACTTGAAACTTAGAGCTACCTCTTAATGGCTGCATTGTGGCCCATGAGATATTTCTCGGTCAATTGTCGTCAGGGCTGATTTAAAATTACTCGAAGTGATTTTAATTGAATTAACATTCATTAAAATGACTTCGAATAATTTCAATAAAGTTTCATTCTATTAAAATCACTTCAAGTGATTGCAATGAAATTTTATTTAGTTAAAATTACTTGGAGTAATTTGAATAAAGTTTGATTTCATTAAAATTGCTTCGAATAATTGTGGTGAAGTTTAATTTGATTGTAAATTTATAATTTCAAAAAGTTACAATTACTCGAATATTTTTGTCCGTCCAACACCGTAATATTGGCCGGTTATTGGATTGAATTTTTTATTCTCTTTATTTCGTTACACTGACATTCATAAATTATTAAAAGTGACAATCTTGGGAGAAGAAATCATCCTTGGCAGCAAAAGCAGCAGCAGCAGCAGCAGCAGCAGCTGGTACCAAATATCAAAGTGCCCGAGCGTAACCCCATGATAAACACATGTTACGTTATTGGAGCCGTTGCAATTATATTTATTGTCGTGAAGCTCGAACGAGTTGACTGGCCTTTATCATTTCGATGAGTTTTCGTTAAGCTTAACGTGCTTATAATGATATTATTACTATTATAAATGATAATGATCATATATATATATATATATATATATATATATATATATATATATATATATATTAAAATATTTACTGGCCGACGGGACGAGCCGTGTTCTAAACAACGATTATCGATTACGATAGTAATATTAACGCATAAATATGGATGTTGATTATAACTTAAAAGATGGTAGATGCGTTAGTATTTTGATTTTTTTTTTTATATATAAAAATGCTCCGATAAATATTCTGATTTGATGAATTTAAAAAAAAAAAACTAATATGTGATATTTTTTAAAACAATTTTTATAATTAAAAAACAAGTAAATAAATTGTCATAATAAATATTCGGACCAAAGGGGGCAGAGCACATGAAACGCACAATATTTTTCCGTACAATTGAGGATTAACGTTATCGATCATTTTCGCATCCCTATTTGGCATATATCATACATCATGAACTTTCGATGTATATATAATGTAATCATTACTCGTACGTTTTCGTCACACTCATGTTTGTACATCGATTACGAATATTTTCCTGCACTTTCTTAGACCCCAGGGCATAATTTTTGTTTGTTTATTAATACTTCGCTTCATCTCCAATCGAAACTCACATCTTTGTCATTGTTATGTATATTTATACATAAAACATTTATACATAAAATGTAATATTTATACATAAAACATGATCGTTCTCTCTCACCAATCACAAGAGTCAAGGGATAATGAATTCATTACAGGAAAAAAATATCGATTATGCCGAGGACTTTTTGGTGAGAGGGCAAGCGATTTCATTGCACTTGACTCTGCAGCGTTCAACACTAAAATCAAAGCCTTTTCTCTTTCTCTTTCGATCCCGTATCTCTCTCTCTCTCTCTCTCTCTCTCTCTCTCTCTCTCTCTCTCTCTCTCTCTCTCTCTCTCTCTCTCTCTCTCTCTCTTTTTCTCTCACTCCCTCTTTCTCGCCATGTATTTCCATCTCTCTTTTGCGTTTAATTTTACCATGATGGAATTAATGCGCCGGATAATGCAGGAAACGGGCTACTAATCAGCTGGAGTTAATTTGATTTTGTTCGCCGCTGCGCTGCTCTCGTCAATCGCCATGAAATTTTATCAGGCTGTATCGACAGTACTCCGTGCGGACGGTCATACATTCTTGCTAGTGATCGATCAGTCTCTTTGTTGGCTTGATGAGTCTATACGCGAAATTTGGATTCACGGTTTAGGTTTCGGTTTAATTATTGATCAAAGAAATTTCGTTTTCTGACAAATTCCTGACGGACAAATTTATCCGGACAAGATTTTTCTCTCTCACCGGACAAACCGGATTCGTTCGGACGAAGAGCCCCGCGATAATATTTCCCGCAGACATAATCCTCGATACAGCCAAGGCCATAATGGAAATGCGAAAAATCCATCGGGCTACAGTCATAAACAATAAATATTTAACTATATTTGCGACAGCATTGAAGCCCGAGCTTTAAAATCTTCTGGCTTCGATACTTGACACCGAGACCATGTCGCGTTTCTTGATTTCACCATAATACAATAAATGTCAATATAAGCCTGCAGCAGTACAGCATTGGCACATAATTACAGTACAGTAAAAATTATAACGGAATAACAGTGACAGATTATGGCATAGTTATAACATTATACAGTACATTACAGTATATTATAATACAGTAATAATACAGCAGCAGTACAGTAATATTAAAAGTTATAGTAAACTGACAGTGTCAGTTATAGCCGAGTAAAATTACAGTAATCGTACAGTAACTGTTATGTAACAGTACATTAATGGTACAGTAACTGTGCAGTAACAGGACGATAATAATAAAAAAAGTAACAGTGACAGTACAGTAACAGTCATAGCGCAATAACAGAGTAGTGGAGCAGTGCATTGAACGCAAAACTTACAACGGGATAACAATGACAGTTAAAGCGCAGTAACATAGTACAGTAACAGAAAAAAAAAATGTCTCCCTTCAGCGCATTTTTTAATGGAAGAGTCAGCGCGAACAAATGGAACAAGGGCGTTTGTCCTGTCCACGAGCACCAAGGGACCGCGTTAGATTGGCCCTCGATTACGGATGAATAGTTCGAAATGCATTAGCCTCGAGTCCGATATTGACACCGCAAACCCGCGACAATACGGCATATATACTATGTACAGAAACACAGATGGGGCGTCAGGTCTATCGTTTCGTAATTAATTAATCGATTGGATTGAATCAACGCTCTAAACGGAAATGCCCCGATGCATGGGATTCGGAATTTCACGACGCACAATCCCCATGACAATTTTACATCAACAATTCGTTACATTTTGACGCCTATTTTCCATCGTATTGGCGTAATGTCACAGAAACACATGCTCGACAAATATACTACTTATCCATTATACAGCTGTATATATATATATATAGTCAGAACAATTACGTGGGCACTTGTTTGATCGCTCGAAGCATATTGTCTATCGAACGATTTGTCAAATTTTTTCATTGTTTATTCGAATGGACTGTCTCTTGCGGTCTAGCTGTTCTTATGGTCACTTCTTTAGGACGTCAGAAGATAGTACCCGCACATTAATAATAACAATAATAATAATAACAATAAAGATATTTGCCAGAGTCACATTTATATATGAGAAAAAACGCATCAGACTCAAAGAGTAAAGTAAAGCCAGGAAAAAGTGGAGCAGCATTATATGCTGGAAATCTTTCGAGCCGCGCCATCGATTATCAAAGCTAGCGTAGCAATTTCTCCCTTGTTGCGGGCACAACCGCACTGACCCCCATTCAAAAATGAGCTCATTGCGAGGAAAAATAAAATTCAATAAATAATAAACGAGAGAGTCGCACAGAGCGAGATGGGGCAAAATTCGTTGGAAATCCGCATCGTCCGTATTCTCGTTTGCAGATGGCATGCCCCCCCCCCCCCTCCCTATCTCTCTTCCGCCCCCGTGAATCGTGAGAACATAGAAATGCATTTTATCCGCTCTTTGGTGAGTTTCGGGGGGTTTTTTTTTTTTTTGGTGCGACGCCCAAGCCTTCCGACAGAGTGTAGGCTGTGGCTCGTTCGGTGTCTCTGTGACTCGAGAGATTCGAGGGGGAATTGCAAAAGCCTCTCGGCGTTCTCGCATCCTGGCGCAGTGGCACAGACACGAGTTAGTATCGCCGCTTTTCACTGCTGCACATGCAACGCTCTTGTTGGTCGAAAGAAGCGCCCAAAGCCCGCATCAAACTCTGATGTTAAACCGGGGGTTGGATAGCATATCCCATCTCCGCCTCCCCCCCGAACCCCTCCCGGCTCGCCGCAGTCTGGCACACGTTTTAGCAAACGGGAATACAGGAGGTGAAATTGCAACGAGGCTCTTTGTAGTTTCGTCGACGAATGTTATACCGATACCACGTGTTTTGGCTGTATTTGTTAACGTTGCCGAGAGGCGTATACGCGGTTGCCGGGACTGCGGTGGGAAATTTCTGCGAGAAATTCCCCATTTGTCAGTAGAAAAAATTACTGCATAGTCTGCCAGGTCCATATATACGTGCGCGTGCTGAACTTTTCTTTCCCGGATAAACGTATACAGGTGAATTTAGGGCGTATCGACGGCTCGGATGGTCGGTAAATTTGTGCGCTATCGTTAAAGAATTTGTAAGCAAAGACCCCGATCTTCTTACTATATGACAAAACGATACAAAGCCGATGTGAAGCAGCTAGAAAGCCTGATGGATTGAGTTGGACTTGGGCTGGTTTGAGTTTGTGTTTGGCAAGCCTCTGTTGTTTTTTTTTTTTTATTTTTTTATTAATGTTCAGAATTCGGGGCTAGAGTAGGAAAACGAAGGAAAAAGGTTGTTTGGGCGATGTGAAACGATTCTTCAAGTCCGACAAACGTTGAAATCGATTCGTTGAACGTTGTGTCCTCATATAGAGATGAAACGACGTGATGGTGTATGGATCATTCTTTTATTTTCAGTTTTCAATGCCAACGTGTTGAAAATGTGGCGAAACGTCAAGTAATCGCATTTAGAAAAAAATGTCCGGGTGTTTGTGTGTGTGTGTGTGTGTGTGTGTGTGTGTGTGTGTGTGTGTGTGTGTGTGTGTGTGTGTGTGTGTGTATGCTCCCATGTGGAAAATAGTCAGGGAAGCCCGGAGAATGTACGGGCCCCTTAAAGGATTTGATGTGGAATCCCTAACAGGGATTTCCCTGTTACTGCCCTGAAGGGTCCTAGAAAGGCACTCATTTGTTTTTATGGTAAGAAATAACAGGGGCTTGATGGATGCAGCAATGAAGGGCCCCGGTCAGGCGTTAACAAGGCATACTGGCTAATTTTTACAATAAATTGAACTGGGTCATAAATTAGGCAACTAATGTGTGCCCAGCTTGGTGCAGTTACGATTTCGGTAATAAAATAAATTATCATCATATAATTAATTATAATTAATTATAATTACATATTACATATTACAAATATATATAAATATAATTATAAAAATAATAAAAAATAATAAATAAAAAAATATATAATAATAATATAATAATAATATTTATATACATTTATAATATATATAAGTAAGTATATAATGTTACATAAAAAGTATATATATATATATATATATATATATATTAAAAATGTAATTATAAATAATTATAATTAATGATATTATTATAATTAATTTTATTATGGAAATCGTGACTGCACCAAACTGGGCCCACATTTGCTGTCTGATGAAGACCCAGTTAAATTTGAAAATCATTTGTTAATTAACAATTGAATCAATTTTATCACTATATATATCACCTTTTTACTGAATATCACGCTGTTCTATTCAATCCGGTAAGACAACGTTTTTTCATTAAAACTCGTAGGCTTAATGTCATTTACATACAAGAAACTCGTAATAAATCATTGGCGTAGTGGTAGAATGTCGGTCGTTAGGTAGGTCGTTAGGTAGGTCTCAGTTAAAATCTCAGGTACAATTAAAATTAATTTCGACGGAATAACGTCCGGACTACGGAGCCGGAAACAATCGTAAAAAAAAATAATCTTCGGGCGTTAATTTTTTTTTTTAATTATTATTTAAGGATCGAGAGTGCTGAATTCGCGGATTGAAGGATAGCGGGTTCGAATCCCGATCAAGGACGTTTTTTTTTTTTTTTTTTAATTTACAGGATTTTCATAAATAATGGAGTAAGAGTGTTAAATTCATTCATCGATCATTCTTAATTGCTAATGCATAGATAATAAACTATATTATGTCAATTTGACCCGTGCAAGGATGAGATTGAATAATCCGGGCGCAATCAGGGAATCCTATAAGGGCCCCGAATGTATATCCATTAAGGGGCCCGATTTAAATTGCGGGACAATCCTGTAACGGCCCCTGACAGGAATCCAAACCGGGCCCCGGTTATAATCAGGGAAAATTAATCGGGCCCTTTACAGATCCCGGAAGAAATTTCCATACGGGCTGGCTCTGAAAAAGTCAGATCACTATATCTCAAGAACGACTTGACCGATCTCGTTGAAACTTATTTGCACCATCACACTCTTCAAACTTTCCTCGTTTACTGGAATTTTCGTCAAAATTGCTCAAAGGGATTTACGGGATTTTAAAATTTTCGAAAAATGCCTGTATGAGGTATATGTTAATTTTCTTTTACACGAAAAAATTATTATCAATGAACTGTTGGTATTGAATATAGCGAAAATTGATTGCAGGATTCATTAATGTTTTATGAAATTTTGAATTAAAAGAAAACGTCACTGTGACAGCCCTAATTTTCCTAAATTTCCCTGATGTTAAAAAAAAAAAAAAAAATTATGAATCCTCGATTCATTTTGGGTCACTGGGTCAAAGTATTTCAAAGTTCTCGACCAGATTTCTTCTGGTCCGCGCCATTTTTTTTCTCACTTTTCTCCTGAATCTACAAACGAAAAGTTGGGTTTGATTTTTTCCATTTAGTACATGAATCGATGACATTTTTCTATTCAAATGACTCGATGACTTTGCTACTTAAATTACATGGAAATAAGTATTTTTTCAAATGAAACGGACCCAACGTCTTGTCAGATTGATCATCGTTATAGCAGATTGAATTCGTTGACAGCGACCCAATTTTTTCGTGAATCTTACAACGGATCGCTTTCGTTGCAATACCCATTTGTTTGGGTCACCTTATATACTGTATCGTCCTCGTTTGTTCGCTCTCTCGTCGCTGCGGGAAGAAGAGAAACTGGAAAGAATGGAATAAGAAGAAAACAGGTTGACCGGAAGAAAGTGGCCGATTGTTTCGTGTCCGGAAGGGCTCGAGGCAGTCTCTCGCTGGGTGGTTCGTTGACTCATCTGTTTGTCCATTTGTCCGTTCGTCGACACATTCGCCAATTTACCGAGCATCTGTCGTCGAATTGGCAAGGATAATCAAACCGGGGAGACTGGAGTCTCTCGTCGTGGAAGGCTCATCTCGTTGCGCTTCACTTCGCGGCCGTAATTCAATGAAACAAATAGACACGCGAGTCAGCCACGAACAAACAACGAGGTCGATGGGACGTAGAGACAAAGGATGGACAAATAGAGTGACAAATGTGAGCTGGTCTCGTAAAATAGTCTTGTTCTGTGCTGTTCGGTTGTCCTATCGTCTTTCCAACTCTGGCGTCAACCCCGAACCCCCGCTCTTTCACTATACCTCTCGTCGCAAGCTCTGTGTGTGCTTGCTCCCAACCTCTATACATCTTGACGACATCTACGAGCCCTCTGAATGGGACAGGACCACACATTTCTGAACCCTCGCTCCCCGCTCCCTCCCCCTTCAGCCACTGACTTAATGGTACGGACGAACGGATGACCATGTGGAAAATTTTACCAATTATCAATGAAATCTTTTGAAAAATGTTTAAAAATTGTTTTCTCTGTATCGGCCTGATCGTAAAGTAGTCCTGACGTAATACAGCTAAAATCATCACTTTTCGTTTCCCCTCGGAGTCATCATTTTACGAGTGATAAATGTTTTTGAAAAATATCTGTGGATCTTGCAAAATTAAGAATTTTATCAAGACGGAGCTTTTCATAGTTTTTTTTTTTTGGATCTTCGTTCCTCATTACTGCACTCAGGATTCTCCGTGTCCCTCCGCCAGGAAGGATTTATTCGCTATGTCTCAACTACTCAAAGTTCTCCGATTGCATTTTCTTACCGAGAGTTTCGCGCTCTGTGGTATTTGCGCGAATGAAAAATCGCATTGCACTCGGAATGAGACAGGCGAATGACACGCGAGAAGCCCGTGATGTGTTCTGCTAAAGGTAGTGACATCGAGGTACTCGGTGCAACGTTACCAGGGAGTGTGAAACACGAAATCCGTATTTACGTTTGTCCTGTGTGTACAGCCCCCCTTCCCCCCTTCCCTACTCCGAGCTTATCTCAAGCATGAGAAAAAATTGAGGACAAACTTATTATTTTTCATACTCGAAGTCAGTCTTTCTTCGGAGGCACCGAGAGAAAGATTAAGTTGGCTGTTACTTTTCCAAGCTGTGTGGCAATTTTTATTTCGCTGTATAGGCGAGCCTGATAATGCGTGATGTTTGACGGCAAATCCAGCCACGAGAATAAGCAGAGGCGAAGTAAAAAGCTCGTGGATAATCCGGGGGTTTGTGGCGAAAATCAAGGGAACAGGCAAGTCAGGCAACGTAAGTTTCTGCCTCAGCACTTAGCAGATTAATTGTGGCAGCCGAGACATCGCCACGTTTATGTGAGAACTCTTGGACGACATTGTATTACAGATAGCCACGGTACGTTGTATTCGTTGGTTCCTATATATACTTACCCTCGTGATATTGACAAGCCTTTCATACATAACAATGCGTGTAATAATTTTGCGTCGAGAATCAGGAGGAGGCGACGAGATGATTTAAAAAAAAAAATACTTTTTGGCCGAATACTTTTCAGGCGAAAATTTCTCGGTCCAATACTTTTAGGTCAAATATTTTTCGGAAAAATACTTCTTTGTAAACTACTTTTTGGCAATTACTTTTCGGACAAATACTTTTTGTCGAAAACTTCATAACTTACAATTCAGTGCTCATTTATAACACGTTACCTAGTTTGTTGATGTGAAAAAGTATCGTTATAATGTGACAGGAAACGAGTTTAGCGAGTAAAATTTGCATCCAAAGTTTTCCACTATCACACGAAAGAGCGAGAGAGAGAGAGAGAGAGGGAGAGAGAGAGAGAGAGAGAGAGAAAGAGAGAGAGAGAGAGACTCAGTTTGAGCGACTCTGCGTCGTTGATATCGATTGAACGCGTTAGTTAAGCAGTGGGTGACTTGAAAATAGGACGTCGGAGAGCTGGGCTACCTCCAACTCTCAGCCTCATGTGGCGTTATTACCTATCTACCGGCTGAAACTCCCACGATCTATATTTAGCCACTGTAGCAAAGTAGCGCTACACGCAACATACGTATTACACACAGTTAACCTCAATACGTTTGCAGAAGATATTGTGAATCTATATGGACACAATACTGTCTGACACGAATCAGACCCTCTGTACAGATGTATAACTCGACCGACGATTTCGTCTCGAGTCTCGATTCTCTCAATCATATATACACGTTGTATATGTATGAGCTTTAGCTCATTTTATACCCAATATATTCACGGGCTGTCTGAGAATCGAAGCAATTTCAACATGCCGGAGATGCGAAAAAATCTAATTGAAAGAATGAATTGAGCTGATAAAATGCCACGCGTGTTGAGGAAGAAGAAATAATGTTGATACAAGGTCTCTCAGACTCCTGTTTATTCAGATCGTCACGATACTCTGCTTTGGCAGAAGGTGCCTGAGTCCATTTATCTGTCTCGCACCGGAGCTTTAATTGCATTGGGAATCGTCAACGATCGTTGGATTTTACGAAAAGAACAAGTAAAAAATAGTGATCGGTGTCTCGAAGAAGATTGCAGTCTGTCAGATTAGTGAGACAACGACAAATAGAGAGAGAGAGAAAGCGATATTTATTTATGGAGAGAGAGAGAGAGAGAGAGGGAGAGAGAGAGAAAGCAAGAAGAGGGAGCAAGAAGAGAGGACGGTTTAGGAACTGGAGTTGGTTGCCTATGCATCAGGACAGATTGTCAATCGGTGAGAGGCGATGATCGCATTGATTTTTTATAGAGGAATTATTGATATTTTCCGCATTTGGCAAATCAAAAGTTATCGATACCATCGCTTTGCGGCTTAATCAATAGCTGCTTCGTCCTCTCGTCTTGTGTGTATTCAGCAATCTTCTGCGTACTTAAAGCTCTGCAGAATCAGTAACCATCGAAGGTTTAGCCACCTATGGGGATGGGATTCAATGTAAGGTCTTATATGACTGCAGATGAGATCTATGAGAGAGTGATTCTGATAGAGCTGGAGCGGCTGTAAGAGAAACTGACACGGAACGGTTTGGGGGTCGCATAAATAATGCAACCGCGAGGGCAAGTGTACCCGCAACGTCAAAGCTGTAGGCCTCAAGGCCTCGAGCCTTTTTCGTCGTCTATGGCATCCACCAATGCCATCATTGTCGGTATTCATCACGCTCGTCGGAGCAGGCCGAGTATGTCAGGGTTACCAGCCCTCGATTCAGGGGAGCATTCGACCCACGCAACCGACCACCCTTGTATCCCCTTAACTCCCGCCATTTGAATGTATATCGCGAACGACGCCCACTAGCTCTCTCTCTCTCTCTCTCTCTCTCTCTCTCTCTCTCTCTCTCTCTCTCAATTCACTCTCAGGATTCATCTCTTTTTCATCGCTCCCCCGTGACATTTACATTCTATCCTTTTTCACGACTACATTCACCACTCGGTGGACCCGTTAATTGGCACGGATTCTTCATTGTTGCTAATCCAATCGATCCCTTTGTGACGTCCTCGGGTAACGAGATAATTAGCGGTTACTCCCCAGGTTACAGCTTCCATAGTAACCAACGAGCCCCAGGGCCACAGGGAAGATGTTAATCCGATCGTGGACATGCCGAAGCTCACTTTTCAGTGTTCTGGAATTTTCAATTGAGAGACAAGTGTGTGCCAGTGTGAAGCAAGTAAAAGAAATATTGGGACAGCTAGAGAAGTAGCACTGCGTATAGCCAGCTGTCAAAATGGACTCTAGAAGCTTCACAGTGGACACGGGTCTGTGTGTTATTAGCAGTGGGCCCACTATAGTTCGGATGTCGGACTGCCAGTGGCAGATACCAACCAATCTATGGGGTTGTTCCGTTGGCTTCCAGTATTTTGGATTGCATCTTCGTGGCAGAGTTCCTTAATGAAGAAACAAAAACTCTTTAATTACGTTGAAACATCATAAAACCAATTTTCGGTTGAGCACAGCATCAGAAATACTGCCATGTAGATGGTCCCATAATAAAGAAAGACGCCCATCTTCTAATCAATAATTGCTAAATCCTAAAAAATTATTAGCTGATTCAGTTTTAATCTAAACAAAGAGAATACGCTGCAGCTATCTTATATCCTATTAACGAATTTTCTAGTTCGTATTAGGCTATAAAATTTGACAGAGGATAGGTAAAGAATCATTCCACAACGGTAAGAGTAACAGCTGTACTGTCAAGGTGACGATGATCATACTGGATGATTGAGAGTGCAAGAAGATCAGGGACGGGGTAGTTTCTTTTTTCTTACGAAGTAAAGAAGTAGGTTATGTAAACTCTTGAAGTTGGTAATTCGTATGCGTTTCAAAGCAATGGGAGCTTAGAGGATTTCATACGAAATAAAAATTCAAGGTCGCTCGTTTTTAGAAACGAGAGAGAAAAGCCGAGCTCCCGGGTATCATACAGCTTTAATAGGTATACCCGGAGAATTTCGTAAGGACAAAACCGATGATAAAGAGACCGGGACTCACTCACTTAAAAAAAAAAAAAAAAAATAGAATTAAAAATAGCGTGGACAGATTATCTGAAAATGCATCGTAATGTTACTGTAATAATGAATACATATTCGACAAAAAATTTATTAAATATAATGTACAGTCAGGGATCCTGCAGATTGCGGATGTTCAAATGTTTGAGAAGTTTAAAATCATATTGGATCGAGTGAAGCTTTAAAATCCCCGCGGAAGCTAGTTTACGAGAGTGCTTTTTGCCCCTTCGCCCTGTAGCCCCTGGATGCAACGTTACCTCAGCATTTGCGCATTGGCCTGCTGCAACTTTTACGTTGTACAGGTCTATATATGTCCGATCTTCGGAATGGTTGTGCACTCTCATTGATATCGCGATGAATTATATATAAATTCCCGCAACATGAACGTTGGAAAGGGCCGAGTAATGGTGGTCGGAGCCAGGAAACCTGACCGGAATTCTGCAAGCTTTCGAAAACGTGTTTTGCACGGCATGCTCGCGTTGCAAAATTCAGGATATACCGCGCCCTGTAAGTTCACCTGCACCACCATGGACCATGTGCCAATCAGTGTTACCCTTCAATTTTCAACTAACCAGTCAATCTGTCTCGTGTTTTAACCTGAAAAGGCAACTTTGATGATGCTAGGAATACTGAAAAAATTTCCCGGGATACATTTTTCATTTCTTCTTCAAGTGATAACACACTTGTAATCGTTTGAAATGGTAAACTATAAGACGTTAAATGCGCGAGATTCGTGAATTCCACACATCCCAACTCTACACATTTCAACTCGACTCATCTTGCCCGAAGAGGATGGGCATGCGTGGGACAAATGAGAAGAAAAATGTCTCCGGGATTTCGAAAGTTCGAGTCAACGTGATTTTTCCTCCTGAAATTAACATTGCACTTTTACATTTTTACATCCCGTCTTTACTAATCTTTTTCCTCCTTTTTCTTCTTTCACACCGTCACGATTTCCATCCATCTGCCATCTTTTATTTCTCAGTCAAAGATGCTAGAAGCTAAGTCCAACGTGCTTAATCTCCACGATATTCAGCCCATTTTTCGTATCTCTGCAGTATCACTATAAAACGTAGTGGTCGTTCTTGAGAAGAGTCACTCTTCGACGATATGTTCTTCGGAGTAATCCGGTATGAGAATACCCCATGCACAAAGAAGTTCGAGTCCAAGAGAGAGAGAGAGAGAGAGAGAGAGAGAGAGAGAGAGAGAAATGGAGAAGGATAACCATGTTGTGATATTTTCAGAATGCGTAACACTACTCTTTTCATATTCCTGTCTCCCTGGAAAATTTTCTTAGGTTGCGTTACGTTGAAACCCTTGGAGTGTGACACTGTGCCAGCTCTCGGTCGTGTTTTTTCCCCCTATCTCTCTTCCAAGCGGGAACGCAGTGCATAGTATCTATATATAAACACATACATATATAATATATCCTACGGAAAATGTAGAAATTCTGTACAACGTCTCGGAGCTTCGGGGCTTACCGAGTCGGAAATAAAAAGTGAAGAGGGTAGTGCATAACCGAAGGTTTTAAATGCCTCTTGTGCCAACTGGTGAAAACCTCTAGTGCCTTATAAATACGGGTAGACTACGGTACATATATCGAGAAGGAGAAAAATAATAATAAGATCTCGGATCGAATGGGCAATGAGTAAAATCGAAGAGCCGAAAGAATCTCTTGAGGATAAAATTGAAAAGTCGATTTATCGACTGCGATGATGTATAATTCAATCATATGCGAAAACATAAAACTTTCTGCCGCAGTATAATATTTGTTAAATTCATTTATTCGATAAACGATAAATAAAATATATTTTCATCATTAATGTTTCACATTTATTCGGTAAATATAAAATTACATATTTCACAAAGATAATTCGTTCCCTGAATTTTAGTCAATTATAAAAAGTATTTTCTGGTATATATATTTTTTGGTCATCGGGACATGGGCAATTATTTTTAGATTCCCTCTGAAAAAATAAAAGGCTCGACCTCTTATAATTTTTTTTTCATCTCTATCGTATGGATGACAAAATTTTGACAAGAAAATATGTGAATTTTTTTTTTTTTTATTTAATGTTTCATACAAAATTGAAAAATAGAGAGATTGACGTGAATTTTGGAAATATTTTCACACAGAGTCTACAGACTACCCTTCAAAAATTTCAAAGTCATTGACTGACTGGTTTCATAGATATACCTTCTTGAAAATCTCCTCAAATAATGTATCAAGTACACGGGTTATCTAACAAAAATCATAAAAATTGTTGAAAATTCTTCAAAATGAAACAATCTCGTTGGAGCATAGAAAAAATTTGAAACTTTTTTTTTTCAGGAAGAACTTTAATTTTTTCAATTATTTACACATAAACAATTCAGCCAAATTTACGGGAAAAAATTGTGTCTATTAAAATAGATCAGATATTACAATTCATAAAAGAACGATAATTTGTCTGAATATTTAATTAACGAAATTTTTTAAGTTTCTTATTGATAACTTTTCAATAATATTATTGTTGCAACTCAATATCCTTGGTGCTTTCAATGTCATTGATTTTGTTTTTTATTTTTAACTCATCGGGATCCAACAGAATTCACGATGACTTTTACTTATGGATGGGAATGTGAGCGTAAAACATCCTGAATTGATGCCATGAAAAAAAATTCAATAAAAAACCCAAAAGCATATTCCGTATCACCCGATTGTCGTATTGAGTGCAATTACTGAGAAACCAAATGAAATGAATTCATGATCTTAAACGTCATGAAACTTCGAAGAACGATGAGCGAGCGCACTAGCGGAGAGTCAATATCGAAATAACAGTCTTCTTGCACCCCTTCGTCGTACCCTTGCATTTCTCACTTGCAACTAGGCCGCGATATCCAGAAATAGAAATGATGAAATGAGGCCATTTGGGGTTTCGAAGGGATTTTTTTTTTTTTTCATAACCCTTTTTTCCTCATAAACGTGCTCAAATATTATTGCGAACTATTGACGCTCCCTCGAGCGTCACGGGAATTCATCGACGATCACTTTCACTCGTATATATCGGCGTACTCGATGGTCTCCAATAAAAATCAATAACGAAAATGTGCCATCTGACGATTCACATCAACGTTCGGTTATTCATTTATTTTATTTTTATTTTTATTTTCAAATAAACCTATTCGTAACAAATCGTTTTTTTTTTTTTTTTTTTTTTTTTATAATACGAGCATGATTCGCTTTCAGATCGAACCAATACAATCGCCTGCTAGGAATTGATTTTTATCTGTCTGTATGTATTCATTCGTATCGACTATTTCTATCGCTATTTTTATCCTCGCGTTGACTGTGTATCATGCCTACGTAGCTCAGCATGCAAAATAATCGTTGTCGTTTCGTACAGTCAGTAGAACAGCCGCGAACAGACGGAAGTCAATCCTATGAGTATCTTTTATTATTAATTTTTTTTTTTTTTTTTCGTCTCATTCCACGATTTTCGTTGTCACGAAATGTCCGATTGATTCCACGTCAATACAGTTGGTCTATGCACAGCGGCAAAAGTAATTCGTGTCAATCGATCCGTGGTACCGTTCACGACTGTCCTACTGATCCCATTGGGATCAGCGACTTCTGGATTTTGTGGTTACGTAAAATGCATATAGACGTAAATAACGCTGGAAGTCATGATCTTGTTCAATCACACGCTGCATCCCACATGCCTCGTCAATCATTATTGCTATATTATTACGTAACATAAATTGTTGAAAGTTGGTGCGAGAAAAAACAAATCGTCTTATAAAATTTATTTTGTAATATTTGCCCATAATTGAAATGTTCCATGATATGAGATTCATCGAATTTTTATAAATTGAACTCTCACCAGCTCTCAATGTGCAATTGTATCCTCGAGGAACGTGTTACCTAATCGATGTTTGGGTCGTTTTGGGGTTGTTTTTTTTTCTGGCCAAATCAGGGCAAAGAGACACCTATATACATATGGTACGAGTCTTATCCGACGCACAGCGGCGAAGGTTACGAGGGACGCGTCTCAAGGGTCAGTCCTAATTCACCTTATGGCATTGCGAGTCTCAATCTAACGGACATAAGGGAAAGCGATCAGGGATGGTACGAGTGCAAAGTCGTTTTTCTAAACAGATCGCCAAACAGCAACAAAAACGGTACCTGGTTTCATCTTGACGTTCACGGTGAGTAAATATATAAGCCACCTCGTGTATCACAAAACACTTTAAAGGTCGATTGATCCAATTTTTTATTATGATTATGTATAAGGGTGTTTACTGAATAAGGAAACTTTATTGCAAAACCTTTTTTTTTTTTTCAACGTACAACGTTTCTTTGAAGTATAATAAATTGAAAGTGCAAGTGGGCTTATCAATTTTGGATTCTTCGCAGAGTAAGCTTTGTGAGCAAGACAAAGTAATGGGGAAACAAAGTGTAATTTTACAATTTGCACGCGTTTTCTCTAATTTATCTGATTTGCACGTTTTGAGGCTCGATAGCCTCACATTTGCGAAAATTAGAACGCGCACGAAATTTTTGCAAAAATTGTAATATTTTTAAAAATCTGGATCCACGTGAGGAATTTTTACCAAAATTCAATACCGAACATTTTTGTCCCCCGGACTATTTTAGTGTAAAAAGTTTCATATCGATATCCTTAAATTTGCGAAAGTTAAAATGTTAAAAAGTTGAAAAATTCAAAATTATGTAAAATCTGAATCCCTCAAAGGATTGCTGCTAAATTCAATAACAACTTTACACTTGTCCCCAAGCCGTGTGCGTAAAACTATAGTGTGCGTAAAATGTTTTGGCGCAAAAGCCTCAAATTTATTTTCGAAACTTATTGTTAGAACGCATACAAACATATGTTTAGAAAATTTTAGACACAAAGAATATTTTGTTACACTTGCACTGTTGCTTCGTTATGATTTTCAATGAGTTAAGCTCTTTCTTCGAAACAATGATAACTTTAAAGAGTCGACGCACGAAAAATAAAAAATAAAAATAAAATAGTACGACGGAGTCAACGGTGTGGTGCACAAAGAAGACGATACAAAGGGAAAATTTATCGTTAAGCTTTTCGTTGACATCGAGTGACACCAACGTTTTCCAGACATACGACAGGCAAAAAAAAAACCATTTGGATAGACAAGAATGCCCAGGTCTTGTCCTCGTGGCATCTTTATACGCCCTTTTGTAAATTCGTCGAGCTTTGTTTTCTCAGTCTTTATGTATCTTCGCGTCCATGTAGGCATCCATTACTTCCGTGTCATCGTTTTCTCTCTCTCTCTCTCTCTCTCTCTCTCTCTCTCTCTTTCTTTATGCTGTTGTGTCGGAGCCCAAACAACTGTTGATATCTACAGAGAACAAGTAGGAGCTCCAGCAGGACAACCCCGCAGCTCTTTCGACCCTTGCCCTCTCATATGTTGGAGCAGCGTCAAAGAGAAAGTACCGTGGGCTCGTACCGGAAAGCATTTAGGGCCTCTCCTTTGTCGCGAAGGAAGTAGTACACGTCTGCGCTACGTCCGCGTTCATCGCGTTCTCTCCCCCCCGAGTTTCTCAACATTCTCCGCTCAACCACCTCTCGTACACCTTTTATCATAGTTTAATAACAGTTTACGAGGTAGTCTAGACAATTCAGAAAAGTTTACACGGTGGCAATTGCCATTTTCTCGTTCACCATTACTCGAGTTTCACTTGCGCGAACGATCATTGTCAAATTGAGCTTTGATGGAAAGTTTAATGTAATCGATGAAAGCGTTTCGACCCTTATTCGAGGTGCATTATCGAATACCAGCGTTGGCTGGTTCGTTGAAATTTCATACGTACTGAGGAAGCACTTTCTAGTAAAATGAGTGTAGAAATGAAAAATAACGATTTGCCGCTCATTACGAGACAGTAATGGAATTTTATGAATACTGTATTTTGCTTAAATACCGTGCAGTTCAGCGCGTTAATAATTTATTAATGATTAGTCAAATGTACTTTAATCTTTACCGAGCGTTGAATAGGATAGATTACAATGCATGCTTTTTTTTGTTTCAAGTTTTAGCCCCAATGCCTTTATCGATGTGATGCAGCTCTTCGTAGTCGTTTAAAGACACTTTTGAATCGATCGTGTTCGTTTTTTTTAAGTGATTATTGGTTTCTACGGATTCCAGCCATACACACGCAATTCCATGCAGAACAATTTTGCGCGTCATCAAATATCCACGAGAAACTGTCGCATAATAGCACTCATACTCTCTGCACAGAATACCAGTTTGGTAGTTGCATTACGGTGCAAGACTTTTTCTTTAGTTTGCCCTTTCCAACTGTACGCGCGTTCCACCTGCACATGTTTCAACTGTACACGTTTCAAATCTACACGTTCCAACTGTGCTGATGTCATGGATTTCTTCCGTTCATTGAAGAAATAAAAATGCGAAAATATATTAATTTTTCCCGGCAGAAATTATTTTATACTCAACTTCACAATTAGAGTTTCGCAATTAGTCTCGGAGAGATTGCTCAAAAATATTCAGAAGCATTTCGATAAGTATCTTGGATATATTTTTAGCTAGAGCTTGCAAGAGTTTCGTATCGAATCTTGGGAAGAAAGTTGATGAAAACTGCCTTGAGAAGGGTCTCGAAGAGACAGTCATCGGAAGATCCTTTATCAGTATCAAAACAACTCGGAAAGATTCCTTGTAAATATGAAAAACCGTTTTGACAAAAAAACAACAATAATCTCCGAGAGACAGTCTGTGAAAGACTGTTGTATGCTCGTGAAAAAAGTATGGCTTTGAATCCTATTCAAGACTCTTTTTTAGCTTTCCAAGAATCTTTCCGATGATTTCCAAAACTCCTTCCAAGACTCGATTCCCGTACGATTTTTTTTCTGCCCGGGTATTAACTGAAGCTATAATTGCGATTTTCATAAATTTTTTACTCATAGAACCCTAACGAATGATCTCGATCCTAAACGATAAATTAAAGTATTACAGGTGATAATATGCTCTCGTGGAAATGTCTAATCTTATATTTGACGAAAAATCACGATAAGATAGAAAATTACTCCTCGTTATGATGAAAAAAAAAAAGATCGTTTGTGATATCTAGGTAGATGAGATCGTAAATGATCAATGGGGTTAATTAATCTTTCAGCACCACCGAAATTTAGCATTACTCCCGAGGACATGATCTACGTGAATCTCGGTGATTCGATCATCCTCAACTGCCAGGCTGAGGGTACACCGACCCCCGAAATTGTATGGTACAAAGATGCCAATCCCGTAGCTACGTCCAACACAATTGGTATCTTTAACGAGGGCACTGAGCTCAGAATCGCGACCATCAAGAACGAGGACATCGGTGATTACACATGCATCGCGAGAAACGGCGAGGGACAGATCAGTCATTCGGCACGGGTCATCATAGCCGGTAAGAATACTATAATATACTTGTTAAAATCAGTAATCAAATGAAACGCGATGGTTTTTGGAAATTCTGAAGTTTATCCAAAGTGCAGTGGCTTGATCCTGAGAAGAGGAAATTGTAACTCCCGAAGCGGGCCCATGAGATCCGTTTTGATGCATTTGCCCTCTTTGTTATTCTATATGGGTTATAATTTTCATGGTTCTCCATCCTCGAGCCATGAGGCTCCCTTCCACTATGGAAATTCGCGTTAAGAAAAGCATCCCCCTCCCCCCCCCCCCCCCCCCCCCCGTTCGCTGCCGTTCTCGTTTATCGAGCCGGCTCTCATTCGAGCTCATACCTCTCTCTTTCTCTTTATACTCTTATTTTTCACGACGAGGAGCCGCATATCCAATTAAGGGAAGATTGCGCGACGACTGTGACTAAATCGCAGTTTAAAAAACGATTCATCATCCACCGCGCGTCGAGTCTATTCAACCATCTTAAAACTCGCCCTCTAGCCTTATATACCGTCATTCTTGAAGACTCGCCGAGGCCAGGATGGTCTGCCGATCTCACGCAATCACTTATTTTTTTTTTTCCCCTCATTCTCTTTATATACACATTGGGAAAATGAATTTTCGAAAAAATTGTCCAATTTTCGTGTGCGCGTGCGCGCACGTATGTATGTATGTGTGTGTGTGTGTGTGTGTGTGTGTGTGTGTGTAAGCAAGCGACAGTAAGTGCGAGTGAGTGTGAGTACGAATAAGTGTTCGAGCGTGAGTGAGCGAGTATGAGTGACTCTTAGTGATTGTGAGTGAGTTGAGTGAGTGTGAGTGAGTGTGAATGAGTGGAAGTTAGTGAGAGCGAGTTCGAGTGATCTATTTTGAGTAAGTGTGAGTGTGTGTGGGTGTGTGTGTGTGTGTGTAAGGGAATGTGAATGATTGTGAGTGTGTATAATTGTAAGTGCGAATACTTGTGAGCGAGTGTGAGTAAGTCTGAGTGAGTGTTTGTAAGTGAATGCGTATATGGTTATACTTGTTCGTTAGTTCGCGTCATTGCTATCATCCCTCGCTGCACTGCGCGTGCAATTGAAAATAGATTTATTGCCACTTTAAGAATGTTCACTAAGAGCTGCGGGAGGTGAAGAGGTCAACGGCACTGCAGCCAACTGCGAAAACAATTTATCATGAAACGGGAAATCGTGGAATTGAGATGAATAATGTAACGATAAACGAATACTGAACCCTTTTTTGACGGTTTAGAATCGATAGAAATTATTTTAGATTACTATGAATGGAAGAAACTCGGTTTTATAGTGTACATAATTTGCAAAGAAGCCGAGCTGTAGAGCATAATGCGCACTCGACTTAAAGAGGTTCTTCGCCCAGAGAAAAACGGTAAGAATGATTCTAAAATTTGAGGGGAGGTTTGTGCTGGTACTAGGAATACACCGTAATTATTTCAGATTTTTTGATCACGTAGTTGAGGAGAAAAAAAAAAAGCCGCATATACGTGGGCTCTTGTGGGAGAAGTATTCAAAGCTATGATTGGAGATTATTTTAGGAGTGAAAAAACGGTAACATTTCCCCGAAGAACCGATAAGGATGTGTTGGACGTTACCTTCCCAACCAAAAGTGACTTTCTTCGACAATATTGCATACTTCATGATAAGATAAAAATCGGAAAAAAAAATTCAACCACAATTATGACGATAAGAAGATTAATTTTGAATAATAATAATGCCCAAAAGATATCAATAAATTATTTAAACAAAAAATTGTTCAAAAAATTTTTAGGGAATGTTTTTTTTTTGTCATGTGAAATGAGCTCGTTGTTTTTTTGACTGTACATGAATTTTTTGAAAATTTTCTTACCATTTCGAAATTTTGGTTTTCGGAAATTTGTCAAGGTTGTATTTACGAAACTATTCGTTCAATGCCCCGGAAACTTCTTAATTGTAATATATAACGTTTTTACGAAAACATATCCAAAATTCACGATTTTCCCTTCATTTTTTAAAATTAAAAAAATTTCCAAAACCGAAATTTCAAAATGGTAAGAAAATTTTTAAAAAATTTATGCGTAGTCAGAAAAATCACCGAATTCATTTCACGTGTCAAAACAAAAACATTGCCTCAAAATTTTTTAAACAATGTTTTGTTTAAATAACTTATTGATAAATTTTTGGCATTATTATTATTAAAAATTAATCTTCTTATCGTCTTTATTGTAGGTAAATTTTTCCGATTTTTATCTTATCATAAAGTATGCAATATTGTCGACGAAAGTCACTTTTGGTTGGGAAGGTACGTCCAATACATCATCAAACGATATATTAGACCTTCATAGATATAATTTGCCCATAAAGAAAGTTTTTCACTGTGCCAGTTGTGAAATATACCTGTAAACAGAATTGAGCGTGAGTAATGGCAAATTAATAATATATGAAAACGTATTTCGCGAAACAAATGCCAAACGCAGCCTGCCTCGCACGTCGCCCGCGCCGCGCTATACGTTCCCCTTGCCGCATCCAAGTATAGGGTGACTGAACCAGTGAATGAACACCTACCAGTGAATGAACAGGCTTAGTATTTTAATTAAACGGCAGATATATGATTCTATTATTATGAAGAATTTTGTATTCATAATGAAGTGAAAATTCTGAGAAAACATCTAGTAGTGATATTATTTGACGCTGTGAAAGATTTGCGATGCTATGGATTTTTTTTCGTACTTGGGGCGCATATTCATAAGAGACAGCCATGTTGTTATAACCATCTGACTGTGCATCGAATACCAGAATATTCCATATCACCTCGATAAATCTTTTTAAAATATATGCAATAATTTTTTCAACGTTATACATTGCTAAGCTTCAATTATATTAATGAATTTTTGGTCAAAAACCCAATATTGTTTGCGATATATGGCCGTTTATTCACTGGTCCAGCTTTTTAACCTATTTCCAGTGATTGAACGAGCGTTGAAAAGGCTTTTCATAACCTCAAAACGCACGAGTATGCGTACGCATCTCTGGTTCCATTGTACGTTCATTCACTGGAAAGATAAGAGTTCATTCATTGGAATTTTTGTTCATTCACTGGGAAATTCGTAATTTCGTTCATTATAATTTTTTTTTACAAAATCCTTGCGAACAGGGCACTTCGAATATTTTTTTTTATATTCTGTGAACATTGTTCTATAAGATCTAATTAGCTCATAAAGAAATTCGTAATAAGTTAAATTATACGGCTTTATCGAAATAGAAAAAAGGCTTATGCGTTCATTCACTGGTTCAGTCACCCTATGTTAAGAACCTCCTCAATTGAACTGCTCCAAATCTATTTAGATACGTTGACATGCTCACCCCCTCTCTACATCCTTTTATTTCAAATAATTATTAATCCTGTCGGCTTACTGAATAGTAATCATAAGTACACAATCAATCTGATTATTATCATGTCGTTTTATTGACCTATATTTCATTGAAATAATATTAAAAAAAAAAAAATTCTCTACATTTTCTCTGGGAGATATAAAGCGACAAAACTTCCAATTCTTGCTTACGCCATAAAAACCCGTGTTAAAAGAGCCTCGCCAGATACCACATTTTCATATGAATGGCGCAGGTGAAAATTCATAAATAATTCAGGCACATTTACAGTAGTAGAAGATAATGTGATAAAAAAAAAGAAATTTTTTGTGCATTTTTCTCTACCCGGCGGACCTTCTTAAACAGAGCAGATCGTCTAATCATCCATGCTGACTGGCAAAGCATGAATTTCTCTCTCTCTCTCTCTCTCTCTCTCTCTCTCTCTTTCTTTTTATCTCATGAAATAAAATTGTGAATTTTGAACATGTTACAAAAATTCTATTTGTAAAAACTTGATCACGATTCCTTGTCCGCTAACCGACCAATCACAAGACGAATAAAACGACAACAATGGATTCGTATATTTATATATCTTCGGTAAAATATCGTCACCCATGAACTTTTTACGAGTTTGATGATGATGATCGCGGTGATTATCTGGCACTTTGTATATCCACATAGATGCTCTCCCGGATTAGCGTCTTTCCCCCGTTAAAGAATCCCAGGATCAAAACGTATTTGTTGTCTGGAAAACTATCCGGTAGATTTTCCAACGGTAGGTCGTAGTCTAGATTGATGTAATCAGCCTGAATAATTGAGAATTAAAAATAAGAATATATATATGTATTCGTTCTTTTTCTCTGATCAAATAAGGAAAATGTCACCATTGTCCTTTATAGCAGAAATGAGACGATTGAAATGTCGTTAAGCACTCGATTTCGTGCATCGCTTTTAACGATTCAACGCAAAATGAATTGATCAATAATATACAAAAACAAAAATAATCACATGCGCCACAAAAAATCATGAAATTCCAAAAAATCGTTCACGGATTTCATAATGAATTGGACAAGTTGAAGCTTTTTCCACTATTTAGTCTTAACCTTCATCTACAATTATGATTATTATTTTTTATTTTTCGTCCAGATACGTATATATATATATATTATATATATATGTACATTTTTTAACACAAAAATGTAAAATAACCGTTGTTTCCAAAGGTTTTGACTCTGACCGCCAAATACTTTTTTGCAAAGTTAAAAGAAAAAACATTGGGAATATGAATGGTAGATATAATGAGGTTCGCAAAGGTTACTGCCAAATTTTAGCCTCATAAGCGGTAATTAAAATAATGGTCAAGGGGTAGCTTGAATTATTAAATCAAAGTTTTTACGAACAAGGACATTGTATCGAACAAGGTGATGAGTCAGAAAAATCACGACTCTTTAGTGCATGTTACAGATTTCCAACAATTTTTTACAATCGATCCGTATATATATATTGTCAGGAACATTGTACAGTGATGGTAAAATAAAATCATTTTTGCTGAAGCATCACTACAGCCTTTCATTATGATTTCAAATGAGCAAAGGCAACCCGACTGGAAATTTGATCAGGCGCTCCTGATTCGGCCCTGACCTTTTTAATAATTGTTTGAAATTCGAAAGTACCGGGTCTGCCGATTGAAGGGTAGCGGATTCAAATCATGGTCAATGACTTTTTTTTTGAACAATTTACAGGATTTAAAAAATTATGAAATCAGTGCTTTATAATTCATTCAGCGATATTTTTTAATCGCTAATATATAAATAATAATAATAAACCATAGTTATATTTGCCCAGATAAGGCAGCCAGACCCGGGCATGATAAAATACTTCGATAGCAGCCTGATCAGGCCTGTGTGGAACGCTGCGTCTCAGACGCGATCAAGGCCTGATTACGTCACCTGATATGAGCCAGATCGGGCAGTCAGGCAAACCTGACCGGGACCTTATCATTGCCTTATAGAAATTTCCAGTCGGGAATTTATTCGTTGTTGTTGTTTTTGTTTAAGTCTGATTTTGCTTTAACAAGGTTTATTATTTTTTAAATACACATACGATATAGTTTCATTTATCAGAGTCGTAAGGTGCCGCAGTAAGAATGTTTAGGACGTCTATGTAGGTGCTAGCACGCCAACGGAGACATTTGCCTTGTATCTTTACATATAAATATATAATTTAGCTCACCGGTTCGGGCGGACACGAGTCGATGGAAAAGCCTATCGTGTTGAAGAATGGTCCTAATATGATCGGTTCCTCAAACGCGTCGCAAATTCCAGAGGTATAATCGAGCCCAGTAGATTGAACGTACTTACCCCTCATCCGTCCCAATAGCCGAAAGAGACACTAAAATTCCACATAAATGTTCGAAATCGTGGGTTTTCGGGTCTCTCATATATACAAGGATACTAAATGGATTTTACTCCACTATCGCGTAATAAGACAGTGATTTTCAAAGCCAAAAAATTAGGTCAAAATAAAAATAAAAATTTATTGTATGCTGTGAAAGCCCTCATAATTGACGCGATGCGGAGACACGTCAAATACACGACTGGCCAAGCAGATCGCAGAATATACAGCTTGAACTAGGATAAGAACCAATCGGGAAGCATGCCGTCAAACACAAGGGTTTTCCGGTATATATTAGACTTTTAAAAAAAAAGTTTTGTTTTTTTATGTGTAAACATCATTACGCGCGATAGAGCAGGATAGGAGCGGAAAGGCAAAATCGTAGGGTATAGTGAACTTTCAGCCTAACGCCAGGACATTTGTCCCAAATCGGTGTGTTGATACATCATGTGCGTTGGCATGTTTACCCTTTACGTCGTAACGAAAGTAATTATTTTTCAACTGTTTTGCATTTTTTTTTTAAATCATGAAAACTAATAAGTCTGAGGTAAACGTCCCAATAGCCGGACGTGTACCAGTAGCCGGTCACCCCGCGTTAAATTATATCTACTATATAGATATAGTTTAACATGTGTCCAGCTACTGTTACACGTCCGGCTATTGAGACGTTTACCTTAGCGAACAAAATTAGCGATCGCTATACTTTTGGGCAACAAGAATTAATTAGATTGCGATTATATTATATTACATTTATTATATTATAGAAAATTATATATATTTTCCTAACACGTGCACGAAAAGTGGGTCTTTTTTGTCCTCATTTCGGAGCGGAAAAAAAGTCTTTTTGAGCCAGGATTCAATTTTTTAATTTTTGTGTCCTAGGACAAAAATGCTCGTCAAAAATGAAAATAATTGGGAGTTTGAATGAAATTTTTTTTTTTCAATCATTGGGGCGCATAATGTAGAGTAAGTAAAAATAATGAGGACGTATATTTATTTTCCGTTAAAAATGACAGATGCACATGTTATACGCAATTTAATTTCACGGATTTTGATATACATAGATATAGCACGTCATCGTGTTATAGTTTTCAATTGGTTATATTAACGGCAATTTTTATTCAAATAAAAAAATAAAAAATACGTCCTAAATATTTTTTTCTAAACTACCAGATTATAAAATAAAAAAAATTCATTCAAACTCCCAATTGTCCTGTAGTTCCGAGTGTGAACTAGCACCGCGTGCGGCGACACTCGAAACTCTCGGATAATTATTTTCATTTTTGACCGGCATTTTTATCCACGTATAAAAAAATTAACGAATTGAATCCTGACTCAAAAAGAATTATTTTCTGCTCCGAAATGGGACAAAAAAAACCAATTTCCGGGCGCTTGTTACAAAAAGTATAGTAATGCAGCGCGGACAGATCGACAGTAATTTTTGACTCGGGTGAAGTTCACTGCACTCGATTCGCCCTGGTAAAAAATCATTGTCGTTCCATCCTTGCAGCATAATGTACTATTGTATATAATACCCCCTAAAAAACACCATAAATGGTGTACAAAAAGTTGAGACAAGTACATTTCCTTGCATCGTTTTGTCTATCCTTACAAAAATATGTCAAACATAAATAGTTGTAAAATATGATGTTGAAATTTGCATCGTTGGAATGCAACGAAAATAGGTTTAAAAAAAAATAAACCATTTCCAGTATTGTTTTGAAGTCGAAAGTCGTTTAAACATTTTTTTCGGGTTTTTTTTTCGCGACCTTGGGCCTAAATATGACAGTAAAGCGTTGACAGTGCTGGAAATTATTTTTATTTTATTTAAAAAACCTATTTTCGTTGCATTCCAGCGATGCAAATTTCAACATCATTGTAAAATAAATCCTCACAAAAAGTTCTCAAATAAATTCAAATCATCCAACTTACAGTTGCCAAGTACATCCAGCATTTTTATTGTTTACATTGTTTATTAACCGTTTATAAGTAAGTCACAACGCCCAAAAACGTCTTGAAACGGGACAAAGGGACTTAATCTAAAAATGGATTGTTTGAAAAATTTTTATTGAAAAAAAAATTCACATTGAAAAAAAAAATCGAACGAAGTACTTGGCGAGTTATGTAAAATTACTGTACGGACTACCTGTTACGAACTCGCCAAGTACTTCGTTCGATTTTTTTTTTCAATGCGAATTTTTTTTTCAATAAAAATTTTTCAAACAATCCATTTTTAGATTAAGTCCCTTTGTCCCGTTTCAAGACGTTTTTGGGCGTTGTGACTTACTTATAAACGGTTAATAAACAATGTAAACAATAAAAATGCTGGATGTACTTGGCAACTGTAAGTTGGATGATTTGAATTTATTTGAGAACTTTTTGTGAGGATTTATTTTACAACTATTTATGTTTGACATATTTTTGTAAGGATAGACAAAACGATGCAAGGAAATGTACTTGTCTCAACTTTTTGTACACCATTTATGGTGTTTTTTAGGGGGATTTGGCTTCTTTTTGCAAAGCATTATACATATGTACATACATTTTTACCATGTAACTTCTATGTCAAAGCTTAGAATGCATGGTCACTGCTATGCTCAGGCTAGAATTAAACAACTTTTGACGGGATGAATTTCGTCTTGCCAAAACATTTTGTACAATTACGCGATGGTTTTATTATTTTACAAATTCAGGGGCCCCAATCTAGCAACTAAGACATGAAATACATTTGCATTTCTTTTATTAGATCCTTAAGGGGGTCAGGTACAGAAAATTTCACATCCAGAACCGCTAACGGTAGAGACTCGCTAATTTTGGTCTTGATATCATTTCTCGTATCAAAATACCTCACATTGATAAAATTTCGAAAAATTAATTTTTTTCCCGTGTTCAAAATAATTTTTTTCGAATCCGTTGAGATATGTATCGAAAATTCCATCTGCTAGATTGTTCATTGTGACCCAAAGAATGTGTGAAAAATCTATAACCTTCAAAGTTCAAAATTGTAGGAGGAGATACCATTTAAAGGCACAAAAATTGTCCATATGTATGATAAATTAATTGGTAGAATAAAATAAATAAGAAGAAAATGGATTCCATGGCCTGAATATAAAAAATTCTATGATATGATCAAGTAATAAAACTTTTCCTGGACGAAATTATATAACACTTATCACAATTAATAATCTAGCAGATGGGATTTTCGATATCTCAACGGTTTCGAAAAAAATTATTTTGAAAACAGGGAAAAAATTAATTTTTCAAAATTTCATCAATGTGAGGTATTTTGATATGAGAAATGATATCAAGACAAAAATCAGCGAGTCTTTACCGTTAGAGGTTCTGGATGTGGAATTTTCGGTACCTGACCCCCTTAATAAGCTTAGCAAACTTCAAAATGTTACATGCATACAACATGTTATTAATGAAATATCCCGCTTTTTGAGAATGCTCGCATGACCTATCCGAACAACTTTGAGTATTTTGTCCTTGATACAATGCACCATCGCTAAGATATAAAATCATAAGCAACGCTTTTGATAGTCTGTTTATAATATTGAGCTTTATGTTTTTTTTCTTAGCGATGGAATGGTAAAGCTTTGTTTGTACAGATACCAACTGAATGCAGACTCAACCCGACCCACGTAATTCTGCTCACAAAAGTCACACACATAATCAACTAAACACAGAAAAATTCGACACATTGCACTGTAAAACAAAAAAAAATCCCATGAAGCGACATGACCCAGACAAACTCAGCCCATTACTAAATTGGTGCAGAAAAACCCAATGCGCCATCGGCTTGCTCCGATTGAACTGAACATATAGCCAATTCAACATGGAAAAACTCGACGCATCACCAATTCGACATGCAATAACTGCCAGGGCTTGCCAACACAGAAAAATTCTCCCTTGGCGTAACTCGCCACAGCGAAACTTTCGTGGCACAGCTCGGCTCGCTCCAACTCTACACAGTTTAACGGACTATGGTTGCGTCTGTTGAGAGTTGAAGCGGACCAAGTTACGCCGCATGAGAGTTTTCGCTGTGTGAAACTGTACCATGGGAGAGTATATCTCCATCGAGATAGCCCGTAGGAGATTTTTTGTGCGTCGAGTTGGTGATGCATTGAATTTTTCTATTCTAAATTGGTGGTGCGTCGTGTTTTATTGTAACAAGTTGATGGCGCAACGAGTTTCTTTTTATCAAGTTGGTTATGGGCCAAATTTACTGGGTTAAATCCCTATATGGGGAAATGTTTCTGTGACGGCTTAGCGATGTAACAAATTTTTCTGTGTTTAGTTGATGACGCATACTATTTTACTGTCTCGAATTGCGTGAGCTTCTCTGGTTTGCATTCAGATGAAATCTGTGATAAGAAGGCAGTGTAGCTGGGACTTTGTATGATGTCAAATATAATACTCGGAGTTGATGGCGTAGATCATGTGCGGATTAAAAAACGTTAGAAGAGCTCCGGCTTATCGATAACAAGCAATGCTCACGGAACCTCTTGAAGCCCTGATGATCCTGTCGAAGGTCGAATCATCTTACACCTATCCTAATGAGTCTTGTCAAGTATTAGCATTACTAGTCAAGTATTAGCATTACATAACAAGTATTAGTAATACATCTCTCCTCCGAGGTACAGGTTGCTTGATCTCACATACAATTACAAAAAAAAAAGCCGAGTCATATACTCTAAACATTATTTAATAACTATCCAATCAGTATTTAATTCGAAATACACTAATAACATAATCTCTTGATCGGCGATTAATTTGACGATTTTTCTTTATTGAGAAAAAAATGCTGAATCGTGGAAAAAAACAATATTCATTTGATGATTTTTCGTTTTTGACGAAAAAAGCTGAATCGTGGGAAAAAAAACACAAATCTTTTTCATTAATATACTCTAAACTTTATTCAATAGCTATTTAATCAGTATGTATTTCGAAATACACCAACATAACCTCTTAATTGGCGAGTCATATCACTACGAGAGCGCACATATAAGTATATAATTGTTTTTTTCACCGTTTCTGTCCCAAAATGATAAAATCATATACTCTGACACTGTTCGTTTTTTTTTCAATATATTTTTATTGTAAAGTATGTAAATAAACTGCGTATATATACACATTCGTGTCACGATCACAAGATTCACATTGAGTAGAGTTACAAGATCAGATACGCGGCTGTTTATAAGTGAGGATTAAAAAACTATATATTTTTATCACCAAAATATAAAACATATTCGCACTTTCACTTAACAAAAATTAATATCTCTTTTCTCATGTCATAAATTATCTAATATGCCAGTTATCCGTCATAATTTATTTTAGCCATATGGTAGCCATATGAAGTTGTCAATTCTTTTAACATATACTCCATGAAGTTATCGGTTTGAATGACGTAGTCAAGTGTGCGAAGAAAACAGCTGATCGAGTGTGCGAAGAAAGCGGATGACGACGAAAAAACGACGAAATGTTTGTAGCTCCGTGAAAACAAAGAAAATGGGATATCACCGATTTGCTTATAGCCACGGCATTGATGTTTTTCACAATCGAAAGAGAAAAAAAAATAAAAAATATTCGTGTCAGTATCATTACCGAAGTCCGCATAGTTAATTAATAATTAGGAAAATAAGTTTCGTTATATAGATATACTCCCGTGTATAAGCGCGATGTGTGGCGTATTGGGAACTCACAAATGTCACCCTGACCTCTGGCGGCCAAATTTCCAAGTCCTTCTCTCCAGTTGCTGCCTAATGATTACCATTGATTACCATGCGAATTTGTCACTTTTTAACAATAATTAAAAATCTGCTGCGTTATTACAAGAAATAAATCATAAATAAAGATCGAGAAGACATAGTCGATATTTAATGCGAGGGCATGAGATTTTCATCACACGCAGAATATGAATAATCGTTTTAGTTATGTCGTGTAAACACAAGCGACGTGACTTTCAATTTCATAACTTATGAAATATGGACAATAATTTATACATAAAACATTTTTCATGTCATGCTTGATATTTCAACTAATAATTTATTGTTCGAACGCATTTATTTAGCCGAAAAGTGACGGGAATTTTTTAAAAGATTTTGAGGTTAAGCATGGGATGTCATGTAGGTTCATTGTAATCCTTATGGCGATAATCACTTGATCCGTATCCAGATTGCGCAGTGGATTCTATCCACGCATAATCCTCAACGGTAATAAACCCCATTGTCAAATCTTACTACAAAAATCCCATTTTGCCGAAAAATATGCGATAATCCAGTGTTTACAACTGGTCCCTATGCTGCCCCATGCTAACTAGAGCTGGCTACTGGCAACGAACTGGAGAGAAGAGGCCATATTGGATAGGCCCCGCCTCCGTGTTGATTCCCAATAGAGGCTGTTAGTACCTCTCGACATGTCGGTAAAGGAGGAAATGTACTTGTCTCGAGGCTCTACCGAGCCTCTTGATATATAATATAGAGAGATAGTTTATTTTTAGATAGACGGATAAAGCGTCCGCTCAACGTTGCCGAAAAAAATGAACATTAATACAGATAACAGAAAAGGAAGAAGATGCTCTATATCAGTGAGAGGGCCCGAAGGAGTATTTTTGAAATATTATTGATTCCTTTCTGATTGGAGAAAGCTTTGTTATCGGGAAACTTTTTTTTTTTTTATAAATTTATGTATGAGTATTTAAATTGTCTCGTTCAGCCCATAAATACTATAGAGAAAGAATTTCCAAAACTCCCAACATAAGTGGGGTGCGATCGAAGAAAAGCCTATCGGGACTATGCAGGGACAAACAAAATTACTCTACGATGAAGAACGGGAAGACAAACGGACTTTTTTTTAAGAAAAATAGATTTCGTTGAAAATTAAGTAACCATTCTCGCTCCTGTAAATTCATAATTGTGAAAATGAAACCTTGTAGACGAGTGGAGTAAGTTTTCAAGGGCACGTGCAAGCTTAAAAAAAATATTTAATCATAAAATTGTTTAAAAATTACGAGGAAAACATGTTAAGCTCACTTCAGTACCCTCTGGGAATTTTTTCACAATGGACAGAGTTACCGCGATTGTACCATTGTCGGTGACGTAACTGTTGGTTTTCTCAACATCAAAGTACGTTGAATCGATTTCATCGATTTCCACATCATCGATGAACACATTGATTTCAGCCTAGAATTTATATAAACGATTCGGTCGATTCAACAATATTTTAAACACTGATCGTATTGAAAAAAAAAAAGAAAATAATAAAAGTTACCTTAGAGTCGATTTTTACGAGCGCGCACAAAATTACAAAAAACCATCCGGACGACATCGTTGCACATCGCTGGAAATGCCGTTGTTTCGTGATTTTTATGATCCTCCGAGTCGTTCGATTCCATTATATATATACCCCCAGGTCGAGAATACAATCTTTTCGCGATCGGTGAAAAAAAAAAAAAAAAAAAAAAAAACATAAAAATTATGTCACGTTGCTGCGTGTGGCTAATTATTATTTTTGTTCGGTCCACTCTACTGTTATCGCTTTTTGCACACTTCCAAGAGTGTTCACGTAAATGATCCGGCGCGCCAGTTACGGCGTTTACGGAAATGGCCCATTTATTTTTACGTAAATGTAACAGAGAACCCGTGCAAAAAAGTGACTACAATGTTGAGAGAAAAACAATTCCTGCGGTGACTTACGCTTCATTTTATTTCGCGTACACATGCGACGAGATAACAGCACGTGTGTTATATATATATATTTTTTTATATCGTATCAATTATATCGTTGGATGCATGATGTGTCACGAATAGCAAAAAGAAGTATATAGATATAAACTGACGGTGGTAGACGCGCGGTTGGTGTGCGGCTCTGGCGATCTCCCAAAAGTTAAGCAGCATTGGCCGAGGCCATTACTCGGATGGGTGACCGCTTAGCCGTGCACTGACTTGGCGCGCTGACGACCGAGCCGGAGGCAGTTTTTTACTAAGATTCTGATGGTAATTTCCGCAGTTTCCCCATGGCCATGGCGAATGCGATACAGTGTAGTTAAAAAGCAGCCGCGGATTAAATGCGAAGAGTTAAATACGTAAAAACCCGCAAAGATACACGTTGGAACATACAAAAATAACAAATATATAAATATAAAATAACGTTCGCATAGTCCGATTGACCCGGATCTACGTCCAATTCTAAGATAAATAAAAATCTCCATCGACAGGTAAATAAAAAATTCCTCGGCTGAAGAATGATTACGTATTCGATCTATGAGATTCATCGTAGAGTAATTGTTTCCAAGATTGCCCATTTTCTAATTTTAATTTTTCATTTTTCTTCCTCATCGGGGAAAAGCTTCATTATGGTAATTTTTTTTTTTCGAGATTCTCATGCAATCGAAAAATTACACTCTGAATAAAATTCAAATGAAATCTTAACATTTTCATTTCATCCTCACCTTCAGGTTGTACATATTTTTGAAAACAATTGAAGAAATGTTTTTGCATTCGAATTGTATCGATCGATAGTCTGAGAGAGAGCTGATTTTTTTTTTGTTGTTGCACAGTATTTTTATAAATTCTACCGCTTTAAGTACAATTCGAGTTGAACATAGTCGAATCGCGATTCCTTATATCCGGAAAGTACAGCATATTGGAGAAATGCTTTGAGCATCGAGCACATATATTGGAATTCAACTTAGATATCGAGCTACACTTTACAACGACAACAAAAACACCGAGAAATTTAGATGAACGTATGCATATAGAAAAGGAGTGAAATAAAACGGCAGAAGTTTTCCAATTTATCAAAAACTGCTGATTATTCGTTCGAGCTCACTATCCAACAGGGATGAGAGACTTGTCTGCGAAATTTTTTAGAGAGTGAGATTTTTTTCGGCACTAGCAGTAAATCATTTCTGTCGTTTGCTGCAGAGTTAAGAGATGCAAGGTAAACTTTTTTAATTTTTTCGTTTTCTTTCACGGACATCCCGGGGTCTCAGATAAATTCTTCAAATATTCGAAAACAAACTTGCTCTTCGGAAATCAGATACACATCACTTCTCTCCTATTCAGGGTCCTAAGTTTAAAAAAAAAAAAACCGCGTCTTCTTCATGCTGCAGAGTTCGCGAAATTGTTTGACAGTTGGAAAATCAAATTTTTTTTGAAAATATACGGGGGCTTCTGTTTGGCTTCTGTTTGTGTGTCTTCTCGAAATCCGAATGTCTTGAAAATTCATGCTGAAATTTTCCACGCAAAAATACAAGCGTCTTTAGTGCTGCTGCAGATTTCAACAAAATTTCTCCCAAGAATTTGTGGTATTTTGAATTTTTTTAAAACTGTCTGTGATCGCGCTTGCTTCCGGAGATTTTTGTGCTTTATTAGGCTTTCCGAGAAAGCCTACGAAAATACAACTCTACACGGGAAAACTTTTTGGTAAACAAAGTTTTCCGTGAAAATCTTTACCGCATGACAACTATACCAGACAGCAACATGGTAGGTAGTCACAATCCTCAAATGACGCAATCCCCAAACAACGCAAACTCTCAAAAAGTGGTCGGACGGTGGACCGCCAGAAGCAACTAATGTATATGAGTTCAAGTGGGATACCCACGAAAGCAGTAGATGGCGCTGCGCTGCAAACACATTCTTGTTCCGGTGAGCGATATCGTTGATATTTTATACAGATCGACGTGGAATTGGCCGTGCGTTATGAATTTACTGATATATTTTTTTTTTTTTGCAAGTCGTTTATCGGTCGTTTATGAGCGGCTGTTGAATAAAGTACAACTTTTGTCGGTTAATTGCTTTGAAGATACAACCGAAAGAAAATTTGGTGTGAAAATGGCCGATTATTTTCCATTTTTATTTTTTTTTGTGGCTCATTTTCAACGCAAAACGATTTTCGATCACGAATATCATTATTAAAAATGTTTATCGGAGCTCCCGGCAGCATACAGATGTACGTTGAATAGAAGACAGGGGAAATAATTTGTGAGAAAAGAAAAAAATTTGACATTTGACTGGGGAAAGGCGTCAGGCTTCCTTTGACTTTTGGTCCTGAAATTTCGGATTTTTTTTTCTCTGCATTTTTTTCAGCTGTGAATAGATAAATCCCGAAGGTGATCAAGTGCGCGTATTGTAGATTTTACGGGGAGTTGAGATCTGGGAAAAGGATTTTTGAAAAAAATATACATACCTACTTTTTTTCGATCTCTGACTGCTGGGCAAAGTATGGATTTTGTCCCGGTCATAGATATCCCAAGAGCTGGAAGATTTTTTTTTTTATTTTGCACCCGTTGCGCCTCTAACTTGAAACAGTAATTTTAAATTGTATACATTTGATGGTCAATCAGTGTGACTGTTTTTGCATTCCAGCTGTCGACGTTGTTTTACTTTATGCAACGAAGAAGTGATTTCACTTAATATCACAGTTAAAAAAATAATTGTTTCCCAATTTCATAATATAGTGCGGTCCCGATTTTCTTCCACCTGGAGGGTGCACTGGAAAAAAAACCGAGGTTCAGCTAAGATGCGTTGCTACCGCTTTTGGTGGAGAACGTTCGTGTGGTGCTTGTATCTGTGTAGTATGTTACAGGTTAGATGATTCCCCGCTTTCGAATAGATAGAGCGGGGGCACACATGTTAGGGGAAAGAAAGAAAATCGGGATCGTACTGTAGTTGAAGGTGTTTTCATACGCGCTGATTGAAAAAAATAGCAAGTGACACTGTGTGTACTCACTAAAATTCTAGGAACGTGCGGCTTAAGGCATTTCGATACCACTTTTGAAAATGTTACCATCAATTCAATTTTTTTTTTTTTTTTCTTATAAATGACAAATATATAAAACGTGAACTGCTCAAGTTTCACGAGAGTAAATGGGAGCTAGATTTGTTTTAGCTGTCAATTCCATCAAAATATTACCACCCTCATAAAATTTATATCAGATCTTTATTGGATCTTTAAAATTACTGTAAACAAATTTTAATAGGTTCCTGCATCTGGTTTATTAATTACAGGCCGATTTTCGGAAATTTGTAAAGGTTCTAATTACGAAACTATTCGTTCAAGGCCCTGAAAACTTCTTAATTTTAATATACAACGTTTTTACGAAAACATATCTAAAATTCACGATTTTTCCTTCATTTTTAAAAATTAAAAAATTTTCGATAATTGAAATTTCAAAATGATAAGAAAGCTTTTTAAAAATTCATGTGTAGTCAGAAAAATCAAGGAATTCATTTCACGTGTCAGAAAAAAACTTTCCCTAAAAATTTGTTAAACAATGTTTTGTATAAACAATGTATTGATAACTTCTTGGCATTAATATTATTGAAAATTAATCTTCTTATCGTCTTTATTGTGGTTGAATTTTTTCCGATTTTTATCTTATCATAAAGTATGCAATATCGTCGACGAAAGTCACTTTTGGTTGGGAAGGTACATCCGATACATCCTTAAGTCCAGATCACATACATTTTTTCAAGTGGAAACGTTTTTTTTCTTCATGATATTATTACTAGACGAGTTTATTGACCTATGTTGCCAGGTCATCCACGGTCATGCGAGGTCCTAAATAGTCGAAAATAGAATCAAATTGAAATAATCACTTTTGAAGTAGAGCACTCTGTCGCGGTATTGTCAATTCGTGCTTACAGATAATATAATCCTGTATGTATACTTCCTCGGTATAATACCGATGAGACGGAGCGCTTAGTGCTACCACGAGAGCAGTGATCCGGAGAAATATTTTCTGGCAGGCTTGCGTAATTTCGGAGAGATGTTAGCTGGTGGCAGACTTCTTTTTCGGTAGAGATGTTGCCGGAGGCATGCATTTCCGTAAAGATGTTACGCTGTGTTAGTGCTGTTTGTTTGGTATCGGGATATTGGGTCGATCCGGGAATTGATAAGTTCAATTAGAGCACACAAAATATATAATACGAACAGAGAATTAAAGAGGAACGGGAGACACGCGTTGTGCTCGTCACCATGTTTCTTAAGGAGGTTCTGCTCGAACCTGAAAATGGTACCAAAGCCTTGAAATTTTTGCAGCATATACATAAGGGTATATTACGTGTATCTGCGAAATTTCAAGACGATTGACAACCCACTTTCCGAGATGAAAAATCGTAAAAAGAGCTTCAAAAAGCATTGAATCTTCCTCAGCTGTAACGAGATTGACTATTCGATCTACGAGATTCAACGGCATATACTTCTTTGTAATTAAATAATTTCGAAAATGTCCTAAACTTTGGGAGCGTAGAGTAATTTCTCCTAGAATGTCTGCTTTTTAAATTTCATTCTGGAATGTCCTTCCTCATGAGGGCATGCTTCGTTGTGGTAAAGATTTTTTTATCGAGATTATTATATCGTCGGAAAATCACCCTCCAATGAAAATTAAAACCAACCCTAAGTGTTTGTATTGCTTCTTCACTTTTCAGAAGTATACATTTTTCGAAAAAACAACAAAGGTGTTTTTTGCCGTCGAAGTACCTACACGTATCGAAAGTCCGAGATATAGTTTGATTTTTTATTTTTTACAGTAATTCATAAAATCTTTCGCCATATATTGAAGAACCCAATTACTCATATAGAGGGAGCTTTGTGAACGAGACATTTACTGCTTTATTAATATAATTCTGCCACCATTGTTATTTGTGCATTCTTCAAACTGCGTGCGAAAAAAAAAATTGAATAATACACGAACTAATACCCAACTAATCTAAATTCAACCTTTTTATCCCGTGTTTTGTGATAAGAGCGTCGTGTAGGTAAAAAGTTTCGATTCTTTTCAATATAAATTATACATGCGATGATAAAGCAACTTTCGGAGACATATAAATATTTTCGCTGTTCGGTATACGGATTTTCTGAGAAAAAATTATTTTGTCCCCCGTCGTTCATTCCCCGACGTGTACCATCGCTAAGCATTTTGTACTTCGAAGTAGACGTGTTGCTGAAAGATGAGCTCCTCTTCATAAGTGATCTCGGCGATCAGTACATATCTGTTTTCCTCAACGTGATCCGGCAGTTTTTCGACGTCTGGGTAGTAGCTCGGGTTATAGTAAACACCCTGAATAATCGAGAATTAACATATTTTTTTAAATTCGTATCTTTTCTTCGTTCAAACAAGGTAAACGTCTCTATTGGCCTTTAGCGCAGAAACAAGACGATTCCTCAGACGTTTCATGCCCGCGACAAGGGGATAATTTACCGTGCGGTCGCGGGCAACGTGCGGGGCGGGTTTCATTCAGCATTGGTTTTGCTGTGGCCTTGGTTCATGGACCGCGGCTCGTAACAAAGAATCGCGTTCTCGATCTGTATTATTTATTGCTAATTAACGGTGATGTACATGGCTCTGAAATTTTTCAGGCAGCATCTTGAAAAAAAATTTGTACAATTAACAATAATTCGTTTGCCACGTAGACATATCAACCGCGATTATTAACGTATAAATGATACGTCTCGATTCTCGATTTGTTATAAAAACCCGTGCTATAAATGACTTAATTTTAATATTTTTTTCTCGAAAACGGCGAAGTCAAGCTTGTAGAGACTTCGATGAGAAACTTTTAGTGCACATATCTAACTAACAAAAAAAAAACCTGTAAACGTTAACATATGTCGTTGCTAACGCTAGAACCTTCTTAAAGTGGCATAAAGAGCTTGACTTGCGCTTGCCTTTCCATTTACCAATGAAAAATTTATCCACGATGCAATGTAAGAAAAAAATAACAGATGAGTCACAAAAACGCGTAAATTTTCGACAAATCGATTACGTATCGTATAACCAACTGAGTATAGATGAAAACTTTCCCGTGCAATTCGAATAAGGTCCATTTTTTCTCCCCATTAACCCGACAAGTAAAAATCAAGCAGATTGAACAGATGTACCGAATCGATTTTCCACCTTATTGTTAAATCGATTTAAATACGAATGAATACATTTTTTTAAAGGTTCATGTATGAATTAAAATTTTTTTAACCTGAACTCCGTTTTTTGAACTGAACGTATAATCTTAAATTTTTAGTGCAAAGTATTTAAATCTAAAAAATGTATTATTTTTTAAGCAAAGTGTAATTAAGGAAAAAAAATCAACAATCTATTTTGAGTGAAAATAATTAAAATATGAATTTTTCATAATTCGAATATATTTTTTTAACGTTAAAACCTTGTTAGGATTTTTTCAGAACATTTGGACTCAGTTTTTACATTGCAGCTCATCGAATATCGAAACTCGTTCGCAAAAAAGGCTTGTTAGCCTTGGGTTGAACGATACGTTTTTGATCTCATAGGTTTACTTTTTTTTTCCGAAAACCAATACGATATTATTTTGTTTACCAAAATCTTGAGGTACCGGGGTAAAAAGTTTTTGGGATAAGTGCTCGGGAACCAATGGAGACATTCGCCTGTCGTCTTATAACTAATAATATAATATTAAATTATGATTCAATGGTATAGCTCACCGGTTCTGGTGGACAGGACTCGGCTAAAATATTAATATCTTTAAAAAATCGTCCGATTAAGATTGGCTCTGCAACCGCATCGCAAAATTTCTTCGTCCAATCGAACCCGAAATCCTTCACGTACTTGCCCATTGACAGTCCCAAAATCTGCATGTGGTACTGAAATTCCGCATAAACGTTCGAAATCCTGAGCTTTCGAGTTCTTATAAATAGTTACCAATTGTTTTACTTCATCGTAATGGTTTTCAAAAAAATGACGTCAAAATAAATAAACAAATAAATATTAAATTAATCATGAAGTGTCAGTTCCATGATGCGGGATAAAACAAATTCACTCGCATTATTCTTATCATTATAGACAAGAGAAAAATCAGAAGATGCACTGCACGAGTAACGATTCGATGGAATATTCAATGATGGAATTTCTCGGAACAATCATTTTGCTTCCTCCTGATGAAAGCTTTGTTTTCACAGACAAAGGTTGAATTTAGATTTGTGTGCTCGAATTGTCAAAAAATCTAGACTCAAAATACTACACGGAAATGATTTTAAAGTTAAAAAATGTTCTATATGAATTAGTTCCAATTAAGGTGTTCCTTCCACGAACTCAAATATCTTACAGTCAACTGATTTTCATCTGCAGTAGAGCACAAATACATCCCAATATGCTTGAAAAATTTCAAGCCAAAAGTTACCGAAAATTTATCAAAAAATTATGTGCTTGAAAATTGTTGAATTTCTACGGCACTTTATGGAGATGACATACTGGCCTCATTTCTATCTGATAAATGATATACCGAATAATCCTACATGTCTGATACAAACGGCCCTGCGCATTTAAAAAATCCTTAACAATCCGCAACGACGATAAAAACAGGGGGTCACTTGATGATTAAGGTTATTATCCTCTATTTAATGATAAAATACACGGGTAGCCTGTGTCCGACTCTCTATTGTTCCATGCATGCCCCGCTTACTGCGCGTTGCACTGCACCGACGTTCGCGCCAACCTCCCACCACCGTTTGCGTAAGGACCACCTTAAGGAGGTTCAGTACTTTCGGACAACATATGATACCGTTAGGTTGAAATTTTTATATTTTGTTTTCTGCTTATCAATGTGTCTCGTCAATTTTTTTTAGAATTGTTTCCTGCGCGGTTTTTGAAAAAAAAAATCGGCAAAGATCCGCTCTTTGAGCCACGTTAGTCAACAATGCGATATTCAATTATTTAGGTCTCACAGAAATATACAAAATCAATGAATAAACTTCTACCAGATAAAGAAAATATTTAGGATCATCAGGTAATAAAAAAGGACAACTGACGCTCGCGTTGTACAATAATAATGTATACGCTTGGGATCTCACAATGCGGACCTCGCTCTGACAGACGACTGCCCGCTGGGCAAGCCACGCTACCCCACGTGCACAGCGCTCTTTCCCTCACTTTTTAACAAGCCTAAACTTCCGGGATTAAACAAAAAATCACTGTATATAGAGTGCCCAAATGGTTAGAAAAGACGGCCTTTTTTATGGACGAAACACAGATTTTTTTAAAATTGAGTATTCGTTATCACTGGAGTAGATTTCTAATTTTGATTAAAAAAAAAACTTTGTGCCTAAGTTCAGTGAAATAGAAATACCAAGTCCAAGCTTAAAAAAAAAATAAAGGTGCAAGATTAAAATTGAAAATGACTTGCTCTTAATTTTCCAACATGCGGAAAGTCTCCCCTGAGTCGAAATTCAGGAAAAAATATTTCCTCACACGGTAAACGTTATGAATCTTCGAACAAAACGAGAAAAAAATTTTAACTCACGTCAGCTTCCTCCGGGATTTTTTTCACATACGCCAATTTCGCCGAGAGCGTATTATCGTCGGTAACGAAATATTCGGTTTCCTCAGGATCAAAGTACGTAGAATCGACTACATCCATCGTCACGTCTTCGAAGTATACGGTAACTTCGGCCTAGTATTCATGAGATAAAAATCGTTTCGATTCAACGATCTTTTGATCGAAAATCATGTTATAAAAAATGATAATCTAAAAAATTACCTTGCATCCGATTGGTACAAGCGCGCACAGAAGTATGAAATTCCATCCAAACGACATCGTAGCAGATTGCTGGAAACACCGTTGTTCAAGTGACGTACTTGTCTGATCCTCCTCGTTATTTGATCCCGTATATATACACCCAAATCCAGAATACAATCTGTTCATGATCGGTGAAAAAACAATTTTCTAATTAAAATTGATAGTCACGTTGCTGCGTGTCACCAACAATTGTTTGTTCTGTCCTCTCTATTGTGACTTTTTACACACGCGCTCAATTCTTATCTGTTTTAACGTATATGTGACATACACCCATGCAAAAAAGTGACTATAATGTCGAGAGGAAATCAATTAATTTGATATGACGCTTCATTTTATTTCATGCAAACATGCGACGTGTATACAACACGTGTGTCGCATTCTTTATATCGTATCGATTTTATCGTAGAATATTCGATGTCACGAATAGCAAAAAGAAATATATGCATACAAAGTAATGTCCGCATACACCAGTTGATCAAATCTACTTTCGGTGCTAAGACAAATAAAAATGTCTTTTGACTGTTGAATAAAAAAAAAAGTCCTCAGCTGAAACGAGATTGAGCAATCGATCTATGTGATTCATTTTGGTGTCCTTCCTTGCAATTAAAGAATTTCAAAAAGTTATTCAACGTTGAGCGCTAGAGTTTCCAGGAATGCAGTAAATTTTTTTTTTGAGTTTTTCGTGCAGTCGAAATGCCACTTTTAGAATAATATTAAAGCCAACAATTGACAATTTTTTTTTATCCTCACTTTCAAGAAGTAAGTATACATTTTTTATAAAAAAAAACATGGTGAAATTTGAGGTCGAAATTTGTTGACCGAAAGCCTTGGAGATTGATTTCTTTTCTACATAATTTCGACAAAAAGTTCTACTTTCAGTAAAATTTGAATGAATCACTATCGGATCGCGATTCCATGAATCTGGGAAGCATTGAATATCGGAGCAAAATACTTACTCCGAGTATTGCTCACACGTTCAAATACAATTAGATATCGAGGTACGATTCACAAGGATAAGATTTATAAAGGAGAAAATGAGAAGACTAAAGTTTTCCAATTCCTCAGAAACCGCTGATACGTTTGGGCTTACTATCCAACGGGGATGAGACACTCGAGTCTGCGAAATCGTTAGGGACGGAGATTTTCTTTCAACAGTAGCGTTAAATCATTCCTGTCATTTTCGGCAGAGCTAAGGAATGCGAGGCAAAGGGATTTCATTGTTTTCTGACACGGACATCTCGGGTCTCTGAAAAATTCATCAAATATTCAAATAACAAACAAACTTGTTCTTCGAAAATTAGCTCCAGATCACTTCTCTCATATTCAGTGTCCTAAGTTAAAAAAAAAAGCCATGACTTATACATGCCACAGAGTTCGCGAAATTGTTTGGCAGGTGGGAAAACATATTTTTTTTTTTAATATACGGGGGAAATGTTTTTCTTATCGAAATCCGTATGTCTTGAAAATCCATGGTGAAATTTTCCACGCAAAGATTCAAGCGTCTTCAGTGGTGCTGCAGATTTCGACAAAGTTTGGACTTCATGGTGTCGATTTTCGTAACATACGGACTCTCGTGTATTCGATTCACACTTAAGGCGCCTATGGAAATTTCACTCAAAAGAAAAACATTGTACCTGTGAGATCGTACTTAAAAGTGGTGCTGAGGGTACGTCGTCGATCAACCGCGCGACTTCACAAACCCTCGGTGGTTTGGCTTTTATAGCTCCGCGCTCGAAACTTTACACCCTCCTGCGTATTTCGAATAATTTCGTAGCATCTCGGCTAGGTCGTCTATAGGAAACTGGCTAAAATTTCAGTGTCTCAATTCGGTCGGGCAGCCCCCTGTTCTTGGGTCATACTCTGACTTATTCTCGGGATAAATACAAGACACTCGATTTGCGTCGTCGAGATCTCATTATTACATCTTTGTGGAAACATGAATTAACTTCATATTTGCGAATAGTGTAATTTATAAATTTGATTCGAAATGCTCACATATTTTGTTGCATACGAACCGAGCCAATGTGCAAAGTTGGACGACTGGACAGTTCTATTTCATAAGTTACTGCAGGCTTGGGATGCAATAATATTATAGCCGCAAAATGATGTTTATTTTTATTTTTATTTTTATTTTTTCCATTTTGTATTGATTCTAATCTTGTTTCGTTTTATTTTACGTCGCATTTATTCACATTTTCTTTATACAGTTCAGCAACAAACCATATACATACAAAATATATATACACATAACTCTTGGGTGGTTTAACACTTTTCATTTTTATGGTCCAAAATTGTGTCCACTGTACACAAACACCGTTACTCCTACAATTTTTTGTACGGTACACGATGTACGGTAATCGTCATTTGAAGTCAGGCGGAGTTGATTCGGATACTTTGAGAAAACCAAAAAAATTCGTTGGATCATATTTCTTTACCGTTCAAATGAGAGTAGTTATTGTATTGCGGTCGGTTAAAAATTGACCGAGTGCGCAGCGATTGAGTTGCGGCGTGGAAAATCCAGGTTCTGTGAACACTTCGCTAAATGGTGCTGACCAACACACCAACACTGATCACGTGCTAACCGATACCAATCGAAAGAGCTTGTCAAAAAGTGAAGAATATAAAAAAATATCTGGCTCGATCGGTCAATTCCAGAAGAAGATAATTCCCCAGGAAGTTGAAACAGTTTTTCGGTGACTGCTTGAAAACGCCGTAATCGATTGAATCTAAATTCATTGTGGAAACGTATTTCGTCATCCCGGAAAATCAATTGTGGTATTGCCCATAATTTTTCTCGTGGACGAGATCCAGCGTGTATTCTTGAATGAACGATCTCATTTATCCATATTTTTTGCATCAAAAGAGTCTCGTGCGGGAATCACGAGTTTTTGGATGTTGAAGCGGAACTATCAACGATGAAATTCAATATACCAGAAATAATTTGCTTCATGAGCGACAATCCGCCGAATAATTAAATCAAAATCGGGTAAACCGATCAATACCTGATGGAAGAAAGACTTTTAATTGCGTATTACCAATGAATGATTGTTAATTGATAATTGTTCATTACCAATTATTAATAATGAAATGTTGTCTCATTTCGTAAATTTGTTCCGTAGCGGATAGCTGCGAATAATTCATCGGAGAAATATATTATTAGAAAAAATAAGTATAACAATAATAACAATGATGAATCATATTATTAATGAATCATTGGGAAATCATTCATAAAACTATTAAATCAGTAGAGATCGTATTATTGTCGGTGACGAGAATCTCGGGTTGCTTAGGATTGACGTAAGTTGAATTGATTAAATCGATCGTTCAAGTCGTCGTAGCATCCCGTGTCGAAATTTCTTTGTGCACTCCTAGTTTCAGTCCAATCACTAGCAAAATTTGTCTGCTGTCTAGACTTCTTCGAAAGGTGTTGGACAATACCTAGGTGGAGAAATTCTGTCTTGTCGCATTTTGCCGCCAGTTTGGTTCCACAGTCATGCTGGGTCATCCTGGACAAGTACTACCCACCATGATAGGTTCTGATGACATCATGCCATTAACGTTTTTGAATTCGACTCATCGAGAGACCAGGCCGTCCAGACATCAGCCAGGACTTCCCAAACTCACTTTATTGTTTGCCTATTCTTTTTCATCGTGTATTCTGCGTTAGCCACTAGATGGGACCTAATCAGGAAACCTTCTGATTTATTCTACAATAAAACTGCAGAATTGCTTCATCTCTGTACCGGTGGACAAAAGAGATGCGCAACATTATTTAGGATTGAATTTATCCCGGCCTCGTTCTTGCTAGAAATTTTTTCTATTGTCTGTACGTTTACGCCGAGGGCAAGGGAGATACTGTTAATGCAGAATTTTCAGTCCCATATAAGTATCTGATGTCTACATCGTGGACAGTATAAAGAATTGTGAGATGTTATGGAGTTTGTATACAGTGGACAAAAATGTCATGTATGGGACCATCATAATTTTTTTCGGTGGACGTCAACGTACATTTTTTCAAATAGAAGCATATGTATTTCTTTTTCATGATATTATTACTGGACGAGTTCATGCACCTATGGTACCAGGTCATCCATGGTCATGCAAGGTCCTAAATAGTCGAAAATAGAATCAAGTCGAAATAATCATTTTTAAACTAGAGCACTCTGTCACGGTATTGTCAATTCGTGCATACAGATATAATTCTCTATGTATACTTCGTCGGTATAATATCGATGAGACGGAGCGCTTACAATTAGTGTTACCACGAGAGCGGTGATCCGGAGAAATGTTTTCTGGCAGGCTTGTAATTTCGGAGAGATGTTAGCTGGTGGCAGACTTCATTTTCGGTAGAGATGTTGCCTAGGAGGCATGCATTTCCGTAGAGATGTTACGCAGTCTAGTGCTGTTTGTTTGGTATCGGGATATTGAGTCGATCCGGGAATTTATGAGTCGAATTTGAGCACACAAAATATATAACTCATTAATAATGTGAACAGAGAATTGAAGAGGAACGGGAGATACGCGTTGTGCTCGTCGCCATGTTTCTTAAAGAGGTTCTGCTTGAACCTGAAAATGGTACCGAAGCCTTAAAATTTTTGCAGCATGTACATAAGAGTATATTACGTGTATCTGCGAAATTTCAAGACGATTGACAACCCACTTCCCGAGATGAAAAATCTTCAAAGTAGCTTCAAAAAGCATTGAATCTTCCTCAGCTGAAACGAGATTGACTATTCGATCTACGAGATTCAACGGCATATACTTCGTCGTAATTAAATAATTTCGAAAATGTCCTAAACTTTGGGAGCGTAGAGTAATTTCTCCTAGAATGTCTGCTTTTTAAATTTCATTCTGGAATGTCCTTCCTCATGAGGGCATGCTTCGTTGTGGTAAAGATTTTTTTACCGAGATTATTATACCGTCGGAAAATCACCCTCAAATGAAAATTAAAACCAACCCTACATGTTTGTATTGCTTCTTCACTTTTCAGAAGTATACATTTTTCGAAAAAACAACAAAGGTGTTTTTTGCCGTCGAAGTACCTACACGTATCGAAAGTCCGAGATATAGTTTGATTTTTTATTTTTTACAGTAATTTATAAAATCTTCCGCCATATATTGAAGAACCCAATTACTCATAGAGGGAGCTTTGTGAACGAGATATTTACTGCTTTATTAATATAATTCTGCCACCATTGCTATTTGTGCATTCTTCAAACTGCATGCGAAAAAAAAATTGAATAATACACGAACTAATACCCAACTAATCTAAATTCAACCTTTTTATCCCGTGTTTTGTGATAAGAGCGTCGTGTAGGTAAAAAGTTTCGATTCTTTTCAATATAAATTATACATGCGATGATAAAGCAACTTTCGGAGACATATAAATATTTTCGCTGTTCGGTATACGGATTTTCTGAGAAAAAATTATTTTGTCCCCCGTCGTTCATTCCCCGACGTGTACCATCGCTAAGCATTTTGTACTTCGAAGTAGACGTGTTGCTGAAAGATGAGCTCCTCTTCATAAGTGATCTCGGCGATCAGTACATATCTGTTTTCCTCAACGTGATCCGGCAGTTTTTCGACGTCTGGGTAGTAGCTCGGGTTATAGTAAACACCCTGAATAATCGAGAATTAACATATTTTTTTAAATTCGTATCTTTTCTTCGTTCAAACAAGGTAAACGTCTCTATTGGCCTTTAGCGCAGAAACAAGACGATTCCTCAGACGTTTCATGCCCGTGACAAGGGGATAATTTACCGTGCGGTCGCGGGCAACGTGCGGGGCGGGTTTCATTCAGCATTGGTTTTGCTGTGGCCTTGGTTCATGGACCGCGGCTCGTAACAAAGAATCGCGTTCTCGATCTGTATTATTTATTGCTAATTAACGGTGATGTACATGGCTCTGAAATTTTTCAGGCAGCATCTTGAAAAAAAATTTGTACAATTAACAATAATTCGTTTGCCACGTAGACATATCAATCGCGATTATTAACGTATAAATGATATGTCTCGATTCTCGATTTGTTATAAAAACCCGTGCTATAAATGACTTAATTTTAATATTTTTTTTTTCTCGAAAACGGCGAAGTCAAGCTTGTAGAGACTTCGATGAGAAACTTTTAGTGCACATATCTAACTAACAAAAAAAAAACCAGTAAACGTCAACATATGTCGTTGTTAACGCTCGAACCTTCTTAAAGTGGCATAAAGAGCTTGATCTTGCGCTTGCCTTTCCATTTACCAATGAAAAATTTATCCACAATGCAATGTAAGAAAAAAATAACAGATACGTCACAAAAACGCGTAAATTTTCGACAAATCGATTACGTATCGTATAACCAACTGAGTATAGATGAAAACTTTCCCGTGCAATTCGAATAAGGTCCATTTTTTCTCCCCATTAACCCGACAAGTAAAAATCAAGCAGATTGAACAGATGTACCGAATCGATTTTCCACCTTATTGTTAAATCGATTTAAATACGAATGAATACATTTTTTTAAAGGTTCATGTATGAATTAAAATTTTTTTAACCTGAACTCCGTTTTTTGAACTGAACGTATAATCTTAAATTTTTAGTGCAAAGTATTTAAATCTAAAAAATGTATTATTTTTTAAGCAAAGTGTAATTAAGGAAAAAAAATCAACAATCTATTTTGAGTGAAAATAATTAAAATATGAATTTTTCATAATTCGAATATATTTTTTTAACGTTAAAACCTTGTTAGGATTTTTTCAGAACATTTGGACTCAGTTTTTACATTGCAGCTCATCGAATATCGAAACTCGTTCGCAAAAAAGGCTTGTTAGCCTTGGGTTGAACGATACGTTTTTGATCTCATAGGTTTACTTTTTTTTTTCCGAAAACCAATACGATATTATTTTGTTTACCAAAATCTTGAGGTACCGGGGTAAAAAGTTTTTGGGATAAGTGCTCGGGAACCAATGGAGACATTCGCCTGTCGTCTTATAACTAATAACATAATATTAAATTATGATTCAATGGTATAGCTCACCGGTTCTGGTGGACAGGACTCGGCTAAAATATTAATATCTTTAAAAAATCGTCCGATTAAGATTGGCTCTGCAACCGCATCGCAAAATTTCTTCGTCCAATCGAACCCGAAATCCTTCACGTACTTGCCCATTGACAGTCCCAAAATCTGCATGTGGTACTGAAATTCCGCATAAACGTTCGAAATCCTGAGCTTTCGAGTTCTTATAAATAGTTACCAATTGTTTTACTTCATCGTAATGGTTTTCAAAAAAATGACGTCAAAATAAATAAACAAATAAATATTAAATTAATCATGAAGTGTCAGTTCCATGATGCGGGATAAAACAAATTCACTCGCATTATTCTTATCATTATAGACAAGAGAAAAATCAGAAGATGCACTGCACGAGTAACGATTCGATGGAATATTCAATGATGGAATTTCTCGGAACAATCATTTTGCTTCCTCCTGATGAAAGCTTTGTTTTCACAGACAAAGGTTGAATTTAGATTTGTGTGCTGGAATTGTCAAAAAATCTAGACTCAAAATACTACACGGAAATGATTTTAAAGTTAAAAAATGTTCTATATGAATTAGTTCCAATTAAGGTGTTCCTTCCACGAACTCAAATATCTTACAGTCAACTGATTTTCATCTGCAGTAGAGCACAAATACATCCCAATATGCTTGAAAAATTTCAAGCCAAAAGTTACCGAAAATTTATCAAAAAATTATGTGCTTGAAAATTGTTGAATTTCTACGGCACTTTATGGAGATGACATACTGGCCTCATTTCTATCTGATAAATGATATACCGAATAATCCTACATGTCTGATACAAACGGCCCTGCGCATTTAAAAAATCCTTAACAATCCGCAACGACGATAAAAACAGGGGGTCACTTGATGATTAAGGTTATTATCCTCTATTTAATGATAAAATACACGGGTAGCCTGTGTCCGACTCTCTATTGTTCCATGCATGCCTCGCTTACTGCGCGTTGCACTGCACCGACGTTCGCGCCAACCTCCCACCACCGTTTGCGTAAGGACCACCTTAAGGAGGTTCAGTACTTTCGGACAACATATGATACCGTTAGGTTGAAATTTTTATATTTTGTTTTCTGCTTATCAATGTGTCTCGTCAATTTTTTTTAGAATTGTTTCCTGCGCGGTTTTTGAAAAAAAAAAATCGGCAAAGATCCGCTCTTTGAGCCACGTTAGTCAACAATGCGATATTCAATTATTTAGGTCTCACGGAAATATACAAAATCAATTAATAAACTTCTACCAGATAAAGAAAATATTTAGGATCATCAGGTAATAAAAAAGGACAACTGACGCTCGCGTTGTACAATAACAATGTATACGCTTGGGATCTCACAATGCGGACCTCGCTCTGACAGACGACTGCCCGCTGGGCAAGCCACGCTACCCCACGTGCACAGCGCTCTTTCCCTCACTTTTTAACAAGCCTAAACTTCCGGGATTAAACAAAAAATCACTGTATATAGAGTGCCCAAATGGGTAGAAAAGACGGCCTTTTTTATGGACGAAACACAGATTTTTTTAAAATTGAGTATTCGTTATCACTGGAGTAGATTTCTAATTTTGATTAAAAAAAAAACTTTGTGCCTAAGTTCAGTGAAATAGAAATACCAAGTCCAAGCTTAAAAAAAAATAAAGGTGCAAGATTAAAATTGAAAATGACTTGCTCTTAATTTTCCAACATGCGGAAAGTCTCCCCTGAGTCGAAATTCAGGAAAAAATATTTCCTCACACGGTAAACGTTATGAATCTTCGAACAAAACGAGAAAAAAATTTTAACTCACGTCAGCTTCCTCCGGGATTTTTTTCACATACGCCAATTTCGCCGAGAGCGTATTATCGTCGGTAACGAAATATTCGGTTTCCTCAGGATCAAAGTACGTAGAATCGACTACATCCATCGTCACGTCTTCGAAGTATACGGTAACTTCGGCCTAGTATTCATGAGATAAAAATCGTTTCGATTCAACGATCTTTTGATCGAAAATCATGTTATAAAAAATGATAATCTAAAAAATTACCTTGCATCCGATTGGTACAAGCGCGCACAGAAGTATGAAATTCCATCCAAACGACATCGTAGCAGATTGCTGGAAACACCGTTGTTCAAGTGACGTACTTGTCTGATCCTCCTCGTTATTTGATCCCGTATATATACACCCAAATCCAGAATACAATCTGTTCATGATCGGTGAAAAAACAATTTTCTAATTAAAATTGATAGTCACGTTGCTGCGTGTCACCAACAATTGTTTGTTCTGTCCTCTCTATTGTGACTTTTTACACACGCGCTCAATTCTTATCTGTTTTAACGTATATGTGACATACACCCATGCAAAAAAGTGACTATAATGTCGAGGGGAAATCAATTAATTTGAAATGACGCTTTATTTCATTTCATGCAAACATGCGACGTATATACAACACGTGTGTCGTATTCTTTATATCGTATCAATTTTATCGTAGAATATTCGATGTCACGAATAGCAAAAAGAAATATATGCATACAAAGTAATGTCTGCATACACCAGTTGATCAAATCTACTTCCGGTGCTAAGACAAATAAAAATTTCTATTGACGGTTGAATAAAAAAAAGTCCTCAGTTGCAACGAGATTGTGTATTGTCTATGCGATTCATTGGTATACTTCCTTGTAATTAAAGAATTTCAAAAAGTTCCTCAACTTTGAGCGCTAGAGTTTCCAGGAATGTCTCATCTTTATTTTCATTTTTCATTCTTCCTTATAGAGGAAGCTTGCTTGCAGTAAATATTTTGTTCGAGTTTTTCGTGCAGTCGAAATGCCACTTTTAGAATAAAATTGAAGCCAATAATTGACAATTTTTTTTCATCCTCACTTTCTAGAAGTATATATTTTTTGTGAAAAGAAATATGGAGTTTTTTGAAGTCGAAATTTGTTGACCGAAAGCCTTGGAGATTGGTTTCTTTTCTACATAATTTCGACAAAAAGTTCAACTTTCAGCAAATTTCGAATGAATCACTATCGGATCGCGATTCCATGAATCTGATGGGAAGCATTGAGTATCGGAGCGATACTTACTCCGAGTAGTGCTCACACGTTAAAATACAATTTGATATTGACGTACTATTTAAAAATATAAGATTTATAAAGAAGAAAATAAGAAGACTAAAGTTTTCCAACTTATCAGAAAATGCTGATACGTTTGGGCCTACTATCCAACATGAATGAGACACTAGAGTCTGTGTGAAATCATAAGGGACAGAAACGAGGCAAAGGGATTTCGTTGTTTTCTTACACGGACATCTCGGGTCTCTGATAAATTCATCAAATATTCAAACCACAAACAAACATGTTCTTCAAAAATCAGCTCCGGATCACTTCTCTCATATTCAATGTCCTAAGTTAAAAAAAAAGCCGTGACTTATACATACTATAGAGTTCGCGAAATTGCTTGACAGGCGGGAAATCATATTTTTTTTAAATATACGAGGGACATGTTTTTCTTTTCGAAATCCGTATGTCTTGAAAATCCGTGCTGAAATTTTCCACGCAAAGATTCAAGCGTCTTTAGGTCCAGTTCCACAATCGTGGTTTAAGCGTTAAACTGAGTTTAACTTTGATTTCAGCCAATGGCAGGCAATCTTTAGCAACTTGAACCAGGTTTAAATTTTAAACCACGATTGTGGAACCGGGCCTTAGTGGTGCTGCAGATTTCGACAAAGTTTGGACTTCATGGTGTCGATTTTCGTAACATACGGACTCTCGTGTATTCAATTCACACCTAAGGCGCCTATGGAAGTTTCACTTAAAAAAAAAAAACATTGTAACTGTGAGATCGTACTCAAAAGTGGTGCGGAGGATACGTCGATCAACCGCGTGACTTCATAAACCGTCGGTGGCTTGGCTTTTATAGCTCCGCGCTCGAAACTTTACAGCCTCCTGCGTATTTCGAATAATTTTGTAGGATCTCGGCTAGGTCGTCTATAGGAAACTGGCTAAAATTTCAGTGTCTCAATTCGGTCGGGCTGCCCCCTGTTCTTGAGTCATACTCTGACTTATTCTCGGAATAAATACATGACGCTCGATTTGCGTCGTCGAGATTTCTTTATTACATCTTTGTGGAAACATGAATTAACTTCATATTTGCCAATAGTGTAATTTATAAATTTGATTCGAAATGCTCAGATATTTTGCTGCATGCGAACCGAGCCAATGTGCAAAGTTGGACGACTGGACAGTTCTATTTCATAAGTTACTGCAGGCTTGGGATGCAATAATATTATAGCCGCAAAATGATTTTTATTTTTATTTTTATTTTTTCCATTTTGTATTGATTCTAATCTTGTTTCTTTTTATTTTACGTCGCATTTATCCACATTTTCTTTATACAGTTCAGCAACAAACCATATGCATACAAAATATATATACACATAACTCTTGGGCGGTTTAACACTTTTCATTTTTATCGTCCAAAATTGTGTCCACCGTACACAAACACCGTTACTCCTACAATTTTCTGTACGGTACACGATGTACAGTACTCGTCATTTGAAGTCGGGCGGAGTTGATTCGGATACTTTGAGAAAACCAAAAAAATTCGTTGGATCATATTTCTTTACCGTTCAAATGAGAGTAGTTATTGTATTGCGGTCGGTTAAAAATTGACCGAGTGCGCAGCGATTGAGTTGCGGCGTGGAAAATCCAGGTTCTGTGAACACTTCGCTAAATGGTGCTGACCAACACACCAACACTGATCACGTGCTAACCGGATACCAATCGAAAGAGCTTGTCAAAAAGTGAAGAATATAAAAAAATATCTGGCTCGATCGGTCAATTCCAGAAGAAGATAATTCCCCAGGAAGTTGAAACAGTTTTTCGGCGTCTGCTTGAAAACGCCGTAATCGATTGAATCTAAATTCATTGTGGAAACGTACTTCGTCATCCCGGAAAATCAATTGTGGTATTGCCCATAATTTTTCTCGTGGACGAGATCCAGCGTGTATTCTTGAATGAACGATCTCATTTATCCATATTTTTTGCATCAAAAGAGTCTCGTGCGGGAATCACGAGTTTTTGGATGTTGAAGCGGAACTATCAACGATGAAATTCAATATACCAGAAATAATTTGCTTCATGAGCGACAATCTGCCGAATAATTAAGTCAAAATCGGGTAAACCGATCAATACCTGATGGAAGAATGACTTTTAATTGCGTATTACCAACGAATTATTGTGAATTGATAATTAATCATTACCAATTATTAATAATAAAATGTTGTCTCATTTCGTAAATTTGTTCCGTAGCGGATAACTGCGAATTATTCATCGAAAAAAAATATTCTTAGAAAAAAAAAATAAGTATAACAATAATAACAATGATGAGTAATATTATTAATGAATCATTGCGAAATCATTCATAAAACTATATATTAAATCAGTAGAGATCGTATTATTGTCGGTGACGAGAATCTCGGGTTGCTTAGGATTGACGTAAGTTGAATTGATTAAATCGATCGTTCAAGTCTCCGTAGCATCCCGAGTGGGAATTTCTTTGTGCACTCCTAGTTTGAGTCAAGTCACTAGCCAGATTTTTCTGCTGTGTAGATTTCTTCGAAAGGTGTTAGATAATACCTAGGTGGAAAAATTCTGTCTTGTCGCATTTTGCCGCCAGTTTGGTTCCACATACATGCTAGGTTATCCTGGACGGGTAGGTACTCCGAAGTCCAGAATACAATCTTTTCGTGATCGGGGAAAAAACAATTGTTAAATTTAAATTATGTCACGTTACTGCGTGTCGCTAATAATTTGTTCCGTCCTCTCTATTGTGACTCTTTATACACTCGCTCAATTCTTATCTGCTTTAATGTATATGTGACATACACCTATACAAAAAAGTAACTATAATGTCAAGGGGAAATTAATTAATTTGATATGATGCTTTATTTTATTTCGTGCAAACATGCAACGAGAATATAAAACGTATGTCGTATTCTTTATATCGTATCGATTTTATCGTAGAATATTCAATGTCACGAATAGCAAAAAGAAATATAGCCATACAAAGTAACGTCCGCATACACCACTTGATCAAATCTACTTCCGGTGCTAAGACAAATAAAAATTTTTATTGACGGTTGAATAAAAAAAAAGTCCTCAGCTGAAACGAGATTGAGCATTCGATCTATGCGATTGATTGGTGTACTTCCTCGTAATGAAAGAATTTTAAAAAGTTTCTCAACTTTGAGAGCTAGAGTTTCCAGGAATGTTTTTTATTTTAATTTTTCATTATTTTTCCTCATAGAGGAATTTAAGCTTGCTCTTGGTAAATATTTTTTTCGAATTTCTCGTGCAGTCGAAATGTCACTTTTAGAATAATATTAAAATCAACACTTAATAATTTTTTTATCCTCACTTTGTAAAAGTACGTTTTTTTTGTAAAAATAAATATGGTGTTTTTTGAGGTTAAAATTTGTTGGCCGAAAGCCGTGGAGATTGATTTCTTTTATACAGAATTTTGACAAAAACTTCCACTTTCGGTAAAGTTTGAATTAAACATTATCCTAGCTTGATTCCATGAATCTGGGAAGAATTGAATATCGCGCAACACTTTCTTCGAGCATCGCTCACACGTTAAAATACATTTAGATATCGAGGTATGATTCACAAGGATAAGATTTATAAAGGAGAAAATGAGAAGACTAAAGTTTTCCAATTTCTCAGAAACTGCTGATACGTTTGGGCTTACTATCCAACGGGGATGAGACACTCGGGTCTGCGAAATCGTTAGGGACAGAGATTTTCTTTCAACAGTAGCGTTAAATTATTCCTGTCATTTTCGGCAGAGCTAAGAAATGCGAGGCAAAGGGATTTCATTGTGTTCTAACACGGATATCACGGGTCTCTGATAAATTCATTAAATATTCGGAAATAAACTTGTTCTCCGGAAATCAGATACAGATCACTCCTCTTCTATTCAGCGTCCTCAGTTTAAAAAAAATATATTTATGCATGCATACTCGGAGCGACAGAAGTGAAACCTGTTGGGCAGGCGTGCGAAAGAAAATTTTGATTTTCTGTTTGACGAGAGAGGCCACACTTTGGTTATATGTAACAAAATAAATGCATTTATATACATATACACTGGAACTCAGTTAACTGCATGTCGTTTAACTACCCCCCCCCCCCCCCCTCACTCTGTTGCGAACCAGTCCTGCCACGAGCTCGAGCCCCTCCCCTGAGCACAGCCTTCGAGCGCTCTGCGACAGCGTGAGGGAGACGGTTAACTGCCCGATTTTCTATCCTACCCACCCTAAAGCGGGCAGTTAAGCGATTTCCAGTGTAATCATATGGTTGGTTATATTACTCAGTGCTTTTAGGATCTTGAAAATTTAAAAACGATAGAACAGTCTTATGATAACTGAAATATACTATAAAACAAAACAGGACTGTGAGATAATTATAGGTTATATTTCTTATGATATTAATACCAAGTTAATTAAAGGAGGTCGTCTCGTTGTTCGAGGTATTAGATCTAGTCACTAATTTGAAATATTATCGAAATTAAGTATTCCGTTTTAGTATTGTAAAATCTGAGGACCCCTTAACGAACTTTTTGGCGAGAAATTCAATACCAAAAACCGAGAATTGAGCATACGGTCGAATGGGAGAGCTACTTGCTCAGATTTCCAAACACATCTTTCACACAATGGATGATTAGATCTTCCGATAAACAAAGTTTCTATTTGTGCATTAGGTATTACAGATTTTAACGAGCCCAAAAAAACCTCTAGTCATCAGATATTTGACAAAGAAAAAATATTAAGAATACTATCGAAAAAATAGAGCAATCCAAGTAACAGTCTCGCACGCGGAGGCTCTCCGTGAGTGTCTGCAACACAGCATTCTTTGTCATACACAAAACCATGCATGCATGTATGTGTCAGTGGCACTTTCATTCCCACATTCCCATATCGTTTTGTTATTGATTTTAAGATGTAAAAGATAATGAACAAACTTGTTGAAAATTAAATCTGCTACAACTTCGGTTATTATTGTTTTTTCCCTATAGGATCGATTTTTTTTTTTTATTCAGACCCGAAAAGAGGTGGGTGTGAACCTAAATATTGTATTGTCTCGTTTATTATTGATTTTTTCGTATAAGCGATCAGTGACAAATTTATTGGAAATTAAATTTGCTGCATCTTTGATGTCGGTCTTTTTTATAGGATTCATATTTTTGGACGCACGCTTACGGCAAAGGGAAAGAGGGGTGAAAATAAACAGTTTCTCTAACTGTATGAATTTCACAATTAAAAAAACTAACATTTATTTTTTCTTAAGTACATTTTTGAAAGCCCTTCGAAATTCGAATTATGCCTGTTTCGAACGTTTAGTCGATGATTCTGCCAAGTTTGGGTCGTCTGATTCTTCCTCGTAAACATCGATATCTTCGACCCGAAGCTCAGGAAGGTCGGTGGCGACTCTTTCTGACGGTAGGTTTCCGTTACCATGGATGTCATCTTCATCGAGTATTTCTCGAATTTCGACGACGTTCTCGCAAGTTTTTCCGCGGCAGTTGTGGCATTAGACAGAACATTTTAGCCCTGCTTTACGACAACCACATACATTCCTCCGCACGTCGTTTTACATTTGGACGAAATTATCGTCAGCAAAAATTCTGGTGCTGGATCGGCAGTTGTAGCGACAGGTTCTAGTCCAGGATTAGTTTTCTTCCACCCCCACTCCGTAGCATCGGCTTGATACTGCAGCCTTATTTGCACCTGCAAGTACGTCCTGTACGTATGTTGTACCGCTGCTGCCGAGGTAGGTGGAAGCGTCGCAAAATTGAATTTGCTCCTTGTGACCAATTTTATGAAGTTCTTGAAGCACAGATTGTTTAGTGATTCAATATTTTTATCGCCTCCAAACAACGCGATTAGCAAACATTACCCAGCTCAAGCCAAGCAATGTTTGTGAATGTTTACCTCGCGGAACAAGCTCAGAGCTTTTTCTAAATTGTCATTTTCCTTGAGAGTGTCGAAGAATTTTAATTTTCCTACGTTGAATATTGGAGACGTAGTATCGCATCCGCTGAAGGCATGTAAAAATAGAATGTTTTGCTAATACAGCCTCTTCATATTTAAAACTTTCCGGTGAATATACTTGTTTCGGAGTTCGTCCTCTGCTGGGTTTTTGAAAAATACGTTTTTCAAATGATATCCCAAGCCAGTCAGTAATATGAGGAGATCGATGTCCTCACCGATTATCGTGACTTCGTCGTAATTCGAGGCTTCTTGAATTGCCGTTCCTGCGATAAAATAATCTGCGTCTGTCGGTGCCTGCTGAACGACGATATCAGAATCCTGCAAAGCTTTTTTCAAAATATCAATAAGCCTTGCCTTGTTCTTGTCTTTCCCTAAAAAATTTTCTTGCGTCGTTGAAGGAAACGAGGTCGCGTTAACAACCATTCCGGGTCAACGGTGCTTGACTGCGCGTCTTCTCCGTTCCCGCACCCTTCAAAATGACTGTTTGGGAATCTTCAGGGTAACCATCGAATACAACTACGACGTTATTCTCGAAGTGTCTCATCACATATGACACGTAACTATCGCACATCGTGTTGAACGTCGTATTCGGGCGAGGCCACAGAACTTTATGCAATAAAAAGCCTCCGTCAACGACATAACTCATCTCACACGAAGGATCGGCGTTTGAAACAATCTCGTGAGCTTTCCAAAACAGCGGCTGGTCAAATGTAACGATACATGATTTGCACTTTGAAGCCTTGCTTCTATCAAGAGCAGAGCATAGAGCGTGTTGTGTATATCGCATCATAATCAGAAGGTGATCCATTAATGAATGGGAGAAACATGACTTTCGATCTGACGAAGCTTTTCTGGGCAGTCACTTCTTCCATAAAACCATTCCACCCTGGTATGTCAGCTACGCAGGCCCATTTTCCGTACAGCCTCATGAACTCGCCCATGGTCGAGGGATATATTTTAGAAATTATGCCCGCGTTCGCAATTTCAGCAACTTTAACCTTTCGGAGGCCACACAATTTCTCCTTTCCGTAGTAATGAATTTCTGCATGCCCTACTTGTGCAATGGCTGCAGCAGATTTTCCGTCTGCGCCACGACTCATTTCTGTATCTGACTCTATAGCGTCGAACGGCGTTACACATTGAATTCCTCCCATGCAGTGAAAAGTGTCATGCCCGTCCAGTGTATTGATATTGTAATCAGCATTATCGTGAACAAACTGTATGAAAGCCGTGTCTTTCACTTGGCGCTGTGGTCGCATGATGGAAGTAGCTTCGTACAATGAAATGTCTTCATGATGAGGGAAATCCCAACGATGAAAAAATGGCAATCAAAAGTCTGGACCCAAATTTTTTGTACAGCAAAAGACCAATACCGATTTGTAAAGAAGAATTGAAAGATCGTGGACGAACTGCCGATAAAATAGCATGCGCGATAGAAGTACATTTCCTTTTCCAAGATTTAAACGATCCTTTTTGGCTTCGAAAATAATTTCTGAGAGTAGCACTTCAAGAGAAGTGGGGATGGCGTCGTCCACGTTATCCATGAAATTGCCGGCGGGGGGGGGATTTCGTATTATAAGGTCTTGAACGTATATATGTCCTCGACAATAATGGCAGCTGCTTCACGAATAAATCTCAATCTTTCTTCCTCTGGATCGGAATTCTTTACCTTGTACCAGGCTTTTGAGAGTATTTTGTAACCCAGTATTACGAAAACAAATTATACTATTGATTCTTTTTTTGTCAAAAAATAAAATTTCATTGCCGTACTCTTTCTGTAAGCAGCGCTGCTTTATAGTTTTCCTATTTTCACATCCGGCATAAAGTCTCCTTCGAAAGCTCCCTGCAGTTCTTTCAATGTAAATTGACATTCGTTGCTATTCTCTTCGATGTAATTATCAATGTAATCCATGGTACGATATACTTCGTCAGAGATTGATCTTCCTTTTTGATCATTCCTAATTGCACGATTTATTTTATAGAAAGAAGAGCTATGATATCGCGCACCAACAGCTATAAGATCACTAACATTTTCAAAGCGCTATTATTTTTCGTGCAAAGGCGGTGGTGCGTGAATTACATATCATGCTCCTCAAAAATATATCCTAAAAGAAAATAGGCAAGGGCCAAATATATTTGGGAATTTTGTTTCCTACGAGTTTCAAAAATATCGGTTCTACAGGGGAAAAAAAATGAAAACCAAAGTTGTAGCAAATTTAATTTCCAACAAGTTTGTTCATCATCGTTTATACGTTGAAATCAATAACAAACGAGATAATACGATATTTAGGTTCACCCCCACCTCTTTTCGGATCTAAGTGAAAAAATATCAGTCCTAGGGAAAAAATAATAGAGACCATAGTTGTAGCAAATTTAATTTCCAACAAGTTTGTTCGAAATCTGTGCGAGCTAAGCCAGTGTGAAAATTTGGACTCAATCTTGGGTGATGACTGGAAAGTTATATTATAGTTACTGGACGGAGTTGAACTAAGAATATTGGATAGCCCCTGTCCGCATGTGGAACATACCGATATCTATCCTGTACAGGAACAGTCCCGCTAGTGGATAGCTTTCCTGGTTTGAAATTTGGAGGTTCCGCATAACGTACACCTCATAAGTTACTGCAGGCTTGGGATGAAATAACATTACAGCCAAAAAATGATTTTTTTTTTTTCATTTTTTATTGATTGTATAATTTTGTTTCATTTTATTTTACGTCGCATTTTTTTACATTTTTTAAATACAGTTCAGCAACAAACCATATACAATATACATACATAATGTATATAACACATAACGCTTTGACGGTTTAAGACTTTTCATTTTTATCGTCGAAAATTTTGTCCACTGTATCAAGGGAGATACTGTTCATGCAGAATTCTGAGTCCCTTATATGGTGTCTACATTGCGGAGAGTATAAATAATTGTGAGGTGTTTTGAAGTTTTTATACAGTGGACAAAATTGTCATATGGGACCATCATAATTATTTTCGGTGTAGGTCCCGAGGCTTAAGTCCAGATAACATACATTTTTTCGAATGGAAACAAGTACAATTTCTTTTTTATGATATATTATTCATAGACGAGTTCATACACCTACGGTGCCAGGTCATCCACGGTCATGCAAGGTCCCAAATAGTCGAAAATCTAATCAAATCGGGATAATCCCGTTTAAACTAGAGCGCTCTGTCGCGGTATTGTCAATTCATCCATATAGATATAATCCGGAATGTATACTTCGTCGGTATAATATCGATGAAACGGAGCGCTCTGCTAGTGTCACCGCGAGAGCGGCGATCCGGAGAGATGTTAGCTGGTGGAAGACTTCTTTTTTGGTAGAGTGTTGCTAGAGGCATGCATTTCCGTAGAGATTTTATGCGGTAGTGGCATTTGTTTTTTATCGGGATATTGAATTGATCTGGGAATTAATAAGTCCAATTGAAGCACAGAAAATATATAATTTATTAATAATACAAACAGTGAATGAAAGAGAAACCCGAGACATATGTAGTGGTCGTCGTCATGTTTCTTAATTGCTAACTTGTCCGTGACGCAGGTAAATGAAAGATTCCTCAGCTGAAACGTGATAGAGTATTCGGTCTATGAGATTCAGTGGTACATACTTCCTCATAATTAAAATTTTTTAAGAAGTTCCTGAACTTTGGGAGCGTAGAGTAATTTCTCCTAGAATGTCTACTTTTAAAATTTCGTCCTTTACTGTCCTTCCTCATGAGGGATGCTTCGTTGTGGTAAAGTTTTTTTTTGTCGAGATTATTATATCGTCGGAAAATCACACACAAAAGAAAATTAAAATCAACCCTAAACATTTGTATTCCTTCTTCACTTTCTAGAAGTATAAATTTTTCGAAAAAATAACAAAGGTGTTTTTTGCAGTCGAAGTACCTACACTTATCGAAAGTCCGAGATATAGTTTGATTTTTTATTTTGTACAGTAATTTATAAAATCTTTCACCAAATATTGAAGAACCCACTTACTCATAGAGGGAGCTTTGTGAACAAGATATTTACTGCTGTATTAATATAATTCCGTCACCATTGTTGTTTGTGCATTCTTAAAACTGCGTGCGAAAAAAATTGAATAATACCCGAACTAATACCCAACTAATCTAAATTCAACCTTATTATCCCGTGTTATGTAATAAGAGCGTCATGCTGGCAAAACGTTTCGATCCTTTTCAATGTCAATTATACATGTGGTATGAAACCACCTTTTGGAGATATCTGTGGGGTATTCCAGGAATTTTCGAACGGTCCCGAACCCTCATGCGCTTCAATTTCAAAATGAATTTTTTTGGTGATAGGCCTAGATCTTTGAAAGGTTTATGAATTTTTTCACATTTTTTCGAACAGCCGTTCGCTAATTTGAATTTTCATTTAATTTTGGTTCCAAAACAATGAATCGTACGAAAAAAAAGTATGTAAATATAATACGACGGAATTCAAACGTACTTTAAGAAGGTAGTATTTATCGATTTTTTTTCAGTCTGGAACTATCAATTTTTTCAAAAACAAAGCTGAGATGTTGATTTTCGAAAAAACTGCATTTTTTATTTTTTTTTTTTGAAATTGATAGATCCAGACTTTAAAAAATCGATGAAACCTTCTTAAAGTACGTTTGAATTTCGTTATGTTATATTTACATACTTTTTTCGTACGATTCATTGTTTTCGAACCAACATTAAATGAAAATCTCGACATTATCGAAATGAGCGATTCTGTCAAAATTGTAACTAGCGAACGGCTGTTCGAAAAATCTGAAAAAATTCACGAGTCCTTCAAAAATTTAGGGCTATCACTGAAAAAATTCATTTTGTAATCAGAGGGGGTGAGAGTTCGAGACCGTTCGAAAATTCTTGGAATACCCCATATATGAATTCTCACCTTTCCGTATACGCATTTTGTGAACGAAAATCTTTTTTTCCCCGTTCTTTATTCCCCGCCGTGTTCCATCCCTAAAGATTTTGTACATCGCAGTAGACGTTCTCTTGATGGTATACCGTTTCCTCGTTATATATTGTGATGATCATTAGATATTTGTTTTCCTGAACAGTATCCGGTAGTTTTTCGATCGGTGGATAGAAGCTTGGGTTAGAGTAAACACCCTGATAATCGAGAATTGTTATTCTTTTAATATTCGTCTTGTTTCTTCGATGAAACGAGGTAAACTTCTCCATTGGCGTTCGGCACACAAACAAGATGGTTAAAGAGGTACGATCACTCCTGTGGGGCGGGGAATAAGCGGTAACGTTGGCGCGAGTGAGCGCGGCGAGCGAGGGGCACGCATGAAACAAGAGAGAGTCGGAGTTCTGACCATTTTCAACCGGAAAATTGAAACTTTCTTGTGATGTGGTGCTTGAATTACACGGTTAAAAGTAATTTTTTAATTTTTTACAATATCTATTATATATGATCTATCAAATTTCAGTTTTCCATGCAACGGTTGTAGTTGGATACGTGAGCAGCAAAACCGTGATCACCGCACCTCTGGTTGACTGTCTTTATATAAGACGACGTGCTTTAGTAACTCAAACTGCTCGACTTTGCAATTTTATCACGAAAAAACTAAACGGTCAATATAGCTTAAATTTTGACAATAGACGCATAACGTTTTCGTCAATAACATAAAACTTTCAAGTCCGAAAATTGGATTCGTATCAATGATCGTACCTCCTTAAGGACCGTCGAGCGTTTCGTGCGCGTGACAAGGGAAATTTACGGTAAGCACGCGAGAAACATGCGCGGTGGGTTGCGTTCGGCATTCGTTTTGCCGTGGCCATGCGTCGTGAACCGCGGCTCGTAACAAAAAATCACGTTTTCGATCGACATAATTATTTACTGTTAATTAACGGTGATGTACATGGCTCTGAAATTATGCAGAAGACATCTTGAAATTTTTTTGTACAATTAACAAGATCTATTTTTCCACGTAGACAAATTAACCACGATTATTAATATCGAAATTATTGCTACGCTTATGTGCACAAAATTTACTAATTGCTCAGTACGGCCATAGGCGTTCACGTGCCCCTTGTTTTTCATTCAGGAAAATACGCTGTCGTTTACGTGATCTCGAGCATCACGCAAGAAAACCGTTAAAACTTTGGGAAATGGCGTCTTAAAGTAACAAAAAATCAATATTAGCTGTGTGCAGTGCCATACTATAGCGGCTGAGAACGACTAAGAGCGTCCATGGTGGCGAGAATGCACATGTTTTGCTGGAGTCGCGTAGTGCAATTGAGGGCAATATAATAGAAAAGTCGCGGAAAGGAAATTTAAACTGTTGTGTGAAGTCATATAAGAATGTTTTCCGCTACACAACTTCGGAAATTAAGTTTTACGCGTTTCCAACAGCAATTTATAAAGTTGAGCAGCGCAAAAACTGGATTCGATTGGTGCAAAAAGCAAAGAAAACAAAATTCTTGAGGTTAAACGTGGATACATTGTCTGGTATGAAAAATTCATGTCAGGATATTATAATACAAATAAATTTATTTTTTTCCTTTTTAGTAGCTCTCATGATTGGCTACCCGAATATGCAGCGAGCACTTCGTGGGTAATCGTTCATCTACGTTACAATCAAGTCCGAGTTACGTCTTTCTTGTTCTCGATACGAGCCTTGTCAGTTTGTATGACAAGACCGACAAGGTTCATGCTTAGCCTCAAATTGAGAAGGAAAAGTAGCAGTAAAGTTATTTTCATTACATCGTAATACGTCGATTTTTTTTTTTTCAACGCAGTTACATTCAAGCTCACCTAAAAAAAACTCTATGCAGCACGAATATGAACGTTCGTTTATTAAAATTAATCCAACAAGGTTTCGTCACAGTAAATAAATGAGAGCTATTCCAGCAAAATTTGCGGAGTACAGCCGGCCGCGGCGCCACTTGGCTTTCTGCACACAGCGAATAGGGATCGCAATCTCATTCACACGATGCACAAATCGCGTCTGGCAACGGACGCCAAAATCTGCGGATTCTCGGGTTTTCATTCGATTTACTCTAATCTATTTTCAAGAAATAGATGATCTATTTTGTTTAGTAGAATTCCGTCATAGGCTGTTTACGTACTGTATTATTGCTAGGATTTATCTTCAATCTGTCAACTTAAGTTTTTAAACTGAAATATATCTGTGAGCTAAAACTTGATTTTCACCGCTTTACGTTTCTTCAAATATTATGAGTTACGAAAATTAGTAGATGATAGCACGTAAATCAGTGCTAAACATGAGTAAACATGAGTGCATGAGTATATTTTAACTTTTTTCTCTTGAAAACGGTGAAGTCAAGCTTATGGAGACTTCGGTGTTGAACTTTTAGTGCATATATATATTTTTAAAAACCAGTATTTCTCAACACATAACGATGTAACGCTCGATCCTCCTTAAAATTGTATAAAGAGCTTGATCTCGGGCTTCCTTTTCAATGAACCAAAGAAAAATTAATCCACAAATGAAATACAAGAAAAAAAAAACGCAGATACCTAACAAAAACGCGTAAAGTTTCGAAAAATCCGTCACGCATCGTATGACCAATTGAGCAGACGAGACTTTACCCGCGCAATTTGAATGAGGTCAATCTGTTTTGCCCATCAACCCGACTAGTAAAAATCAAGCAAATTGAACAGATGTGCCAAATCGATTCTCTACCGTTATAAAAAATCGATGAAAATACGAATAAATACTCTTTTTCAAAGGTTCATTTTTGTGAACTGAATTTTTTTTTCTTTTGCTAAACTAACATACCTCAAACGTATAATCATACATTTTCAGTGCAAAACATTGAAAACTGAAGAATTGATTTTTTTTAAAGCAGTATGATGATCGAAAAAAAATCAACATGTTTTTCAATGAAAATACTTACAATATGAATTTTTCATAATTGAAATAAATTTTTTCACCGTTTCAACTTCATGTTAGGATTTTTAAAGAATTTTTGGACTCTTAGTTTTTATGTCGCAGCTTATCGAAAATCGCAACCCGTTCGCAAGAAACGGCTTGTTAGCCTTGGGCTCAACGATATAATTTTGATCTCATATAGGTATTCTTTTTTTCCGAAAATAAACACGATATTATTTCGTTTACCAAGATCTTCAAGTGCCGAGGTAAAAATGTTTGGGACAAGTGCTCGGAAACCAATGGAGTCATTCGCCTGGTATCTTATAACTAGTAATATAAAATTCAATGATGAATCAAAATGGTATAGCTCACCGGTTCTGGCGGACAGGGCTCGTCCGGAATCCCCATTCGGGTGTAGAATGATGCCGCCAAGATCGGATCCCTAACTGCATCGCAAAATGTTTTTTCCCAATCTAACCCGGTCCTCAGAACGTGTACTTGCCCATTGACCGTCCCAAGATCTCAACGTGGACCTGAAATTCCCCATAAACGTTCAAAATCCTGAGATTTCGGGTACTTATAAATAGTTATCAATTATTTTACTCCATCTTGATAGTTTTCACAAAAAAAAAGACGTCAAAATAAATAAATAAATAAACATTGAATTGACCATGAAGCGTCAGTTCAACACTGTGGGGTAAAAAAAAATTCAGTCACATTCTCTCTGTCATTATAGTTAAAAGAAAAGCAGAGGATGCAACATACGAGTGTGGCCTCGAAGGAATATTCAATGATGGAATTTCTTGAAAAAGTCGTTTTGCTTTCTTCTGATAAAAGCTTTGTTTTTTAAAACAAAAAAACTTTTGGTTAAATTTAAGTACTGTACATGTACCAGTGTCCGCACATCTAAGGACCGTTCAGATTGCTGTATATAGAAATTTAGGATGTAAAGCCTCGTGCGTTCTATTAATGACTTCAACCACCTTGAAGGTTATGATTTCGAGTTTCTAAAACACACGCAATGTTCATTAAAATATTGGATAATTTATTACTTGTACCGCAAGAAAGGAGGAAAGCTGGAATGCACCAGTATCTGCACAGCGCTTATTTGCTATGCCCCAGTGTTCGGACACGAAAAGCGACCCAGTGTCCGTAAAATACGATATTCGAACACTAAAAGCCCGACTTATTGGGCATCGATTTCTCAAATCTCGATTGAATTAGCTTTTGTAACTCAATAGTGCATCACGATAAAATGGATACCGATTCATTCAAAATACAAAATTTCAATTTGGTCAGGAAAGTCAAGGATTAAATTTTGACACCATCTCACCGGCCCGCGGCATGCCATGTAAGTTGACGATACCGATTGCGAAACAGCTGAATGTCGTACTGTGCGGCTATTGGGCCTATTGAACTATACGTGCGTCCGTACCAGTCTCCGAACGATGTCTTGACAGGGGTACAGGTTATGATTTACTTGTCCCAATAATAGAACACAAAGATTACATGGTTCAATTGAGTTTTACGGGAAGTTCAACTGCTGCATGGAAAACCCTACTTTTTCCTGAACAAAATGAGCTCTATAATTTATCTCGAGTACACATACAATCTAACTGATGAGCTTTAAAAACCTTTCATTATTCCTTCGCATATTCGATAAGAAATCCGTTGATACGGCCTCCATAACACGTGGGCCGGAATAAATAGGTGAAAATAATTTATATTCCGCGCAAGATGCTAGTCGATTTTTTTCTTATACGTTAGCGAGGTATTGTCGATCACTTTTCAGTTATTAGAATTTCAATATTAATCATGAAATGCTTAATAAATGTAATTGTTTGTGATGGTGTGCGACGACTGGGACTTGTGTGCGGCTACTGGTACATTTACCTCATGTGTATTTAAATTGTCAAAAAATTTGGTCCAAAAATAATATACAGAAAAAGTTTTCAAATTCCTAAATATTCCATATGAATTAAGTTTAAGGAGGTTTAATTTCAAGAGGTTCGGTACTTTTGGACAAATATTTCGTTAGGTTGAAATTTTTATAATTTGTTTTCTGCTCATCAATGTGTCGCATTAATTTTTTTTTTAGAATTTTTTCCTGCGCGCCCGCGCAGTCGGATTTCAGTCCGAAATCCGCTTTTCAATTGTTTGTGTGAGATAGATATGTACGAAATCAATGATAAGACATCGACCTTTTTTATGGACGAAACAAAGGTATTGGTGTAAATGGAGTAATCATTATCGCTGGAGTAAATTAATAATTTTGATAACAAAATTTCGTGCACAAGCTCAGTAAAATAAAAAGACCAAGTGCAAGTCTAAAAAAATGAAGCTGCAAGATTAAAATCGGAAATTATTTGCTCGTAATGTCCCAACATGAGAAAAGTTTCCCCTGAGTCGAAATACAGGGAAAAAAAATTTCCTCATGCGACAAACGTTATGAATCTTCGAAAATTATGAGAACAAATTTTTAACTCACCTTAGTGTCGTCCGGGAATTTTTTCAGAATGGTCCACTTCGTCGCGAGTGTATTATCGTCGTTGATGAAACTTTAGGTTCCCTCGGGATCAAAGTACGTTGAATCTACCACTTCGAGCGTCCGGTCTTCGTAGTATACGACAATTTCGGCCTGGTATTCATGACATAAAAATCGTTTCGATTCAACGATCTTTCGATCGGAAGTCATATCAGAAAAAATAATAATTTGAAAAATTACCTTGCACCTGATTTGTACGAGTGCGCACAGAAATATGAAATTCCATCCAAACAACATCGTAGCAGATTTCCGGAAACACTGTTGTTCAAGTCACGTACTTGTCTGATTCTCCTCGTTGTTCGATCTCCTATATATACTCCCAAGTCCAAAATACAATCTTTTCGTGATCGGGGAAAAAACAATTTTCGAATTAAAATTATGTCACGTTACTGCGTGTCGCCAATAATTGGTTCTGTCCTCTCTATTGTGATTTTTTATATACTCGCTTAATTCGTATCTGCTTTAATGTATATGTGACATGCACCTATACAAAAAAGTGACTATAATGTCGAGGGGAAATTAATTAATTTGATATGATGCTTTATTTTATTTCGTGCAAACATGCAACGAGAATACAAAAAGTATGTCGTATTCTTTATATCGTATCGATTTTATCGTAGAATATTCGATGTCACGAATAGCAAAAAGAAATATATGCATACAAAATAATGTCCGCATACACCACTTGATCAAATCTACTTCCGGTGCTAAGACAAATAAAAATTTCTATTGACGGTTGAATGAAAAAAAAGTCCTCAGCTGAAACGAGATTGAGCATTCGATCTATGCGATTTATTGGTATACTTCCTTGTAATTAAAGAATTTCAAAAAGTTTCTCAACTTTGAGAGCTAGAGTTTCCAGGAATATCTTTTTTTTATTTTAATTTTTAATTCTTCTTATTCATAAAGGAAGCTTGCTCGTGGTAAATATTTTTTTCGAATTTCTCGTGCAGTCGAAACGTCACTTTTAGAATAATATTAAAATCAACACTTGATAAATTTTTTTTATCCTCAATTTCTAGAAGTATTTTTTTTTTGTAAATATAAATATGGTGTTTTTTGAGGTCAAAATTTGTTGACCGAAAGCCTTGGAGATTGATTTCTTTTATACAGAATTTTGACAAAAAGTTCCACTTTCAGTAAAATTTGAATTAAACATTATCGGATCACAATTCCACGAATCTGGGAAGATCTGAATATCGGAGCAACTTCAAACATCGCTCACATGTTGGAATTCAATTGAGATATCGAGGTACGATTTCCAAGGATAAGATTTATAAAGGAGAAAATGAATGACTTTAAAGACTAAAGTTTTCCAGTTTTCTCAGAAACTGCTGATACGTTTGGGCTTACTATCCAACGGGGATGAGACACTCGAGTCTGCGAAATTATTAGGGACGGAGATTTTCGTTTAACAGTAGCGGTAAATCTCCTGTCATTTTTGGCAGAGCTAAAAAATGCGAGCCAAAGGGATTTCTTTTTTTTTTCTTACACGGACATCTCGGGTCTCGGATAAATTTATCAAATATTCGTTAAAAAATTTGCTCGTCGAAAATCCGATTACGATCACTTCTTTCCTATTCAGCTTCCTTATTTAAAAAAACAGCTTCAAGATATTCGTGCTAGGGTCCCCAAAATGTTTGACATTTGGGAAATCATATTTGAAATCAATGTATGGGGACAACCCCCACGAAAAAAAAGTATACTTCAGATACATAAAAAATATATCTCTATATATAGCGGCAATAAGTTCTATATCTCTTATATATCTTGGATATATCTGCTCGATATATCCGGGAGGATATATAACAGATATACACTAGATATATTACGGAGTTATAAAAATATACTTTGCAGCAATAAGTTCGATATCTCTTATATATCTCGTATATATCTTGTAATATACTTCTTTTCTATACGGAAAGGGCGTCGTTGTATGTCTTCTTGAAATTCGAACAAATTGAAAATGCGTTGTAACGTCTTTCACGCAAATGGAGATTCAATCCCCTCTAATTATGTCGTAATTTTCATCAAAATTGCTCCAGAGCTTCAGATTTTGTTATTTTGAATTTTTTGTGATCGTTCTTGCCACCGGCAGTTGTATAGTAGGTACTTGAGGCTTCCCATACTCTATAGATTATCCCAACTCTATAGATTATCCCAACTTTATAGATTAACAACTCTACGAGAAACATGACTTTCCCCTGAAAATATTCACCCGATGGGAACTTTACCAGGTAACTCCTGGCCAATTAATGGATAAATATACTTATCGATAAAATAGTGTCAAAAGCCTACTTATCATCAGCCAAGCCGAAGAATTTTTGTCAGTTTGAGTTGTCATTGGGTAGGATTATTGGCGTTTTTCCATGTCCGTTAGAGCTGTCTCGCGACAAAGGTGCAATTTTTTAGGCCAGTTTTGGAACAAATTTTTCTTAAGTTCTCATTGGGTAGTGAAGTTGTCGCACAGCTGTGAGTTAGCTTGTAACGGTCGTAGGACAAAAGATTTGGTATCGCGGTCGACATTGATGTGGGTGGCAATTAAACCGAATAAAACTGTGGTTACAAACGAGGGAATGATAACTGCGAGCATTTATATCGTTGGATACGGTACAGAAACTAACAATCACGGAACGATCCATCGGGGATTCGACCGAGTACAGTCTAGAGACGACGATGGACCAAGGGTGCAGGATAAACACTGGGATAACTCGTGAAAGAGTCCTTGCAAACTGTATACGGTACGGATACGACAGGGCATCGAGTCCGACCACTTCCCTCACGAAATATACCTCTCTCGCCAGCGACGATGGATCTCAGTAACCGAACTTTCTAGCGTATTCTCCCATAACAACTTAGCTCTTGTGGAACTCGAGGCTCAGAATGGGATTAAGTTCGGATGTTGGAGTCTTGAGTGCAGAATAGTTGTATGGAGGGTTGAAGAGACTGGAATCCTTGGAAACTAGCCAGACTCTGGCGATTATTACACATGTATGGCTACGTATCCTTGCTCTTCCGTTCTCTGTCTTTCTGTCTGTCTCTCTCTCTCTCTCTCTCTCTCTCTCTCTCTCTCTCTCTCTCTCTCTCTTTCTCTCTCTCTCTCTCTATCAGACTATTGGAAAGCACAGCTCACTTGATCTTACTGAATCGCGAGGGATTTAAAAAAGCCGAGAAATTATATCGACTCGTCGCTTCATCGGTACGTCCGCGAGCTTCGTCCCACAGAGGGTAATTCAACCCCTCTTTGTCCCCCAGCATTGCATACAATTTTATGATTTTGTGCAATTGGCTGATAATATTCGATTAGCGGTAACATGAAACAGATGGAATGCCATTGTTACTTCCATCGGATGACAATACACTGTCAGACGGTGATATAGAGGTAAAAATAAATCTTATAACTGTAATTTGAAGACAAACCCACAAATCTTAACGTTTTTGCGTGATGGTTGAAAATCTGTCAAACAATTCGTGTTCAAATGTACTTTCGCTCATGAAGATGTCACAATACTACGAGGGCTATACGCTCATGTTCAACGAATACTTTGGAATTAATGACAAAACAAATAAATTTCCAACATTGTTTTTTTCCTGGTTCTAATGTTGAGCGTCGAATATTATTATTCATAATGTTTCAGGAGGCGCGGTGATAATGGTTCCACCGTCGAATCAATCGAAGCTCGAGGGTGAGAAGGTACAATTTTCCTGTGAGGCTAAAGCTTTGCCGGGAAACGTGACGGTTCGTTGGTTCAGGGAGGGCGCACCTGTTACGGAGGTGTCGGCTCTGGATACAAGGGTATCGATCAAAATGGACGGCAGTCTCGTCATCAATCCCGTCAGTGCCGATGACTCTGGGCAATATCTCTGCGAGGTCACGAATGGTATTGGGGAACCACAGAGTGCAACTGCCTATTTAAACGTCGAATGTAAGTCAAACGTTTGCATCAATCATCATTATACTCGCGAGTATTGATTATTAATTTCGGAGGATCCCGCGAAATAATTCTCCCTGTACTAAATTCCCTGAGTTATCGTACCTCGGACAATATTTGCGTGAGATAATATCACGCATGAGAAAATTATATTTCAATACTGTATTGTTAATTACAGCACTGTAACGATACAGTAACCGTACAGTAGTGTTACCCGAGCAGAAATTTAATCAGGGTGAAATCCGGCCCTGATCAGGTTGCCACAATAATAAATCCGGCCCGGATCAGGCTAAATAACTCCGGCCCTGATCAGGGGTGTAACGCTTTGGTAAATCCGGCCCTGATCAGGCGCCTCGTTCGGCCCTGATCAGGCGCTTCATACGGCCCTGATAAAACGCCTTATCTGGACCTGATAAAACCCGAGTAGAAATTTCGTCCGGCTATAGATATAATTATTTATAAATTAGCAATTAGGAATGACCGATGAATGAATTTAAAGCTGTTATATTCCATTATTATTTAAAACCCTGTAAATAAAAAAATAAAAAAAAAGTCATTGACCGGGATTTGATCCCACTACCCTCCAATCGACGAATTCAGCACTTTCGATTCTTAAATAATCATTTTAAAAAAAAAATTAAAAAATTAGCGATTATTTTTTTTTACGAGTGTTTCCGGCTTCATAGTCCGGACGTTTTTCCGTCGAAATTAATTTTGAGCCTACCTAAGATTTTACCTGAGACCTACCTAACGACCTTCCTAACGACTGACACGTTACCACTACGCTATTAGTTCCTTATTATTTTCTTGTATTTAAATGACAGTAGTATACGAGTTCTGATGAAAAGCCGCTGTCTCAACGGGCTGGATAGAACAACGTGACTGCGTAAACACAATAATACACAGTAATTTTTGACATAAATAAGGCACTACGGATCAGGCATGCCTTATCGATACGTGATCAGGCCCTTATCTGACACAAATAAGGCACGCCAGATCAGGCACGCCTTCTTAATACCTGATAAGGTCCATATTTGACATAAATAAGGCACGCCGGATCAGACACGCCTTATTCATACCTGCTCAGGCCCTTATCTGACACAAATAAAGCACGCCAGATTAGGCGTGCCTTTTTAATACCTGATCAGGTCCATATTTGACATAAATAAGGCACGCCGGATCAGGTACGCCTTATTCATACCTGCTCAGGCCCTTATCTGACACAAATAAGGCACGCCAGATCAGGCGTGTCTTCTTAATACCTGATCAGGTCCATATTTGACATAAATAAGGCACGCCTGATCAGGCACGCCTTATTCATACCTGCTCAGGCCCTCATCTGACACAAATAAGGCACGCCAGATCGGGCGCACCTTCTTAATACCTGATAAGGTCCATATTTTACATAAATAAGGCACGCCAGATCAGGGACGCCTTATTCATACCTGTTAAGGCCCTTATCTGGCACAAATTAGGCACGCCGGATCAGACACGCCTTATTGGTACCTAATCAGGCCCTTATATGGCATTAATAAAGCACGCCGGATCAGGCTCCCCTTATTGATACCTGATCAGGCCCTGATGAATCATCAGGCAGCCTGAATGAATTTCTGCTCGGGTACTTTAACGTTACAGCACTAATACTGGACACGGTGAGAAAAGTCCTAGAAAAATTATCGTGCTTGCCACTGTAAAGTGGGGGCAAACGACATTGTTTGGTGCATTTCTTTCATTTTTCGTCGAAAATGTGGCATACCGTGCTTGCCACTTTACAGTGGCAAGCACGGTAATTTTTCTAGGACTTTTATCTCCGTGTATAGTGCTAATTAACAGAAATAATTATACTATGCTGCTGCCATTATTTTTCACTTATTCATTTGTCAATTTATTTATTCATTTCACACGAAAAATAATATATTCATGATCAATATATGCCGTACAAAAGTTAATTATCTTTCAATACGAATACCCATGCGTAGGCATATGGGAACATCGAATGTAGTCTCGGTGTTAATAAAATACCATGAAATATAATATTTATTATCATAAAAAAAAAGAAAAATTAATTTCTGAGCGATTCGTCACGACTCTCAGATCCAGCGAAAGTGACGTTTACGCCTACAGTCCAGTATCTGCCGTTTCGTTTGGCCGGTGTCGTTCAGTGTTACATAAAGGCAAATCCGCCATTACAATACGTGACATGGACAAAGGACAAGAGACTTTTGGAGCCTTATCAGACGAAGGATATCGTCGTCATGAACAATGGTTCTCTCCTTTTTACACGCGTCAATGAGAATCACGAGGGCAAATACACGTGTACGCCTTACAACGCTCAGGGTACCCAGGGTGGCTCGGGACCCATGGACGTACTCGTTCGTAATCCACCCGTATTCACGCTCGAGCCTGAACAAATGTATCAGAGAAAAGTCGGTGAAACCGTGGAGATGAATTGCGATGCCCAGGAGGCTGAGGGCACACCAAAACCCACAATACAATGGGCTAGAGTGAGTTTCGAAATTTTACCGTTGAATTAGCAAAGATTTACAATTTTTTCGTGCTCCGTTAAGAAGAAAAAAAATTTCTACATTGTTCAATCCGAAAATGGGTCTCAGATTCTTTTTTTAGCGATTTCTCAAATAATTATATTGAAAATTATTTTTTAAATCATCAATTTTACGTTCTAACGAGTTTTTTTTCCGCAACGAAAAGTGAACCGCGAAGTAACGTCAAATTTGCGTGATTTTTAGTAATTTTTTTTTTTCGCCTAAAATATCCGATTTGGAAATCTAAAATTTGTAGACGTGAGCATCAGTTGGATCAGCTTTAAAAAAAAAAAAAATTATAACCATTTTTCGCTAACATGAAATTATATCGTGTCTTCGAACATATTATTAGTTCAACAAAGTTCAAAAGTCAATAACTAATTTTATGATATTTTGATGCTTTTTTTTTTCATTTTTTGCAAAATCCTTGACACGACAGAATTTGAGCAAAAAAAAAAAACGATCGGGCTGAGGTCCGAAAAAAATTTCCACGTCGTTTCCTGTTAATTTTTTCGTTGATCTGTAAAAAAAAAATACGTCCTGTGACGAATGATTCGTGATTGTTCAAAGGGTTCACGAGCATATTTCACGAACAAAAAAAGTCTTATTGGCAAAAAAATATTATAATTTCTCCAATCATATTCACGCAACAAAAAAAAAAAAAGCAAGGCAATTAGCACATTTTTTCTCATAATTTTTGAAAAAAATCAATTAACTCATTCGTTATTTTTTTTTTTTGATAAATGGGAATAAAATTATGCACTTTATGAATTAAAAAAAAAAAAACTTTTTTTCTAAAGATGTGAAAAATAGCTTTCAGCCAAGGTTAAAAAATTTATTTTCACACCGATTCGTTTTCTTTTTCTTCTCATTGCTTGCAATCAATTGTATTTTGCGCAGAGAGACGGTTCAGCTTTTCAGCGCAATCGCGTGAAAATAGTTGGTGGTAATTTAACGATAGAGGGCTTGAGACGTTCGGATTTTGGTTTTTATCAATGCGTCGCGTCGAACGAAGTTGCGACAATCGTATCGACGACTCAGCTGATAATCGAAGGTACGCAGCCTCACGCGCCTCACAACGTTTCCGGCACTGCCACGGAATTTTCGGTCACTCTAACCTGGCTCCCGGGATATTCCGGTGGTCCCGATTACAAGCAGGACTACACGATCTGGTGAGCTTGACGTTTATTGATGATTAATTTTTTCTCTCTTTTTCGGCTCTCCGAATTTTTTTTTTTCACTTATAAAATTTCAAAGTTCATTGGTCCCTGGCTCATCGGCTTTGCCAGTTCGTAAAATGTACTTTTTTGGAAAAAAAAAATTCCTTGAACACTGTAAAAAATGTGGTGTTAAATTCAACACTAATTCAACACCGCTCACGAATTCTATAGTGGTCCACCCCGCTCTGTGTGACCTGTTGGTGTTGATTGTCCGGTGTTAAGTATTGATAGTTGACACCAGACTGCGGTTCATCCGATTTGACACCAGGACGGATTCTACAGTGGATTCTAACACTTTACAGTGTGTTATAATAACACACTTTAAGTTCGTTATTTTTGTACGCATTTATCGTGTCAATGAAGCCAAATGAAAAACGCGGGTCAAATTGGCATAATAAATATTTTTTATTATTTATAAATTAGCAATTAGGAATGATCGATGAATGAATTGAAAACAGTTGTTCCATTATTTTTGAAAATCCTGTAAAAAAAAAAAAAAAAATAAGTCGTTGACCGGGATTTGAACCCACTATCCTCCAATCGACGAATTCAGCACTTTCGAACCTTAAATAACCATTTAAAAAAAAAATTAAAAATTTGGAAATTATTTTTTTTCACGAGTGTTTCCGGCTTCGAAGCGCGGACGTTTTTCCGTCGAAATTAATTTTGAGCCTACCTGAGATTTTACCTGAGACCTACCTAACGACCTGCCTAACGACCGACACTCTACCACTACGCTATTGATTCCTTATGAGTTTCTTGTATTTAAATGATATTAGTATACGAGTTCTCATACACCATTCGGTGTATCCTATGACTCCAAACGAATTTATGTATGATTATTTTGGGCGATTAAATTTCACACATTAAGTCGTATATTTCAGTATATGCGCAACACCGTCATGTGTGAAAAATTACGATCGAACAAGTGCAACGCAAATTCATTTCTAGCTAACACCGCCACTCGGGAGATATTCGCTCAGAACGGCGTTAACATGCTGTTAATAAATATTCCGGGTTCATTCTTTAAGTCTGTATATCTCCAAAGTTGTTTGCCGAAATGAATTATAATTTTAATTGAAATAGCACTCAGTCGGTGAGTTCAACTGCGGCTTCGAAGCATATATTTACACCGGATTTAACTAATCACGACATTAGAGTGGTGTCGTATCAGAAGATAAACGGCGTACTTTCATGACAAAATTGTGCGCGATGTGGTGAAACACTGGGTTTAGTGTTAAATTTTGATGAAAAATCGCTTAACACCGATATACAGTGTACGAGGTCAACCATGATATCAGAACGGTGCTGCCGATAACACCACAGATTTTAACCACTAACACCGCACCAAATTGACACCCCTGATTTTTTACAGTGAATGCATTCCCCGGGAAGTTTCTACGTGTCTATCATAATATTTACGGCTAGCCATTCTTTCCTATCGAACTCTTTTCTACATTATCTCTATTATCCACATTTGATTGTAACACAAGCCCAAAACTACGAGCTCTCTTTACTACGCCGCTCAATACTCTACGGTATACCTTTCCTTCGCATGCACCTCGTTTCTCCACAAATTGTTTGTCCACATTTGTTTGTACGCAATCTGCATTTTACACACGATTTTCCTTACACTGTAAAAAATGTGGTGTTAAATTCAACACTAATTCAACACCGCTCACGAATTCTATAGTGGTCCACCCCGCTCTGTGTGACCTGTTGGTGTTGATTGTCCGGTGTTAAGTATTGATAGTTGACACCAGACTGCGGTTCATCCGATTTGACACCAGGACGGATTCTACAGTAGATTCTAACACTTTACAGTGTGTTATAATAACACACTTTAAGTTCGTTATTTTTGTACGCATTTATCGTGTCAATGAAGCCAAATGAAAAACGCGGGTCAAATTGGCATAATAAATATTTTTTATTATTTATAAATTAGCAATTACGAATGATCGATGAATGAATTGAAAACAGTTGTTCCATTATTTTTGAAAATCCTGTAAAAAAAAAAAAAAAAAAATAAGTCGTTGACCGGGATTTGAACCCACTATCCTCCAATCGACGAATTCAGCACTTTCAACCCTTAAATAACCATTTAAAAAAAAAAATTAAAAATTTGGAAATTATTTTTTTTCACGAGTGTTTCCGGCTTCGAAGCGCGGACGTTTTTCCGTCGAAATTAATTTTGAGCCTACCTGAGATTTTACCTGAGACCTACCTAACGAGGTAACATTAAGTTAACTATGTTAAACTAATTAACTCGTTTGTTAACATGCGGTTAATAAATATTCCGGGTTCATTCTTTAAGTTTGCATATCTCCAAAGTTGTTTGCCGAAATGAATTATAATTTTAATTGAAATAGCACTCAGTTGGTGAGTTCAACTGCGCCTTCGAAGCATATGATTACACCGAATTTAACTAATCACGACATTAGAGTGGTGTCGTATCAGAAGATAAACGGTGTACTTTCATGACAAAATTGTGCGCGATGTGGTGAAACACTGGGTTTAGTGTTAAATTTTGATGAAAAATCGCTTAACACCGATATACAGTGTACGAGGTCAACCATGATATCAGAACGGTGCTGCCGATAACACCACAGATTTTAACCACTAACACCGCACCAAATTGACACCCCTGATTTTTTACAGTGTACCCAGTTCGATTCTCTACGCGGATATATCTCTTTCACGCGCCTCGTTTTGCCAGAAATTGTTTGTCCACATTCGTTTGTCCACAATCTGCATTGTACACACTCCCTTAATCCAGGTCCGGAATGACACATCGTTGTTCTCCACATTCCGTCCGACAAATCCCAGCCCTCTATACGTAGTGCGCTGCCGGTATCGTTGCTGACTATATCTCTTCAAGCGGGGAAAGGTATTGAAACTTGCGTTGCTCGTCTGGTAAAGTGGCAGAAGTGCAACAGTGGTTGCTCCCATGGAGATATTCCTTCTGTCCAAATATCCCCATGTAGGGATCCCTGAACTTCTGCCAATTTACCAGACAAGCAGCCTCAGTTCTATACCTTACTTTGTCAAAAGATATTTTCAGCATCGACGCACGTGCGCTACGCGGAGGACTGTGATGTGTCGGACGGAATGTGGAAAGCAACCATGCGTCCTTCGGGACCTGAAGTATCGGGGTATGTGCCGTTTAAAAAGTAGGATATAGCGATGTGTTGTTTAACATGTGGATGACTATAGCTAATGTCCTATGACAACCATTCTTGTGTCTAATCTCATATAAAGACGCAAGTTGTGAAGAAATTACTTGTGCAGCAAAGGTGTACCGCAGGGAATTGAGCTGTGTAAAGAAGTGTATAATGCAGATTGTGTACAAGCGAATATGGACGAACGATTTGTGGAGAAACGCGATGTGTATGGAAAAGCTACCGTATAGATAACAGAGCTGTGTAGGGAAGAGAGTGTGCACAATGCAGATTGTGTACGAACGAATGTTTGCAAACAATTTATGGAGATACTATAGGTGCGATGGAAAGGTACTGTAGAGTATTGAGTTGCGCAGTAAAGAGAGCTCGCAGTATTGGACTTGCGTATATAATCGAATGTGGAGAATAGAGATACTGTAGAAAAGAGTTGGATAGGAAAGAGGGACTACAATATTTACGTTGCCTCAGAGTCGTCTGCTGTAGAGTCCACATGCGCAGCCACCGTCCGCCATTTTAACAAGCTTTTGGTGGCCTCTCCATTTTGTCTGTGGAATAACGGATTGCCGCACAGATTGCGCAGTAACTTGTAGAATTTTCGGAATTTTTCAAAATACTTTCATGATGTATAGTTTCGAGGCATCGAGGATTAAGGAAATCCAAAGAAGAAAAAAAGAAAGGAACATCCATTTTTTTCCAAAATTTTTATGATCCTCTGACCTTATCAATCGGAAATTTATTTTCCGCTGCTCGGGGCGGATCGAGCAATAATTGATCAATGAACAATTTAATCTTTGTATGTCGTCCGCCATTTTTCTGCTGAATCAGGTACAGAGAAGCCGGTACTTCGGAATGGGCAATGATACCCGTGACCCCGTCCGGAAGTACCGAGGTGACGATCAACAGGCTAGCACCGGGCACGGTCTACGAGTTTCAGGTCATTGGGAAAAATGCTCTTGGCGATGGGATGCTCAGTAAAGTCATCACCATCAGAACACTCGGTAAGCTCGATGAGAATAATGTCTCGAATTTTTTTTTTGCAATCACAATCCACAGAGTCTCGAACCATCATTTTTTTTCTTCTAAATTCTCAATTGATTCGATCTATCGATTCTTGCATTTTCGTACTGTTTTTTTTTCGTTCTTTTTCGACGCTACTTTGGAAATTCTTTCATCCATCTTTCCTCCATTCACTCCGGTCATTGGCCCTGATGAACTAATTTATGATTATCAAAAAAAAAAAAAACTTGTACGATGTTAAATATATATGTACACACATATATATATATTTTTGAAACTTTCTTCAATGCCAACTTTTTGCAAAGACGTCGGGCTGGCACGACCTGCAACACCTTCGTCTAGCGCGGGTGGTCAGCCCGCAGCATCCGATCAGAGTGGTAAGAAAAATTAAAAAGAATTTAGAATCGAGTAAAATGAAAAAAAAAAAAAAAAGCATCGCGCAGGAAATTGATGGGATTTGTGCGATCGACTCGTGGTACGAAATATTATGTCGCTCGCTTAGATTTCGAGAATTAATATTATTATCATTTCGTATACAATGACGAAACGTTGTTTATCGAACGAATTATTTGCAATCCCAGACGTTATCGATTCGTTCGAACGTCGAGTGTCGAGGTGGTACGTGGCAGCTTGGTAAATTATCAATCGAATTTGAATATTGAGCCAGAACGACCTTTGACTCGTCTCGTCGATCCGGAGACAATTTTTCATCGCAATAATTAAGTCGTTTTCTATTTAAGCTTTTACTCAGCTTTTTTCGACTGCAAGCATTTCTACGATGTATACACTGAAAAAAAGGCGTAGTATTGAGAACAGAGGCGTTGTTGGCGCAACTACGCCGTGATGTTGGATACGGCGAAACCAACGGCGTAGTTGAGACAACCTCCGCGCATAGTTGAAGGTATTTCGTTGAGCTAACTACGTCCGTATTTTTGGAAAACCTGTCAGTAATTAAAAGAACCAAAATATTGCTTTCAATAAATCTCAATAAAGAGTTGAAATAGTACCACTTCATTGCTCGGGCAATAAAAAAAGTATTCTAATCAATTGTATTAATCATATTTGAAATAAATAAAGTACATTGTGTAATTATAACGTACAATGCTCGTACCAAATAATTATTATTATTGATACAATTGTTATAATAAATTGGCATCATTAATAAAGTTCATCATTTATAAATTATCAATTAGGAATGATCGATGAACGAATTTAAAACAGATATATTCTATTATTTTTGAAAACCCTGTTGATTAAAAAAAAAAAAAAAAAAAAAGTAATTGACTGGGATTTGAACCCACTACCTTTCGATCGACAAATTCAGCACTTTCGATCCTAAAATAATCATTTAAAAAAAAAATTAAAAACTTAGAAATTATTTTTTTTTATGAGTGTTTCTGGCTGCGTAGTCCGGACGTTATTCCATAGAAATTAACTCTCACCCTACCTGAGATTTTAACTGAGACCTACCTAAAGACCGACCTAACGACTGACACGCTACCACTACGCTATTGATTCCTTAGGACATTCTTGTATTTAAATTGTATTAGTCTAGGAATTTCAATGAAAACGCGCTATCTTACTGGGCTGGATAGAATAGCGTGATATTTAGTAAAAACGTGATATGCAGTGAAAAAATTATTTAATTGTTAATTAACAAATGGGTTTCATAACAATTAAGAGCATTTAAATTATAAATATCATGTGTGGAATATTGAAAGTGTGAACAAGATAGGATGGTGTAGAAAAAAATATAATACTCATGTAATCAATTAACTTAGCGCGCCTTAGTTAACAATTACATTTCTCAAGATCCATGTATAGGTCAAAAATGAAAATTTTTATATAGGCTTATGAGACTATGTGCAAGGCGATAGTAAGTGAAAATGTTATTTAACTTTTAATTAACAATTGAGTTCAAAATAAATATAGGCAATAAAACTTTGAAAATTGATATTTCGAACTTTCATATTCTGAATAGAACAGAATGATGTATACAAAAAATGTAATATTCATAAAATTAATTTACCCTTTGCACGTTAATTAACAAATATATTTCTCGAGAACTACGTGTAGTTTCAATATCAAAATTTTTATATAGGCTGGCAAAACTATGAACAAGGTATTACTAGACAAAAATTTTCATTTACTTGTTAATTAACAATTGCTTTTCATAATAATTATGTAGGCAGTTAAAGTATGAAAATTGCGGTATTTTTAATCTTCAGAGTATCAACAAGACAGGATGATAGATAACAAAATTAACATTAATATAATTAATTTACCGTTATTAACCTAAATTGTGTACCCATAGAATAAATATATTCGCGTGTCATGTTATGCATGTGAGGCATAATTTTGAAAGGACTGATTTTAATTTGAGGTATTGACGATTTATATTTTAAAAAATTCTAATCGCCAGGATCGAACCGCTGACCTCGTGAATTTGAACCTGGCAGATTTGATTCAAATTAGTATAAGACCATTATTTTAATTGCACATTTTTCTCGTTGATCTATTATATCATTGGATTCAATTTTCGAGCAGAAGTTTATTCACTGTTGCTATTTTATCGAGTCACGGTCAAACCGTACACAACTCAACATTTATTTTTCACTTCAAATTCGATCGATTCTGTCTCTCAACTTTTCTTCTATTTTAAATTAAACTATATATTATAATTGCATCAGCTTCAATACATGTAACTTTAAGATATAGCAGTTTAGCGGCAAAGTCGTCGCGTAGTTGGCTCAACGACATGGCTTTCAGTGGATCAACCACCGAGTGATTAACTAGATATAATATGACTATTGACGTAACGAGGAATGCTCAACCTCATCGCGTAGTTGGCAATACTTTAATTTTTTTTTCAGTGTAGTTTTCGTTTTGTTTTTTTTTCACAGTCATTTTTTCTGTCCATTATTTTGCACCCTTTTCACAGCCTTAATTTCAACCTTTTCAACATAAATTTCACTATCCTTTCGACCTCAACTTCGCCCTCATTTGAACCTGAACATTCACCTTTGCTCGAACCTGAATTTTCACTTTCCTTTTAACCTAAATTTCACTTTCCTTTTAACCTAAATTTCATCCTCCTTTTGACCTAAATTTCACCATTTTTCAACAATTTTAACTCTCCTTTCAACCTCAACTTCACCCTCATTTTAACCTACATTTTCAACTTTCCCCTTAACTTGATTTTCACCCTCCTTTGAACCTGAAATTTGCATCCCCCTTTCGACCTAAATTTTACTCTCTCAATAACCTAAATTTTGTCCTCTTTCAGCCTCAATTTCACCCTTTTTTTTTGTCTTACCTTTAGCTTGAATTTAGGCTGAAAGGAGGGTGTAAGCACAAAATTTCGGTTTTATCCGTATTGACGAATATATTTTTCGCCTTTTTTTCATCGAAGTATTCATAAGACTTTAAGCATTTGATAATAATTTTCAGTTGAAGAATCTGTCCATTAGCCGCATATATTTCTCACCCGAGGTTCCATAGCCTCCCTTCATACTATTCATTAATTGGTAATTTATAATAAAAAAAAAATTAGCGACGCATCTTATTATCAAGCATGTGGTAAATTGCGTAGAAAATGCCGACGCTTTTCGTAGATCTTATAGAAAAAAAAATCCTCCGATCTAACGATGGGGAAATTTTTAGGATTTTACCCAACAATTGTTGGGCAACGATATTCTGGAAATTTAGAATATCCAACGGTTATTCGATTGCTCAATTACTCAAAAACGTTTCGCCTATTTTCGATGATTCTCTTACGGATCCTCATTCGCAATTTCAAAGAAAGAAATCGCGTTTTTACGCAAAACAATTTTACGGTAAAACATTTCGATGCTCCTGTTACGTCCCCGGGAGCTTATCGGAATTTAGATAAGGACGCAACACGAGAATGTTGTTATTGACTTCTCTTTCGGGTCAAGACAATTAAGTCCTTTACACCAGGGACGGAAGTCACGTCTTTGATATGGGAAAAATTGACCGGAGGGGTGGAAAGACCGTAGAGCCGAACTGTGATATTAGCAGCTGAGGTTGATGAAAGTAGTTGTACTCACGTTGTTAATACGCTGATGAGCTTGGTCGAGCTGCAGTAGTGATGTAGTGTTGATATTAATTGCGTGCAGGGTTGATTAATGGAATCGTCCGTCGAAGTGTTCGTTAAATAATTTTATTGTTCGATTACAATGTTGCGAGGATATTTTGATTCCTCTAAATGCACTACAATACTGGGGAAGATTGAACGTCTTCCCAGTATACAATTACTACTATTGGTTACACGCACACGCACACAATTTATTCGCTTAATTTTATTATTTGAGAGTTTGACAAAAAAAAAGGAAGCGCGGTTATGCCGAGAGAGTTCGATGCTGGATTCGACTATGGTTCAAAAATTAAGACCCGACTCGAAGATATCTGACGGTCAAGAGTTCAGACTTGGGTGTGGTGCCTTGTTGATAAACTTTTGGTCACAGATTCTGCTCGATCTGGCTGCTGACTACCGACTGACTGATATTGACTCGACTTGGATTGGATGGACACCCGTGACTGAAGTTTTGAGCAGAGCTTCCGCTCAATCTGGCTGTTCGTTACCGACTGACTCTTAGGGTGTGGCCCATGGGCCCCTCTGGAGCAGAGCTTCGCTCTGCTCGGTGGCTGGCTTTCGACTGACTTTTGGTTGCTGGATGCCTTCCTTATATACCTGATTTTGTCGTAAATTTTGGTAGGATCCTTCAAAGAAGGGGTAGTTTTATTTTTCTCTCCTGTTAGTCATCGCCTGAGTCATCCCTTTGTCAGTTCCTCTGGTTGATCACGGAGAGTCGCGATTTTCCCTTATTGGGTGTTTTTATTATCTCTTGTTTCTCTATCTTGAGGTGGGAATTTTTACGAGTTTGTACTGTTGTGTGATATCTCCCGGTACAGCGTTCCTTTGCTTTTCGGAGTTTATGAACTGTAGCTACATCAAATTTTACGAGTTATTGGGGTGCGCGCTTGACCAAGCCATCCCCCCATTTATTGAAAGTAGATTGGGGTTCCCGTACTCCCGTGTTTATTCGAGCGTGGGTTTTTCCTTGGTATGTCTTTATTATTGGGGTGGATTATTGATTTGTTCGATGCTACCTTTGTGCCACTGGCTTCCTTTGGTATAACTATTTTTCGGTAGGCTGCTGTCCTCTTGATTCGGCGGTAGTCGGTCACTTCTCTTGGTTGGTACAGTGGGGTACTTTTAAAGTGTATGATAAGGATATGATAAGGAGCTGTGAAAGGGTATGTTATCAGAGTAGGATTGTGGGTTTTGTCGTAGGAGAGTGTAGCTGGTTTGGGTTGGGATGTAACACCTCCCCCCTTAAGATAGGGCTTTGTGGGAACAAAGCTCGTTCACATGTCCTCATGTGGCTGATCCTCTTCCTTTATTTTGGTCAAACTGTGGATTAACTCTCCCTCCTGATTATGAGCTTTGGTTATATCTGTTAACGATTTTGGCACACCATGTCAATAGTCTGGCAAGCCGATGTCGTTGCTTGGTAGATGCGGTAGTGACGTCTTTTCCTCCCGGTGAGTGTTCCGTAGGAGCTTCTGGTTTCGGTTCTGAGAGATCTTCTGGTTCTGATTCTAAATATTCAGGCTCTATATTTCCTCATTTGCCCAGTCCTGGAACACTTGATTATATATTTAACAACATTTATACATAATATCTCTATAACTTGGCGATAAGTAGGTGAGGTAATCATTGTTAAATCACGATGTTTCTGTCGTTTGGATTGTGAGGTTGTCTCCTGGTGGTACAAGTACCTAGTAGTCCATATAGCTTCTCATTACTGATTCTTTAACGACTTCTTATGAAACATTTACCTCTATTGGCTGGGAAATACCTGACTTCAATCATGTACAGATGTTCTTCCGCCGATTTCTGCTCAATGGAACAAAAGTAAGTATTTATTGAGGCAATTTATTCTTCACTGCTACCTTCGCTTAAATCTTTAGGTGATAAGCGAAACCTATTAGGATGGACTATTCGGCTTTCATGTCCTATTTTGATATTTACGTTTCCATCCCTCTTGATTTCGATGACTTCGTGTGGACCAGTATAATGATCACCAAATTTTCCTAGCTTCTGCCCTTTTTGCAGGAATACTCTGTCTCCTAGGTTAAATTCCTGTGGCTTTATTTTCCGGTCGTAGTATCGTTTCGATTTTTCTTTGGCCATGATGAGATTTTCTTTTGCGATTCCCTGAACTTCGTGTAGTCGTGTGGCTAGCTCTGCTAGATAGTCTCCGTAGGTCCGTTGTTCTTCCTCTAGTTCACGTTCGAATGATGGTTGTCGTGCTAATTTGCCAAATACCAATTCGTATGGCGTATGCCTTGTTCCTTCGTGGACGCTCGTGTTATAAGAGAAGGTGGCTAACTCCAGCCATTCATCCCATTCGTTGTCCTTGTTGATAAACTGCTTCAGGTATTCCACTAATGAGTGGTGCGATCGTTCCAGTGATCCATTTGATTGCGGATGATATGCTGTTGTCCGACATTGCTTGATTATGAATCTTTTCGCTACTCCTTTCATCAGGTTGCTCAAGAAATTAGCACCTTGATCCGTTAGTACTATCTTCGGTGCTCCGAAAACGCATATGAAGTTTTTGATGAGCGCATCAGCAATGTTCGCTGATGTAGCTCTCTTCAGTGGTATTGCGAGACAATACTTGGTCAGTAGATCTTGAATGGTGAGTATATATTCATTGCCCTTCCTTGACGTAGGTAAAGGTCCGACTATATCCATGGCTATTTTGTCAAATGCAGAGTCCGGTGTATCTGTAATTACCATGGGTTGTTTAGTCTTGACTCGTACCAATTTCTTCAGGTGACATTTCAGACATCGACTCATAAATTGCTGTATGTCATCTTTCATGTTTTCCCAATAATATCGTTGACGTATGCGATTGTATGATTTTGTTACTCCCTTATGTCCTCCTAATGCTGAATTATGTGCTTCTTCCATTATCGTTTCACGTCTCTCCTTTGCTGGATATTGAATTTGTCCTAGACAAATTATTAATTTGGTTGATACATCTTTCATACCTTTACGTACCGTCTTAATTATGGTCTCCCAACTGATTCCGTTAATCTCCTTCGTTTTGGCAATACTGATTGTAGGGAGTCGAATTTCCTGTAGCTTTTCCCCAAGTTTATTGCAGATTTTTGATACTTCTTGTTGATCCAAATGTTTTCCATCCGTACCTTTAATTATTACGGCAACATGGGACTTCGAATTACTTTTTACGACCTTGATTTCTCCAAATTTTGCTTTTGGAAATTTTGGCAATGCGTGTCTCTCGAACAGGCTCCTTGATCCATCATCACAAGGCTCTCCTGTCTCAGAAACGAAGTACAGATAATTGTCTTTTCTCATAAACAATTGCTCTCTTACCTCGACGGGTAAGTATATTCCTTTTGAAACGTGAGAATCTTCTTTTTCCTTTTCCTTGTTCTCTTCAAGGTCCTCATTCTCAGAATCATCGCTGATACTTAACTCTGATGCTCCATCTACTTGATCGAAAAAGTAATCGTCGGATTCGTCTCCTGATATACTAAAAGTTTCATCACACCATAAATTAATTGGTGATTTATTTCCTTGTGATTGTGTGGCTTCCACTGGTTCTTCATGCTTCTTCTTGATTGGTTCGTATTGCAGGTCAGTTGATTGCTTCTTCGTTTTTTCCATCATGCGTCTCACGGCTCTTCGGACTGGTTCAGTAACTGCAGTTCCAATGCTCCTTCCGGCGCTTCGTAACCGTTTGGCTATTGGTTGGTTATCTGGTTCAACAGATTCCTTCTGTATTTCCTTCTCTCTTCTACTCGAACTACGTGTAGCTCTTCCTTCAGGTTCTCTTGGTTGTCCATCCATTAGGTCTTCCTCTTCATCTTCTTCGGAGTCCGATTCATTATTTTTCCGTACAGGGTGAATTCTCTCCATTCGAGACGGTGATGTTTCCTCAACTTGTGGGTTTCGTGATAATGCATCTGCATTTACATTCGTTTTTCCGGCTTTGTACACTACTTCGTAGTCGTACTCTTCTAAACGTAGACGCCACCGGGTTAATCGTGATGTAGGATCCTTCGAAGTGTGCAGCCATACAAGTGGCTTATGATCTGTTACGAGTTTGAAACGCCTTCCATATAAATATGGTCGAAATTGCGAAACAGCGTGTAGTATTGCGACGGCTTCCTTTTCATATGTGCTGTATTTTTGCTCTGCATCATTTAGCACACGTGAGGTGTAAGCTATAGGGCGATCCTTCCCCAAAACCCCTTGGCTGAGTATTCCTCCTACTGCGAATCCTGATGCGTCCGTTGTCACAATAAATTGTTGAGTGAAATCCGGATATTGTAGTACTGGTTCTTGACATAGTAGATCTCGTAGTGTTTCAAAAGCTTCTTGATGTGGTTCATTCCATTGAAAAATACACTCCTTTTTTAACAATGTGGTGAGTGGCTTCGCGATTTGAGAAAAATTCTTTATGAATCTTCTGTAGTAGCCGGCGAGTCCAAGGAATTGTCGTATGTTCTTGGCATTCTTGGGCCGTGGAAATTCCTTTACTGCTGTGAGTTTGGCTGGGTCAGGTCGTACGCCTGCCTTACCGATAACATGACCAAGGTACACCACCTCTGGTCGTAGAAATTCGCATTTATCTGGTTGTAGCTTGAGCTGTGCATCTCGAAGCCGTTTCATCAACCGTTCGATTTTTAATTCATGCTCCTCCAATGTTGATGCATATATGACTATATCATCCAAATATACGAATGCATCTGATCCTTGTATTCCCGTTAATACTTGATTCATGAGACGTTGAAATGTTGCGGGTGCATTCTTTAATCCGAATGGCATCCTCGCGAATTCATAATGACCGTAGGGTGTCGAGAAAGCGGTTTTATGTCGATCTTCCGGATGCATCTTAATTTGGTGAAATCCAGAGGCCAGATCAAAAGTGGAAAAGTACATCGCTCCTCCGAGTTGGTCTAGAATTTCATTGATGAGTGGAAGTGGATATGCGTCTGCAACAGTCTTCTCGTTTAGTGCGCGATAGTCCAATACCATGCGCCAACGCTTGTTTCCTTTTGAGTCTGCCTTTTTGGGTACAATCCACACAGGCGAATTGTATGGAGATTGAGAGGGTTGAATTATTCCTCCATCTAATAATTCATTGACTTGACGATTTATTTCTTCCTTTAAAGTGGGAGGGTAGCGATACTGGCGAGTGTTGATAGGTAGCTCATCTACCGTTGGAATCCGATGCTGCATGACATTCGTTGCCATGAGTTCCTCTCCTGGGAGGTAATACCGATCTTGAAATTCTTCCACATGTTGCTCGATGCTTTCGCGTTCTTCTTCATTAAGATCGTTTAACCGTAATAGATTTAGAATTTGTTGCACACGCGATTTAACTTCAGTTGATTTAGTAATAAATACACTTGAATTAGTAATATTTTCACTTGGATTAGTAATGGGCTCACTTGAATTAGCAGTAAATTCACTAGGATTAGTAATGGGCTCACTTGAATTGGTGGATTCCTTTGAATTAGCAAACTCCCCTGAATTAGTAGATTTTTTTGAATTAGCAAACTCCCTCGACTTAGTAGATTTTTTTGGATTAGTAAATTTTTTTGAATTAGCAACCTCCCTCGACTTAGTAGATTTTTTTGAATTAGTAAATTCCCTTGATTTAGTAGTTTCTCTTGAAGTAGTAATGGGTTCCCCTGGTTTAGAATTAGTAGTGGATCTTGAATTAGTAGTGGGTTCCCTTGGATTAGAATTAGTATATCCGCTTGAATTTGTATTTTGACTATCGATTTTGAGCAGCTGCACAGAGCTGGAAGACCTTGCGGTAGGTCCTGAATTAGGGTAGGTGCGCTTGGGTGTGCATTGATTTCTTTTTCTGTTGGCCCCTGCGCCTTCCTTCGGCAAGTATTGATTTTTTCCTCCCCCTACTTGTTGCTGTAGGGGTTCGGACATGAGTTCGTAGGGCAATAATTCTAAGACTGGTACAGCGACTTCAATCTCTTCCTCCGTGGTATTGATTAAATAAAGATGCGCCTTACCTTGGTCATTGGTGACCAGCGCATTACCCAAATATATGCCTTCCGATACCTTTAATTTTGGTAAATATCCCTCTTCAATTTCGGGGTTGGCTACGCGTACATAGAAATGTCCCCTTGTGCGAGCAGGAATAACTATGGTTTCGAGCTTGACGAAAGGGAGATTATTTCCCTTCCATTTAAGACATTTTTCCGAATAGGACACATCAGCGTGATGTGTATTGAAGAATTCAGTTCCGATTAAACCGTCATCTTCAATTGGGAAATCGTTTGTGACCAGGTGAAAAGTTATAGTTGAATTTAAAATTCGGATTTGGACTCTTCCCAATGTATTTACGTAATTTTTAGTTATTCCGCTTATTTTAATTATATCATTCCCGTCTATTTCTACGCCGGGTGCAATTTTACACTTTTTAATTAGGTTTAACGCGGATCCTGTATCGATCATTAAAAGAGTTGTTCCTATGAGATGTCGGGATTCAACGGAAATTACGGGCACATTGCTTGTGCGGTTCAGAAGAACCACGGCGATGCGTCGGCGTCATTCCTGATTTTCTTCGGGCTCAATGTGTCTGATACTGCGCACAAATGAAGTTCTTGCTGATCCGTTCTCAGCTTGGAAATTTACTTTAGGGGAATTTGGCGAGGAATTAGAATTTCTTTGAATTAGAGATTGCGCGTTTGGTTCTTGATTTTTAAGTGAATTATAGTATTCTCTTTTACGACATTCTTCGATTACGTGTCCTGGATTTTTGCAATATCGGCAAACAACGATTGGTTTATATGGGGAATTGGAAAATATTTTATTAGTTGGGTTTCTTTCACTGAAATTATTACTTTCTGGCTGAGTGAAATTTCCTCGGAATTGATTTTTATTTGGTTCTCTGTTGGAGTTCTGGTTCGGAGGTAGTGAATAATTTGTACGTGGAATAAATGATGGTTTTTGGTTTTTAAATGTATTATTAAATTTATAACACTGATTAGCGACGTGTCCTTTCTGAGAGCATAGCTGACAGATCGAGATATTCGCTTGAATGTGGTGAACGCGATCTCTTGGTTGGTATTGGGGCCCTGAAGAATAAGTTCTCGCTGGTCGAATATTTCGTAACGCATCCCTTGCTCGTAATTGACGTTCTATGTCTATTGCATTTTTCATGGTTTCCTCGAAGGTCTGATTCCTTTTTATTTTATTTTCTAACTCGGGTTTCAAGCCTCGAATAAAACAATCGACGAGATCATCGTCTAGGGTTTTCTTTGCTTCTACGCTTAATTCTCCCTGACTAGCCTTATGCTCATCGAAAATTCTATTTCCGAGCTCTTTGGCGCGATTTGCGTATGTCAGAGCTCCTTCTTGCTCTCCTTGAAAAATTCGTCCGAGTTCGCCTTGCAATTGGTAAATTGATTTTGCTGGGGCGTATAATGATTTTAAAAATTTGATAAAAGCTGGGACTGTTTGAAGCTGCACGCCGTGAACAGCGCGTCTTGCTTCACCTCTCAATTTGTTTCTCAATATAAGCGCGAAATTTTGCGCTGCATCTGCAGGCATCATTTGTTGCGCTTCCTCACATCCTTCTATAAAATGAGCTAGCGGAATATTGTGTCCGTCAAAAATTGGGACTGCTTCGAGAGCGTATTTAATTGAAACAGGAATGTCAGGCATATTTCTGACTGGGTTTTCTTCGAATTGGTTGAGTGTGTTGTTTAATTGATTTACTTGGTCTTCTACTCCTCTGAGATCAATGAGGACTTTTTCAAAAGCGTCAAGAGGATTTTCATCTAATTCAATATTTAAGGGATAATTAGCGCTGTGAGTCGGTAGATTCGCTGTGCCAGGGAATCCTCCTACTGGGTCACGGGGGTCTTCCGGAAACTCTTCTCCTTCTTGTAAATTACTCGTATCACCAATTTTTTTGACTGGAGTTCTTGGAGTGGTCATTATTTTCCTCCCATATCGAGAGCGTTTTGAATCCCACTTCTGACACCAAATTTTATCTTGTGTTACGTCCCCGGGAGCTTATCGGAATTTAGATAAGGACGCAACACGAGAATGTTGTTATTGACTTCTCTTTCGGGTCAAGACAATTAAGTCCTTTACACCAGGGACGGAAGTCACGTCTTTGATATGGGAAAAATTGACCGGAGGGGTGGAAAGACCGTAGAGCCGAACTGTGATATTAGCAGCTGAGGTTGATGAAAGTAGTTGTACTCACGTTGTTAATACGCTGATGAGCTTGGTCGAGCTGCAGTAGTGATGTAGTGTTGATATTAATTGCGTGCAGGGTTGATTAATGGAATCGTCCGTCGAAGTGTTCGTTAAATAATTTTATTGTTCGATTACAATGTTGCGAGGATATTTTGATTCCTCTAAATGCACTACAATACTGGGGAAGATTGAACGTCTTCCCAGTATACAATTACTACTATTGGTTACACGCACACGCACACAATTTATTCGCTTAATTTTATTATTTGAGAGTTTGACAAAAAAAAAGGAAGCGCGGTTATGCCGAGAGAGTTCGATGCTGGATTCGACTATGGTTCAAAAATTAAGACCCGACTCGAAGATATCTGACGGTCAAGAGTTCAGACTTGGGTGTGGTGCCTTGTTGATAAACTTTTGGTCACAGATTCTGCTCGATCTGGCTGCTGACTACCGACTGACTGATATTGACTCGACTTGGATTGGATGGACACCCGTGACTGAAGTTTTGAGCAGAGCTTCCGCTCAATCTGGCTGTTCGTTACCGACTGACTCTTAGGGTGTGGCCCATGGGCCCCTCTGGAGCAGAGCTTCGCTCTGCTCGGTGGCTGGCTTTCGACTGACTTTTGGTTGCTGGATGCCTTCCTTATATACCTGATTTTGTCGTAAATTTTGGTAGGATCCTTCAAAGAAGGGGTAGTTTTATTTTTCTCTCCTGTTAGTCATCGCCTGAGTCATCCCTTTGTCAGTTCCTCTGGTTGATCACGGAGAGTCGCGATTTTCCCTTATTGGGTGTTTTTATTATCTCTTGTTTCTCTATCTTGAGGTGGGAATTTTTACGAGTTTGTACTGTTGTGTGATATCTCCCGGTACAGCGTTCCTTTGCTTTTCGGAGTTTATGAACTGTAGCTACATCAAATTTTACGAGTTATTGGGGTGCGCGCTTGACCAAGCCATCCCCCCATTTATTGAAAGTAGATTGGGGTTCCCGTACTCCCGTGTTTATTCGAGCGTGGGTTTTTCCTTGGTATGTCTTTATTATTGGGGTGGATTATTGATTTGTTCGATGCTACCTTTGTGCCACTGGCTTCCTTTGGTATAACTATTTTTCGGTAGGCTGCTGTCCTCTTGATTCGGCGGTAGTCGGTCACTTCTCTTGGTTGGTACAGTGGGGTACTTTTAAAGTGTATGATAAGGATATGATAAGGAGCTGTGAAAGGGTATGTTATCAGAGTAGGATTGTGGGTTTTGTCGTAGGAGAGTGTAGCTGGTTTGGGTTGGGATGTAACACTCCTCTCGATAATATTTCCGTCTTTTTGATCCACGGATTTGCTGCCACGTCTTTTATAAAATCTCCGATGCGCTCTCGCATTCGTACATACATACATACATTATGTGTGTACTTAAATTTTTTTTTTTGTTCGTCTATCATCTCAGTCCACTGTATCTCGTGTAAAAGTTTTTATTTCCCCTCGACCGAGGCATCTCGACGATCCAACCGGGCACGGGTTTATGCATCGATCGATGAAGCCTCCACCGCCATGTTTGAGGGAGCGGAAGAGTAAAAAAAAAAAAAATGGAATAAAAAGGTTGCGCCTTGACTTGGCTCGAGGGAAAAAGAGAAAACAACCCTCTGGATAATTTTTTTTGCCGAGAAAACCGAGAAAGAGAGAGAGAGAGAGAGAGAGAGAGAGAGAGAGAAACTTATCGTATCGGAAAACTCATCGAGCCGTTTATTCAGCTTTCAGCTTTATTTCCTTTTCTCGAATTCGTCGCTCCATTGACTCGTATACATACACACATAGGTACACTCTACACTCTCTAATTTTTTTTTTTTTCCATTTAACTCACACATTATTCACTTGTTTCGTTTGATTTTTCATTCAAATCATTCAAAATCTTTCGTTTCGTACTTTCGTGGAAACAAAAAAAAAAAAAAAAAACGAATGTTCTCGTTGAAAAGAAACGGAAATTCTGCTTTCACGTTTGAGCTGCAATTTTTTTTTTTTTTTTTACCAATCCGAAGTGTTCCAATCGATTATTCATATCGCGAGAAGCCACAGGAGGATTTGCACTTTTCAGCTACGAGTGTTGGATCGTTTTTTCTTTTTTAATACACAGAAAGTCATGAATTTTCGATATGTTTGCTCGGACGGACCTTGACGTGACAAGTGATAAATTGCAAAGCTTCTTCACTGTCTAATTAAAAAAAAAGAAAAAAGAAATAAAAGTGCAATTATTTCTATAATGTTTTATTCTTTTTTTTACTCGAAATTTATATTGCCCAGAGGCGAAAAAAAAAACAACTTTTGATTTTCAAAATAATTGTGAAAATTTTTGTAAAAAAAATTAATCATTCTCGGACAATTTGTTTTTTTTTTTTCTTTTCTTCTTGCACCATTTTTGCGAGTAGCCTGTCAAATAAAAAAAAAGAAAAATCTCGTCTTAGCGCGAGTACCAGTGGAGGTGCTTGACACGATACACTTTATTTCTACTCAGATTATTATAATTATTGCTATTTTCATTAGTATTATTAATATTATTTTTATTATCATTAATTTGCTACCATTTAGCATAAATTTAATTTTTTTTTTTCATGTTTTGCTTTCATTTCAGACATTTTAGACTATACTTCTCTTATATTGCCGACTGATTCCACAGGGAATCCCATGTATCCGCCAATTATGCGGCCCAAAGGTATTTAATTTTTTTGCTTTATTTTTATTTTTATTCGTTATTTTTACTCGTTTTAGTCATTATTAATTTATCAACGCGCACATTGCTTATCCCTCGTAATGAACGCGCGTTACCTAATTGATATTATACACGAAAAATGTTATTTTCAATCGTGAATAACGAGTGTTAAATATAAACTCCACATTGAGCAAAAAAAAAAAAAATTAAGTATCTTTAAATTGTAATTTCCGGTTTCGAAATATAAATTTAATAAAGATCGAAGAATTTGTGATATAATGATAAAAAATTTCACAGTCATTGTTATGAAATATTTAGCATCGGGTTATGAATTATTAAATGATTTTAAAAATTATTATCAAACCGAGAAAGTTTTTTTTTTTTCATTTTGGCTAATTTTATATTTTTTATAGACAATTGTTGATCACAAAATTGTTGCATTGAGTTTCATTTTGTTTCAATAAGATCGTACCTTAGACGACGTGATGCTCAATTTTTTTGATCATAGGAAAACATAATTTCACGTGCACGACAGAAAAAGAAAAAAAAAAAGCATGAGGAAAGACGAGTCTCCGCGCCTCGGAATACTCGTGGCGTGAAGTGAGCCGCGGATCACGACGTGAAGTAGTCGTTCGATCCGCTGCGGTAGTTTCGATTATTTCAAACGAGATTTCACGTAAAAATCCTTTATCCCTGCGAGTTTACGTTTGATCATAATTATTTGTGGCCTAAAACAAAAATCTTGATACACGGAATTGGCACAGCGGGTTTGGTCAAATAATTTTTTTTTGCCATTTCCGTGAATATTCGCGTAATTAAAAATTACCCTGAGAATCGAAAATTTTTGATATCCTCGATCAACAGTTAATGACAAATAATCAGCATCGTTGTATCGATTTTTTACTGTCTAGCTAAAAAAAAAATTCGAAAAAATTAATTGACACATTATTGGGAATATCATAAAAATTATAAATTGTATATTTTTTTTTAATGAACAATATAGGGACCAAGAAATCTTTCGAAAAATGTCTAAAAAAATAATTCCTCTTGTCTCAAATAAAAAACCATAGACATTTTTTCTTTCTGATACAAAAGTCAATTGGGTCAATGAAAACGAATAAAATGCATAAAACGAGTAGAATTTTGATTATTCAATCGTCTATTTTTTTACGCCCTGACGATGATAAAGTTTCCGTTGATGCTGGCAATATTTCCGGGATAAAACGCAATTTCCGTCGTGGACGAGACTGAACTCGGTCAGTGGTTAACGATAATCTGATTTTCGTTCTTTTTTTTTTTTTTTTTTTATTATTTTTGCGAAAAGGTTCGTTACGGTCGAATTCGTAGGCTGGGGGAGTTGTTTCGCGAATTTTGCATAATGCCCTTTGCGTACGTACATCGTAGCGTATTTTTTTCTGCGCCTTTTTTTTTTCGTTCTTCGTTTGCCAGTTTTGCACGATTCATCATGTTCAATACGTTAATAGCGTATACGCCATGTACGGGGCCTTCACCCTCAAGCGTGTCAGTTAAAAAAAAAAAATATTACAAAAAAAAATGTAAAAAACTTTTGAATTTCTCAATGCATGTTTTTTTTTTTGCTCAACGCCTCCGGCTTTGAATATTTTCATTCAACACTTTGAAAAGTGCACATTTCGTGAAAGGAAAAGTATAGTGAGCGAAAAAAAAAATTTTTTTCGAGAAAAAAAAAATAAAAAGAGAAGAAAAATGAAAAAATGAAAATTTTTTTTTCGGAAAGCTGAAATTTTTTCGCTACACGAAATACTATAATTGGATCGAAAATAAAATTTTGAGTACACATCAATCTATCGGAGGCTGCAAGCTCGTTCAAAATTAGTCCACAAAAATATAAAGTCAAGCTGTAAATAATTTTAAAAAATCTAAAAAATTTCCATTACGCTTCCATTTATCCCCAATCGAGCGAAAAAGTTTAAGCCATTGTATCGATCAAATTGATACTATTATTATCATCGAGAAAACGTTACAAAAATTAAATAAAATAATTTCGTTTCGTTTTCGTGAAGGGTAAAAATTGAAAGATGCAAATTCACGAATTCCCAATCCAATTTTTCAAGCACGAAACTGAAAAATTGCGAGCAAAAAAATTCCACCGACTCAACCGGTGGCAGTGGCCAATTTGAGAGAGAATGCCTCGTGTCGGTGTTTTTTTTTTTTTTTTTTTCCCTGCGCACGTCGAAGCACACGATCGATGTTTGTCGATTCGTCGCATCGTCGCTTCGACAAACGGCCCGGTAATTTCTGCAAGCCGGGCTTCCGCAGCTCGTAGCTCGTACGTTGGCCTCTTACTCAGGTATTTTTCAAAATATAAACGAGTAAAATAAAAAATCACGCAGTTCAATCACGAGACAGAGAGAGAGAGTGAGAGAGAGAGAGAGAGAGAGAGAGAGAGAGAGAGACGCTTTTTGCAAGCTCGCCGCTTTCGTGATACAAGATAAATGATCCACTTGCATAAAAAAAAAAAAAATCCACCCAATTTTCTATCAAAATATTCCTCGTTGTTCATTGATTAAAATAAAAACGCCCAACCAATGATATTTAAAGCAATTTCATTGTGAAAGGAGAACGAACGAATCCAGTAAAAAAAAAAAAGAAGATTGCAACGTATAAATCGTAAATCAGGCAGCAAATGCCAGCAGCTGACGCGCAAGCTCGTAAGGATCAGGCTGTTACGTTTCTTCGTTATTCAAAAAAAAAAAATTTCAATAACCCATGTGCCCGGAGCCTCGTTCAATCTGCCTGAAAAAAAAAAAACTTTTTCATATCTCCGATGTTTCTCGTTTGAAAATGTGACGAAACGTACAAAAATCTCCGCCGAAGATACCACACTGAAAATTTGATGGCCGCGTATATCCTTTCTCTCCGGTCGTTTCAAATTTTCCAATTTTCAACAATGAAATACGTGATAAAGGAACACGATCGGGTAGCCTCGATATTTTTTACGTTTTTTTTTTTTTTTTTCACAAAACAGACCACGGTTTATGGTATCACGCTCGAACCATTCTTAGCCCCCTCATAGTTGATCGAGCTTTATTTCGTCATTTTACGACGCTCCGGGACGCCCAATTGCATTATCACCCATCGTCCATCTCATCGTAACCATTAAGCCATAAAACTCGAGATTTCCCTGCGCAACGAGGCAGGCTTCGGGCATTGTTCGACGAGTCGTTCGAATAATAATTTCGAGGAAGGATCTAATATATGTAAATCGTAATATTGGCTCGTTGCTTTTGGGTCATCAGTTTTATTGGCCTTCGTCATGCGGGACACGAGGATTCGGGAATTTTCAGTCACGCCTCGCAATATACAGAGATAAAAAGATATACATTTTTATAATAAAGAGGATTTTTTTTTTTTTTTAATTGCAACCCTTACATGAGGCTTGGCGATGAAAATTTGCTAATCATTAATTGCTCTAGAAATCGTTGAATATGTTTGAACGAATATGACATTTATTCGAATGCGTCTCGCAGTAATTATTTTGAATGTTCGTAAAAATATAAAAATATAAAAATAGAATCGTGTCTAAAAATGTTGATCTTTGAATTCGGGAATAATGATCGGTAAGTGAGACTCAATTGTCAACGAATGATGATGAATGATAGCTGAAATTGAATAACATCGTAATGAGTAGGGAAATTTGATCCTGCCTGGTCTCACACGTAATCCGCGCAGTCCATTACCACTGAAATAGTGTGAGGGGAGCGAAGATAGTACTTTTTATTACTTAATTTTTTTACATTTATTTGTTATTGATAACACAATCGTTGGTATGTGGATTCATCGAACGTTGAAGGATCCGAAGATTTTTGGAAAGTCTTCATTTTTCATTTTACAATTTTAATCGACTCTGAATCGTATCACACAACCCTTATTTTTCGTTATACTCGTCAACGCTTCCCGGTCACGAGTCTCGGGACTCGAAGAGGCATAAAGAAAAAAAAAAAAAAATCCCTCGTCGTGTTAAACGTATATTCGAGATTTAATCGGCGAGCTCTCGATGAAATTCCTATCAATTTCTACGGATGCTATCTAAAATAATCTAATCGTCGTCGTCCCTTGGAAGCCCATGTGATTGATAGAGATGTTTAAAGTGAGTCTTGTGACAGGACCAAAACCAGGACCACCGAGAAACGTCACAGTTACGGAGATCAGCAATGGCTTTCTCGTAACGTGGCAGCAGCCACTCGAGAGAAGTCATCTGGTACAGTACTATTCTATCAAGTACAAGACCGATGGACCGTGGAAAGTTTTAAACAAGGGACAGATAAGACCCGAGGAGACCAGCTATCTGGGTATTTATTTTTCTTTTTTCACGATTATTATTCAATTTTTACGATTTCGGTACGCATTTTTTTCCTCACAGAGTAGAAATTTTTTTACACTAATACGTGATATTTCGGTTTTTTTTTTTTTTTTTTTTTTAATATTTCATCTTCTTCTCTCGACTGCAGTGAAGAACTTGGTCGGTGGAAGAACCTATCACTTTCAAGTGCTCGCGTATTCAGCCAACAATTATGGGGTTAGCGACGAGGTGAAGTTTCCGGTACCGGCGAGGGTTAAGCACAAGGCCATTACTGCCGGAGTCGTTGGAGGAATACTCTTTTTCATCGTTGCGATAATCCTGAGCGTGTGCGCCGTTAAAATATGTAACAAGCGGAAGCGACGAAAACAGGAGCAAGGTATGGGTCTATGTCCTGTAATGACGAGCCTCAAATGAAATAATAATTAATATATATATATATGCAAGAAAAGTCGTCGCTTGCAACGAGCCTGCACCTGTGCTCCCAGCGTCGTCAACCTTATCGAAACGATCCCTCGAGAGTACTCGCTCTTATTGACCTGCCTGCGTATATTTTTCTCCATCCGTCAAGTTTCTTCTTTGGTATTCATTTTTATATTCATAAAATTCTCATTTCTTCGCCCGTTATTGTGGTATTTTTCATTTTTTTTTTAATTTTATGAAATAAACGATCTGTTTTGGAATATCAGTTTGCCAATTCGTTGTAACGCAATTGCACATTTCAATTCTCCACGTTCCAACTGGATATTTCTCAACTGACCACGTTTCATCTTTACACATTCCAACTGGGTACTTATTGATTGACCACATTTCAATCCTACATATTCCAACTCGGCACGTTTCAACCGTACACGTTTCAGCTCTGCACTTTCCAACTGTACGTGATTAAATTGTGGACATTCCAGCTTTACATGTTCCAACTATAAACAATTCAATTGACCACGCTCCACGCATTCCAACTGTACACACTTTCACTGGGTATTTTTCGATTGACTACGTTTCAACTCTGCACGATCCAACACTTCACGTTCCAACTGTTTACGTTCCAACCCTACACGTTCCAAATCTACACGCTCCAACTCTACACGTTCCAACTCTACACGTTTCAACACTACACGTTTCAACTCTACACGTTTCAACTCCACGCGTTTCAACTCTACACGTTTCAACTCTACACATTTCAACTCTACACGTTTCAACTCTACACGTTTCAACTCTACACGGTTCAACTCTACACGGTTCAACTCTACACGTTTCAACTCTACACGCTTTAACTTTACACGTTCCAACTCTACACGTTCCAACTCTACACGTTCCAACTCTACACGTTCCAACTCTACACGTTCCAACTCTACACGTTCCAACTCTACACGTTCCAACTCTACATATTCCAACTCTACACGCTCCAACTCTACCCGCTTCAACTCTACACGTTTCAACTCTACACGTTTTAACTCTACACATTCCTAATCTACACGCTCCAACTCTACACGTTCCAACTCTACACGTTCCAACTCTACACGCTCCAACTCTACACGCTCCAACTCTACACGTTTCAACTCTACACGTTTTAACTCTACACATTCCTAATCTACACGCTCCAACTCTACACGTTCCAACTCTACACGTTCCAACTCTACACGCTCCAACTCTACACGCTCCAACTCTACACGTTTCAACTCTACACGTTTCAACTCTACACGTTCCAACTCTACACGTTCCAAAATCTACACGTTCTAGCTATACACCTTCAAGCTGTACGCGATTCAACTGTAAACGTTCCAGCTCTACACGTTCCAATTTTAATGTTTCAACTGTACACTTTCCAACTGCAGACGTTTCAGCTTTGCATTCTGCGGTTTTTCACATTCCAATTGTACATGAATCGCATGTAGACGTTCCAGTATTAGACGTTCCAATTGCATACGTTCTAACGATACACGATGCAATTGCAGACGGTCCAGCTTCAAATCTTCCATGTGTACACGATTTAACTGCAAACGTTTCAGCTTCATACGTTCCAATTGCACACGTTTCCACTCTATACCTTCCTACTCTACATTTTCCAGTTGACAGTTTCCAATTCAGCACGTTCCACCTGTAGACGGTTAAACTGTCCTAGTTCCAACTTTACATGTTCCAACTCTACACGTTCAAACTAGTTCTAACTGTATACATTTCAACTCTACACGTTTAAATCGTGCAAATTTCACCCGAACACTTTTAAATCATACACGTTCCACTTGAACGTGTTTCAACTGTACATGTTCTGGCTCTACACCTTCCAACTGGACTCGTCCCAACTCGACACGTTCCAACTTAACGCACCGGAAATTCTCGATGCACATGCTGAAGCAGAATAGATTCATCATGTGCATTGAATATTTGGCGTGTGTTCAGTTGGAAAGGATACAGTTTAGACGTGTTCAGTTGGAGCGTGTACGATCAAAACGTGTTCAGTTGTAACGGGTACGGTTGAAACGTGTTCAGTTGGAAAGAGTACGGTTGAAACATGCTCAGTTGGAACGAGTAGGATTGTAGCGTGTTCCGATCGAAAGTGCATAGTTGAAACGTGTACAGTTGGAGCTATAGGATAATGGGAGAGTGTTTTGATGTCAATTGCGCCAGGGAAGAATCCGCATGTGCCGTACTGTTGGATGTGCGTCTATTTCTGTGAATTTTCAGTAATGCGCAGCATTTTTCTGTGTATAGTTGCGCGCGTACAGTTGGATTTGCGTAAGATTGGGGATTTATAAAAACATGTTACTTCCCACAATAACAAGAGAGACAGTATCACGAAACAGATCGTTTTTTTTTCTCTTCTTTCTTCTTTTCTTCCCTTCAAACCTTTTTGGTAGGGCGACGACGTGGCGACGCAGGCTGGCCGAGCAAACGCAACGTGTGTGATCTGTCGATAAACGTGATTAACACGATTTTGTAACATTGTAGAACTGATTTCAGCGTATAACATGGTGACGTGCAGGGTCACCGATACAAGAAACGGCGCAGGGCAGGGGCCCCAAGGAACAGTGCCTTTGAAAAAGTGAGTGTCCCACTTCGTGTCAAATTATCATCATTAACATTATTAATTTATTATTAATATCGTGTAACGAAATAAATTTATTGATTATCAATAAACAGCAAAAAAATTTACGGTTCATCCCCTTTCGGGAATCTTCAGAACAATTTTTGAAAAAAAAAAAAACAAAAAACAAACTTAGAACAAGTGAATCGCAACTGCATAACGATGAATGAAGAATGAAAATCAAAATTCGATGCAATTTCATGTACGAATTTTGTGTAAAACTTTGAAAAATCTCGGGTGCACTGCCGCTTGATAGATCAGGCTGCAACCTGGTACACGTGCTCACAAACATAATATAAACAAGTTGTACCAACCAAGTCTTGCGATACTCAACGAGGTGAACAATTAGTCTGTTCAAATTGAATTATGCTGAAAAAAAATCTTCCCGCACAGACTCATGAAATGAAAATTTAGTCTGAACATAATATGACAAATTGGTGGTAAATATGAAAAAAAATAAATAAAATAAAATAAAATGTAACGAATTAAAAATATTCGTATGATTTTTAAAAATGATAGTAAAAAATGAAACCGGTTAGGATATTTTTTTTGCGAGTATTCTGATGGATCAATTGGCAGTGTCTCGACAATTTTTCTCATTTTTAATTTTTCTTCATGTGCCTATAGAGATGACAAAATAGCAATGATTAATTTAACCGAAAATTTCGCCAAATTTTCGTAAAGCTCGTACCGACGATTCGTGAATAAATTTTTTTATTTACTTCGTCAAATATTTAATTGCCTGTCGTGGCCTAAAGTGTATTTGCGATTCCAAAGAATAAAAAAAATATATATATATATATATGTATTATATATATTGGTCATATATACGTATATTATGAAATATAGCCAGAGGTAGTACGAAAAATTCCCCAAAAGCAATATAGGCCACCGAACGAGCACAGCAATAAATAACGATATGCCCGAATCACGATTTAACTCATGAAATATGTGTATGAATACGAACATTATGCATACGCATATTAAGCTAAACGGTGGATGAACGAAGATAAAAAAAAAAAACCACGTAGATTCGACAATATCGAATCCGATATAATCTGGCCAAATCAATGATTCGATGATTCCTGATATTTTTGTATCCGCGAATATAAACGGTTTTCATTTTACTTCTTCGTTTTACCGATCAGCTCATTCTTGAGACCACAAAAATTTGGACGTACAAGTTTCTTTTCTTTTCTTTTTTTTTTTTTTTTTTTTTTAATAAAAAGTTCACGTCTATATTCGCAGATGAGGAAATCGTTAAGGATGTTTTGCACTTACACGTTCCCATGCGAAAGTAAAAGTCATTGTGATTCGTAGTAGATCTTGATGAGTGAAAAATAAAAATGAAAAATATCAACGACCACGAAGTTTTTTAATAAAAAAATTAAAAACAAATTTTGTTAACTAAAAACTTCAGACAAATTATCATTCTTTTTCATGAATTGCAATATCTCTGCTCCATATTATTGCGTACAATTTTTTTCCCCGAATTTTCTTCAATTCTTTATACGTTGTCAATTGGAAAAAAATTGAATTTCTTCGGGATAAAAAATATGGTATTCTAATTTTTTTTTTCTATGTCGCAATGAGATTCTTCAATTATGAAGAATTTTTAACAAATTTTGGAATTTTCGTTAAATAAGCCGTGCGCTTAATGAATCATGCGAATGAAAGATTTTTTTTTAGAAACTCAAGAGGATAAATCTCTGTGTGCAAAAAAATATCAAAAATTCACGTCACCCTCTCGATTTTTCAACTTTGCGTGAAACATCCTTAAGGTCATCATTAACTTGTCCATCCAATCTTCCGTTAGGGTAATTCCGGGTGATACGAAAACGTTTCCTTCTCTCTAGCAAACAATTTTTATGATTATTCATGCTCTTTGTTTAAAAAAAAAAATATACAAGAAGCATATTCGATAAGATATATTCATGTCAAATTGGTATATAAAAATCGATATTCAATCGTCATTAATATCAAGCTTATGAAAAAATCAAAAATATCTTAATTGTTAACTTTTATGTTATAAACGATATTACAATCGATCACAGTATCGACATAAAAATCATCATCACGATCGTTAATTGACACAATTATAAATTCCAAAATTTTAACACCAAAGTCGGTTGCATTTGAAAAATTATAATAATAATATCACCCCGAATAAACCCGATGCACTTAATTTAACTGAAAAGAAAGGAAAAAACAAAAAAAAATGGTTGAGGGAGCACGATTACATTTTTTTTCTATCTTCTCATCTGACGCACCAGTGTGAGCTTTAGATACGTATAAAATATTACTCCAATTAGAGACCGGCAGGTTTAACCGCAGCAGCAGAGGTATTTTGGACGAGGTTGGAGTGCGACGTAGATCAATTTGTTTTTTTTTTTTCATTTTTTTTAAATTTCTAGAAACTACGTTTCTTTTTCTTTTCTTTTCGTTTCATTACTTTTTTTTTCAAATACAATTCTCAATCGATTGACACCAAGCAACGAGATATAAAAACGCGACGCAACAACGGACGGACAATCTCACTATACTCGGTCTTTCGTCGTCACGTTCCTCGTGCACGCGGGTCGATCCACGCAAAAAAAAAAAAAAAAAAACAATCATGAAAAACAAAGTAAAATTGTTTACACGAGCACGCAAGTCAACACGTCGTTTTTATCATAATCTCGCAACGATTTGACACTATCGGGGTAAAAACGACACGATATTTAGCTGATATATATATATATATATATATATATATATATATATATATATATATATATTTGTATATATATAAATAGTATTTATAGAATAATTATGATTTCTACGGCATCCAAAAGTCCACAATACGACTGCAGTGATGCCTATTCTGGATTATGTCATCTTGTTATTCTTGGGTTTACAATGTTTCATGGTTTCAATATTTTTTTTCTCACATTTCATAATTTTCAACATTAAAAAAAAAAAAAGGAAATATAAAAGTTTCGTTGAGATCACTGATTTCTTTTTTTCACAATTTGTTTGAATCATGGATGATCTTTTTTTCGATTTTCATCAAAATAATTCCACTCGTGACAGTGAGAATTATCCTAAACATTTTTTTTTTTCATTAAACTCACTCTCTCTCTCTCTTTCTTTCACTCACTATCTCTCTGTATTCATCTCTCGTGGATTTTTTCGCGAGCTGATTCAATCACGAGAGCAATCGTCAACGTTTAATCGAACCCACCTGCGATTTTATTAACTTTTCCATGGACTCACAACTTCAGTTCCAGCCTTCTTGATTTTTATCGACTACCCTATTTATGACAAGGAACGGTACGCTGGTCAGGCACTTGAACTTCTTTCAACGATATATTTCCGCGAGTGTCCTTGTTCACTTGAATCGAGAGATCACTGAAAGAGGGGGGCCCATCGAAATAAATAGCTGCCGATGATAATATCGTACCGGGGAGTGTTCATTTTTATTTGCGTATTAAAATTAAAATGGAAATGTGATGCCTCATGGACGCAGACGAAAAAATTTATGAGATTATGCGATGATTTTTCATTTCTCAAAATTAAAAAAGAAATTCAAAATGGGTCACTATGGATTTCACGAAATAGTAGACAAGAGTATCGAATCCAAACTTCGACGCAGAAGTATTCAAAGTTGTAACAGTCGCTATTGGGGTATGCGGGCTTTTGAATTGGTTAGGTTTCATTCGATAACACTGCTTTTTTTTTCTCCCACAACTTTAGTCAATTTTACGTCACAAAGGAAATTTTACGTCACTAGAAATTTGCGAATTCATCATGGGTCAAATTTCCAAAGAATCTTAACTTGCAATTGTCCATTATTTATCAGGCAGCTTGGACCTCTTGCCATCAAAAATGAAAAAAAAACTTAATTTCTTACGATCGATTGTAATATATTTAGTACTATATCAGCGATAATCTTCCAACTTCAGTATAGTTTACATTTTACATTAATGAGGCATTAATAAATTTCATCTCACAGCTTCGGGCTTTCACATTGTGTTTTTAAAATGACAAAAATTCATGAAGCTTTATGAACATTCATGGGATCGTGATCATTGCGCACTTTGTTCTGCGCAGCTGACCTTGTAGCTCGTAGTGCCGTGATAGGCACAACGCTTCCCCCACCATCCATCCACCGCGTCAATCGATACGCGCCACGGAGTGGGGGGGGGGGGGGGGCTGTTACTTAAATCCTAATATAACGTCTCAAATCTCGTTATCCACTGTCATCTGTGTCGCTAAACAAGCAGCTTCCATCCACATGACTTTGCGCCTGAAAATTCAGCTTTAAAATTGACTCGAATGGTTCGCCAATCCTATGCCCTGAAATTTCACAAAACTACGATTGCTCTCGTGATCTCCTTCAGTCTCAGGATCATCCTCGTGAACGACGTTTCCGTGTCGAATTTTTATTTTCACTCTGTCATAACATAATGTATGATGTCAGGAAGAAAAAAAAAAAATGTATGTGTGTGCCTACATAATATCCAGAACGGGTTGGACGGTTCAGCCACTGCCGGGGACTCAGAGAAAAAAAAAAAAGAAGCCTCAGTCTCGCATTGACACGAACAAGCGATGAAACAAAGATTTGAATTTTCTTTTTGAAACGAAAATAATTTTTAAAAATGTCAAAGTATGATCTAAAAACAAAAACAGTCAATTCTTCATAACAGTGAATATGAAACTGGGGTAAAATCATCATCGAGGCAATGAATGGATTTCTGTTTTTTCTTTTTTTTTAAATCTCGTCGACCAACGACTGTCTCAGCAGCGAGAATGTAAAAGAAAAAACTTCCGAATTCATTGTCTCGTCATTGAGAAATAAATAATTTATTAATTACTATTTGTTCGAGATAAAATTTGAAAAAAAAAAAAAAAAAAAAAATGAATTGCACGACACGAAAAATGGTGTCTCCTTGTCCTCTGTATGTTCTGTAGGTCGACAAACTTAAACGCTTGCTCCGGCGAGTCAGTCTCGACGCTGACCCGTTGCAGCCCGTTGAACCCGCAACCACAACCTCTTCATCAACCAATTCCTGCGCAAGTAACCCCCGTCGTGAATACGAGCTCGGAGCAGGTCCACGAGCAGATTCCCCCGAATCGTGAACATCACGCTCTTCATCTCGATAATCGTGATTACGAGAGCGTATTTATCATAGAGAGGCGGAACAGTAAGCCTAACATCCGCTAGACCAAGAGATCGAAAAAATAAAAAAATAAAATAATAATAAAAAAAAAAAGAAACATCACAAGTCACCCCCAAGACCAACTTCCCAGATCGACCAAGACCGATCGATCGAAAAATGAAAACGGGAATAAAATACTAGCGGTGGGGGAAATTACGTTAACCCGGTTACTGTTACTTACTACTATACTTACTTAATTGCAACCTACCGCCTACAACTACTGCTACAAACTACTCTACTGTCACCAACGTAATCGCAAACCACCTTCATCATCAGCCATAACAGCAAGAAAACGAAAATTATTCAAAAATATAAAAAATAAATGAAAAATAAAATCATCACCACCATCATCACAACAATGCGTGAACTACCTACGCTCTACGCTCTGCAATGTTGTCTGCTAGGACCTCCTAAATCTACCACTACCACTACTACTACCACTACAACAACAACAACAACAACTACCGACCTACCTATCCAATCTACCAATTAGGATGATTGTCATGAACGTAGATGAGATGAGCAATACAGGCAAAACAGCTATATAGGACTCTCGCTAGTTCTTCCAGTCAGTACATCTAACTTTATATCACTCGTTTTTTTTTTTTTTTTTTCTTTTTTTTCTTACCGGCGGTTATTTTAGGGAGTACATAATTCCTTGACGTGTATACCAATTATTGCGATCCTCGTGTGTCTCTCTCGTATCGGCATTTTTTTTTTTTCTTTCTTTTGATGCTTGGGATGAAGGTACCAATGAATGAACAGTTGAGGAGACGATGGAGTCATTTTGGACTCGCAATATATACCTAATTTTTTTTTTATTGTCAAAGGGAGGGTTGACGTTTGATTGACATTTTATTGAGCAGGCTGGATTATCGATCGGTCCGTGAAGGACTCGCTTATGATTTACTTGGTCGATGATTATTTTTCTTCTGGATTTGATTGTGAAAATTGTTTGTAACGTTTTCTTTTTTGATAAACCAACGTATGGGTTGATTTGAGCCATGCAGATATGAAGTCGATAATGGGCGAGCATTATCGTTTTTTTTTTTTTTATCATCTTTGTTACTCGGGGGAAAAATCGTTTAGATCTACGTGTACTAATTTTTTCGGTCAAATTTAATCTACGAAGATCTAAATTTTTGTAAAATCGTAGATCTACCTGTATGTCTGTATATATAACGGTAGATTTACATACATTCGAGTCGAGCTAATATTTTGTTGGGATACTTTTGCTTATTAGATCCCCGTTTAAGCACTCAAATCTCAATAGATTTACTCAGACCTGAGTAAGATTTACGATCTTTCAGGATCCATGTAAATCTAATAGGTAACTACGTAAATCTAAATTTGATCTACGTTTGATCTAAACTATTTTTTTCGCGGTTAGACGTAATGAATTTTTTGACCAATACCCGGTTAGGTGACCGCTTAGTACACTAGCTTTTGGCACCGACCATTGTCGGGAGGCAGTACTTCTGAGTTTCTGGATGACAATACACCTGAAACGCAGTAGACTGTAGGCTGTTTTATCGACCAGATTTTCCGCACTTTCCCCGTACCCTTGTGCAATACAATACGTTATTGTATTAAAAATCAGTGGCTGCGGACAGCACTCTGGGTGGTCGCCAGAAATAAATAAATGAATAATAAGTAATTCAGTGAAAAATATACAACGGATGAGTAATAAATGGACAAACAAATAAATGTTATGTTTCGCTATTTTCGTCCTCATAGTTTCAATACATATATTACGTTCTGTTTAAGCATTTGTCATCATTTATTGAATTTTTCCGAAACTTCCGGAAAATTTGACGAAATTATATTCGTATTTTTTCTTTACTTTGGACTGACGTGAAAAAAAAAAAAAAAAAAAATTGAAATACGTCAGTCATAGGAAAATATTTGCACAGCTAATATAAAATCATGTGAATCCGATTTTTTTTTATAACTCGAAGACCTCATCCGTAAATTTTTTTCAATGATCGATCCTTCTGAGATTGTGGTAAGCGCGGTCAACCCTATCTGCAATAAAAAATGTTCATTCAGCGGTGTTCTTTCCGTACTGAATTTCTCGTATTTACACAATGATGTTGATGATGATGATGATGATGATGATGACAATCATTTTGAAATTATCATTATCACTCAGACCATTTAAGCATAATATTTTTTCACGTCATTTTCAACGACGAACACTGTATCAAAGAAAAGATTCTTGGGATCAATTTTTCAGACTTGATTGTTTTTTTTTTTGAACTGTCATTCATTGTCACCGTCACTACCAATAATTCATTGCTCTCTCTCTCTCTCTTTCTCTCTCACTCATTCACTCACTTCCTACCATTTTAATTACTCGATAATTTATTCGGATTGACAATTTTTATTTCCAATAAATTAATTGCGTAGACTGTTAGTTCGATGATTTTGTCAAAGAAGGGGAATCTTTTAAGAATTTAAGAATTATGAAGAAGCACTTTCTCGTATTTTTAATGGCGATAATTAAAAGGTCACCTTCTTTGATAATTACCATGGTTAATTAACACTGGCCTATCTCTGTCGGGTTTAGGGGACCCCAATAAAAATCTTCGGCTTTTTAAATATTTTGTTCGTGTTCTTGCACGTACTTTGAGAAATTAATGAAACTCGAAACTCTTTAAAGTGGATACAAAATATTAATTTTATCAGGGCTCAACGAATGATAGATTGAGTTCTCCTGGACCCAAATTCAGCAAGTATCAAGCCAAAAATGAGATAGGCTAGAGTTAACTACATTATTATGAATTAAGAAAAAAAACAAACAGTTCTTTCGATTTTTTTTTCAACGTTCCTTCATTTCTTCGCGACTGTAAAATGGCCACGTGTAAAATCGGAATTATTTTACAATTACATATTAAAAATTGCAATTAAAAAAATTCTGATTAAACGTCATACTTTCAAAATCGATAAATGACAAAAAATGTATTAAATAAATTTGTAGCTCCGATTCGTACGGTAAATTGCAATTAAACAGAAAAAAAAAAAAAAAAAAACGAAAACAAAGTGAAAATTGAAATATTTTCGATTTTATATGTATCTCAAAAATTCTATTTTTGCCAATCTCATTCGCAACGCATAGATTTATCAGAGGCTGACGCTTTGAACGCGTATATCTAGCATGCCAAGCTAGGGCATCGCCGAAAAGCAATATTTAATTAATAATAATTTAAAAAAAAACCAAATATCCATAAACAATCGAGCATGCGCGCCGATTTCTATTCCCTGTCCATGGGACTAGTAGAGTCGCAGGACACTCGACGTTCGGGAATTAATTCGCTTGGACGATTTTTAAAAATTGAAGTGTATCATTCACATTTTTTCATTCTTATTTTTTCCATGTTCATTCACGGAAAGTCTAGACTCTTGCTCGAAGAAACTTGACGCGAAAAGTGCACTCTGGAAAAAAAATTATAAGTGTTGCCTCGGGACAAAAGTTTATGCTGAGCAAAATTTGGACGATTCCTGGACTCGTTCGTCAGGGTCCCTTATACTTAAAACACTAAATCTATTGTCCAAAAATTTTTTTCCGAAAGTGAAAATTTCAAATGACATAATGTAAAAAAACGTAATTCATTATATATTCGACAAATACTTTTCGTTCTAAAGAAATACCTCGTAGAATGAGATCCATGACAATTGATCGTGAGACGTGTGCCTCACGTTTTTCTGGATAAACATCGAATATGAGGCGGCTCTTACGATTTTTTTTTCTCAGAGCTCAGTCTCCGTGAAATGTGTTTTCGATTAGCAATCTTTACTTTCTGATAATGAAGATACAAAAAACAAATTGATAAAAATATAAAAATTATACAGCCTGTTAGACATACGTATAGCCTTAAATATGTCTAGCGTGCTTTTGGCCATTTTTTCTTTTAAAAAGCTCTCTTATGCTTCGCGTGAATCTCATGTCAATCCAGCAGATCCACGAAATGTCCTCGCGAACGTCACTGAGTCAAGTAAAAGAAAAAAAAAAAAAAAAAAAAAAAAAAAAAAGAAAAAAGAAAGTTAATCCTTCGACCGAAAGATCGCGCAGATATTGGCGCGTCGAGTAAACAAAATGCTAAAACCTCTCTACGGTTTTTCTTACTCTTTTTCAGTTTCTCGATTCTAGACGAACCGTAAAACCAAATAGAAACAGTAAAACACTACACTTACGAGAAAAAAAAAAATCTCAAAAGCATATAGAACAAAGAGTAGGTACCCCCATTTATGCTCGTCAACCGGATTTCCTCGTTGTGACTGAGCCCTCTTTTTTTTTTTCCTCAATGTTTCACGTACAGTAGGACGTTTCGTAAATTATTTTTAATTTTTTTTCGACTGTCACCATTTCGAGGTGTAAATTCGGGGCTTGAAAGAAATATCGAAAAAGAGGGATGCTGTCGAAGACTCCCAAGGGGTGCCCCGATCGACTTTTATACTTACTTGATGAAGCACCTCCTAAACTCAACTTCCAGTAATCTCATTGCACGAGGACTTTTTTACACGTCTAGATCTCTACTTGGGCGAAATGCTAAAGGAAAACATTGAAAAGAGATACCTTCTTATATATTTATCTACTTTTATCTCGCTATCTATCCCGCAAAGTCCACACAAAAATTCAATTTACGATAGACACGTTTTTTTTTTCTATTTTCTGAATCAACACGCGCGTCAATTCTCTTACTTTTTTTTTTCAATTTTTCACCCCCTCAAAATGCTTCAACTCCAAAGTTGACGAGACATTTTTTACCCATTCCATCGTGTCCGTATAATAAAGTTTCTATCACTTTTTTCCTCTCGCCCTTGGATTCATTTTCTTATTTTTTTTTTTCCTATACCAGCTGCTTTAACCTTTTCTTCAATTTCCTTTCACCTCATTTTTCTCACGTACTCGGTACACTCGAGGATGTACGTTAGGTAATGTCGAGTCATTGAAGAATTTCACTTGTAATTTTTAAAATTCAATTCAACGGCTGAGCTGAAAATTCTTTTTTAGTGTCCAGGAGACTCAAAAAATATACCACCGCTCTGCAGAGTTAAAAAATATATATGTTTTTGGATTCTTCAAACTGTCAATTTAATCGCCGATAAAACGTAATTTTTTCTGACGCTAACTGAGATATTTATGTACGAAAAAAGAGTTAAATTAAAAAAAAAAACAATTTTTCACGTAGGAATTTGTTCATTTCGAGGATAAAATAATTTACCATTATTCATCAAAAATATTTTCAGTATACCCAGCAAATACTTTTTTTTTTTATATCGTCGAATGATCCATTTGCACGATTGAAATGAAATTCACAATTAATCAGAATCCTCTGGAGTAAAATTTGTTTATTTATATAAAAAAAATCTCCAAACAACTAATTAATTGTTAATGAATTCTCATAATAATTACTACAGACTAATTAATTTATAAAATAATCAATTTACGAAACACTGAGTTCGATACAATAGAAAAAGACCTGAGCTAACACAGGTCTTTGAGTGAACCCTTGCACAATTTATAACCATTCTCACTTTCAATATCGACTACTTGTTTTTTTTTCTTCTTGCTGCCGTTTCATCATTTTTAATTTCATCATAATCCCCCACCTCCCATCCGGACAATTAATCCGGAATATTAAAAAATTCCCGACCATCAGAAAAGAGAAAAAAAAAAAAAAACCCCCATTATGATTAATCGCAACTCATGTTTACCTAAAATTTATAACAAACACATACTACACATATCAAATCTATTTGCTCCCTAAAATCACCGCCTAGATTTATATTTAAAAAAAAAAAAAACAAAACAAAACGTTACGATTGGTTATTTAGCGTAATATTTATTATCATTATCACCACCGATTGATTTTTTTCTGTGAATGTAATCGTTGTGTTACAACATTATCTCTCTCTCTCTCTCTCTCTCTCTCTCCCCCCGAATCTTTCCTCGCTGCCGGACCCGAAGGAGGAAAAAAGGTGACGAGTTTCGGAGCACCTAATCCACGATTGCTAACACAAAAAAAAAAGATCAATATGAAAGAAAAAAAAATAATAACGATAATCACAGTAATGAAATTAAACGTTCAAGAAAAAAAAAATAATATTTGCTATTTGTTAAAAGATTAAAAAAAGTAATACGCAATACTCAATTGTTGAAATGAAAAAAGAGAATCCAATGAGAAAAAAATCCACTCACTGCCATCACTCACCTAAAAATTACCCCACACGTCACGCCCAAAAAATTACCCCAAAAAATTACCCCACACGTCACGCCCGAAAAAAAAAAAAAAAAAAAACTCAAGCACAGGAATGAGCATGGCATGCTTCCTTCCCAGCCTGCATCTATTATCAAGTTATACCTAATTTTATACATACATATATTTGTCATTAAATGCCGTTTAGTTTATTCTTTGTCGTTGTTACGTGTTACGTGATTGTTGCACGTCAATGTTGTTGCAGCTGATAACCGAGAATTCTAAAGAATCTCCGAATTTTTCTTTCAAATTAAACGCGGCATGTCGTTTAAAAAAATAAAAACGAACAAGAAGACGTGAAAGAGATTATTTGGAATATTTTTTTTTTTCTTTTTTTTCAAAGCCCTCCCCTTGATTCTCAGCCAACTGTGATTCTGGAATTCTCTGTAATCCGCAACGAAGCGTCATCATCAAACGGTATCCTTACTAACGCTCCCCTTGTGTCTACCGTTAGACCTAGAAAAAGCCGAGTACCAGGTCTGAGTCTACTGCGCGAGATACTTAGCCCGTCAACGCCGGACTCGTCGCGCGGTCGTCCACTCGGTAAGATCTCACGTGCCCCCGACGGACGTTTCGTTATTGCCGATTCCCTCGTATCATCGGCGTGCAACAGTATCCTGGATGCATCGAGCAGCGACGACGGTGGCTTTTTGCCGAAAAATTCGCGTCTAAAGTCATCATGGAGACGGCCTCTGGTCGGCACGAGTCAGCTAAGTCTAAGATCCGAGATTAGCGGTCAGTCGTTAGGAATATCCGCGCCGCCATTGTCATTGGCGCAACGCTGCGTCGTTGATGCGTCATCGAAACAAACGAGAGTGAGCGCAATCGCATCGCCGAGATTCCTCGCGAGTTCACCGAGCTGCGGTCCTCAAGTTCCATGGACACCGGTTTACTTCAGTGATCTTAGCTCGGTGCGTCAGCCATCGTCGGCCGAGCGAACATTTCCAACGCCACCGGGTTATCTGCAATTGCGAACGATCCATCAACGCTACAGCCAAGAATTGCCATCGCTGAAAGCCATACACGCTGAATCACGGAGATTCGTACCGGTTCAGCCATTGGCAACGTCATCACCGCCACAGCCAGCTGGACGTCCAAGAGCAAGATTACCACCGCGACACGCAAGACACGCAAGATCGGCTCCCGAATTGGCCGCTTCGCCGGATCTCGAGACATCGCCGGAGAGCCGCTCGAGCAGCTCGGGTTTCGGCAGTAAGAACACATCGCAGCAGAATCAGAGCTCCAGAAGTGGCAGCACGGTTGCCGAATGGAGACCACCGCCGTACAGGCCACCTCCGCCACCGCTCGTCGGACGTTGGCTCGAACTTCAGGAACCAGCGGCCGTTAAAGTTCCTCATACGAGCACGAAAATCAACACCATGAACAGCGGCAAAAATAACAACGCGAGCCCCAACGTCGATAGCTCGGATAATCTGGCAATTGATGCCGGTAGCGTCGACGGACATTACGAATTCGATCCCGTTTCCTGTACGCCAACGCCTACCTCGGCATCGACACCAACGAGGGAGGAACGTCCACCGGTGCATCAGATCAATGCGATCAATCCTCACATGCCGCAGATACATCAGGTTCACACGATACAGCATCATCATCATCATCATCATCATCATCAGTCGTCGTCGCGCTATACGCGAGACAACATCGAGGCTAGGGTTCAAGCGATGAAAGCGGAATTCCATCAGTTTCGGCAGAGGCAAGCGCGAAGAAGACAGAGCGCACAGCTGGAAAGTGCTTGCTGATGAAAAGTAACAACAGCCCCTGGACGCAACTTCCTCACCGCATGCTGCCGGTGCAGGCGTTGGTACATTCCTGACCATTCCCGACCAACTTTGCTGTATGAACGAGGAATCCAGACCCCCCGATGGACGAGGAGCTGAGGAATCGTGACTGCGATCCTTCGTGAAATTTTTATGAAAATTAAGGATCGTGATAAAGTGCTTCTTGAGCAGATCGGCGTACGATATTCTCACTGCAACCTCAATTCAAATCATTAAATTGTCCGGACCAATCGATCAACTCGCTAAATGATCCGGGTCGATTGAACGATCATCGACAGCTCGATCAACGAAAGTTGTCGTACGTTAGGAAAATTCTAAGAAAAATTGTGCATCTCGGGACTTGACGGATGCATTTTTATGAAATAAGTATATTATGTAGAAAGTACGTATCAGCTGTTGGATGAATGGAAAAAAAAAAAATTAAAAATAAAAAACTTTCCTTGCCGCCACGATAATGACGGCTAACGACAACGACCATGGGGCAATGTGCGTGTGTGTGTGTGTGTGTGTGTGTGTGTGTGTGTGAGTGTGTTTATGGAATACGGGAGAAGAAAGTACGAGGCTATGTTATTTCGTGGTCGAATCAGTCACGAACTTGAAGAATAAAAAAATGATAATAATACTCTTTCAGAAAAAAATTTCAATGCATTAATTGACGTCACGGGGACTCTTTTGGATTCATTAAATGTATTAAATTTGTATTTTGGGTCTCGTGGACATCGGGAATCGAGCGTAAAAGGTGAAGTTCGCGAAAGTGCCGCTAGATGATACAGGGGCGTTGTCACTCTCGTGAGCGGAGCGACGCGCTCATGCATTCATAAGCGCGTCAAACTTAGCGCTTGCACCTGCTCATCCAAGGGATTCGATTCTGCAATCTTGAGTCTCGTGAAAGCTCAGGAAGGTCGGAGCTTCTCGTGTAGATTTTTTAATCTTTGACGTATTAAAATTGCACCGAACTTCTTTGTCTTTGGCAAAAATTGCCTTTATTTTCATTGCCTCTGATGCAATGGAAACTCAATGACATTTTTCCATGCCAATGAATGAATTTGAACTATTTCAGGGCCAAACTTGTAAAATCTTCGTCTCAATCTACACTCTCAGACTCGTGAATCACAGTAAAAATTATATATTGCTGAGTTTTTATTTTTAGAGCGTCCCAGAACACTTCAGGTGACGAAAAACAGTGTTGAAGGATACTCGTCGAGTTTTAAAAACGGCGAATACTTTTTTTTTTGGTATCGTTGATTTTTTCTCAAGTTCGTTGCTGATTGGATCGAGATTATCTCGGGGTTTCGAAACAATTCCCCCCCCCCCCCCCCCGGGGCTCCTCCGACGAGGAGCGTGGTTCATGGAGATGAAGACTTTATTATTCGACGATCGTGATCGAGAAATTTGACAAATGCGACACAAATGTTTTCGTTCATTCGCGTAATTTCCTCGATCGCACGAAGATACTCCAAAGAAAAAAGAAAAAAAAAAGTAAATAAAAAATCGACTCTGTACGTACGTGCGGTATACCGTTTTATCGAGAATAAAAAAAAAAAGTAACGTTAACTTAATCGTATATTATATAAATAAATATATATATATATATATATATGTATATATATGTATTTATATATACTGTAAGTAATAATTAAATAATTATGCAAAACAAAGTAATTAAATGATGAGCAATGGACTCGAAACGTGATATTAGGCCGAAGCTTGCCTCGAGATTGCTTAAGGACTCACCCGTACTGCACTGCCTGTTTAGGGTTTCGCTAGCGACCCAACATATTATCGGCACAATAATTTTTTTCTTAAGCAACGTTAATAATCGAGAATAAAATAAATTAGCGATGAAAAGTGCAGAGAGAGAGAGAGAGAGAGAGAGAGCAAGAGAGAGAGAGAGAAAACAAAATATTAGTACGAAATAAATTTTTTGAAATTACAAGCTCGCGAGTTTTTATAATTAGAAAATTTTTCGGCATTCGTATAGCATCGTCGATCGATCTCGTGAACAAAAAAAAAACATTATTCTTTTTTTTTTAATGTCAAAAGAACGTTATTTACGATTCTCCAATATTCACGCGAACCCGTGAATTCATGCTGAGCAGAATTTTGACGAATTAAAAAAAAAAACAATCTGGATCGGTGAATCGTCGTTTCATTATTGAAGTATTGAAAAAAACGTAAAAAAAAATATTAGGATATAGAAAAAAGAAAAAAAAAAAAAAATCGGAGTCGCGCTTGAAAAATTGACAAATTGCAAGTGCGTTGAAAAAAAAAAAAAATTGCCCTTTTCGTTTTACTTGGGTTCGATGAAAAATAAGATTAATAATAGTAATAACTGAATCGTCCTATACTGGCAAAAAAGAAATTACCCTAAAAATCGATTTTTCAGTATCGATAATTTGGCGGCTTCGTGGTCTCTTGATCCGGGCTAAAAGTCTGAATTTATCGATCGATAAACATCACTCTGATCATCGATCGAACGGAAAGTTTTTTTTTTTTTTTTATAACTTTACATCGCTATCGCTGACCGATTGCAAAAAAATTTTCTTCGATTTATCGCGAGTTTGTCAATTTCGAGAAAAAAAAGAATATATATATATATATTCAACACGCGTACTGTTCACAATTGTTCTCTGATGAAGAAAATAATCCCACCTAATTCTCACCAAAAGCATTGTATGAAATCATCACGGTTGCCGGATCGGGGAATCATCAACGAGACGCGTTTTGTATAGCGAATTTTGTGAAAAAAAAAAAAAAAATGACGATCATTATAATCACCACGTCTTTTTTTTTTTTTAGTGTAATTAGAAGCGAGACGTTGAAAGGGCGTAAATCGACATTTGTACTACTATGCATAAATGTAGCGAGAATATGTCGCACGCAGTCAATTTAAAAAAAAAAAAAAAAAAAGCTATTGAGATTGCGATTTCTAATCGAAATCTCAAAAACTCGACCGTCATAGCCCCGTGTCCCTGATCCTTCAAACATTTTACTTTTTTTATAGTACAAACAATTATTTATATAAACACACATATATATATATATATATATATATATATACATATATATATATTATACACACACATACACACACACACACACATACATACACATATATATATATATATACATATAAATTAACGATTACTAAAAAAAAGGAAAGAAACGAATGAAAAATATTAGCAAGGGCTCTACGCACGATTAAACTATAAATACTTTGACGAAATATTGAAAAAATAAAAATGAAACAGGGGAGGGAGAAAAAAAAATGCGAAAACGATGGGACAATGGAGGAAAGTTCGGTGTGAAAAATCTGTAAAATTGTACGAGATCACGATTTAAAAAAAAAATAAAAAAATAAAAAAAATTGGACGGGAGCGTGTTGATCGAGTGATTTTACGAATGCGTAATGAATTATTATTATAATTATAATTGAAACGTGAAACACGTGTATGTAAACTTGTAAAACACACGACGAACAACAAACAAACAAACAAACAAACAAAAATATGGAGGTGACACGAAGAGTACCAATATTCTAAAGTAATTCTAATAATTGAACTAATAATTTGATAATTAATTGATATTGTAAATCGTAAAGGATCGTAGACTGTAGCGTATTAATCAACGATGACGACGAGAGCTATGGTGAAAAGTGATGAAAAGTGAAAAGAGCGAGAGAGAGAGAGAGAGAGAGAGAGAGAGAGAGAGAGCAAGAGAGAGGGACAGAAATGAAGGATGTGTTTTTAATATGAGGACCGACCGTAGTCGGCCATTGCTGTTGTATCATATTAATTATTAAAAGCATAGTTAACAATTAATATATTGAGTATTAATAAATGAATAAATAAATGAATTTAAAAAAACTATGTATATATATATAAATATATATATATACGCGTAAGAATGTCCCGATACTTTGCGAATGCTAAAAAAAAACAATCCACATTTTCGTACGGTTGAATGACATTTCGAATTATATTTCATTGCTAAAAATATATTTCAAAAGTATGGGGAAAAAAATTACCAGTGATTGAGGGTGTAGGATTTTGTTTTTGTTTCTCATTAGACAGGTTATGTCGAGCGCGTATCGATGTATTTGGGATTGACTGCGCAGTAGACTGCCGCGCAGCTCTTGGACGAAGCACATAGGGAGACTGAGCGATCTACTGCGCAGTCACGACGCATTCGACCACTCAGCTGGAAGGCAACGAACCACCCGGGAAAAAGTAGTTTGGATCTCCGCAGATCAAATTTAAATCTACGCAGTTGGTTTTTTTTAGATCTACGTAGATCTACATTTCCGGAAAATCGTAGATTTGCCTAAATCTCAATTATATCTATCTGGATATATGTTAGAGATCTACTCAGATCTATGGTAAATCTACTGAGATTTAAGTAGATAAACCGAGATCTAATGAGCAAACGTGTTCGAACATATAATATTAGGTCGACTCGAATGTACGTAAATCTACCGCTGTTACGCGGAGATCTAGGTAGATCTACGATTTTCCAAAATTTCGATCTACGTAGATCAAATTTGATCGAAAAAATATTATCTAGATCATATCTGAGCAGATATAAATTAAATTATATTTGCGTAGATCTAAACGATTTTTCCTCGGGTCGCCAGTTTGGTGCAACATTTGCAATATTTTTTGTTTGTTTTATAAACCTTTCAGGCAGACTAAATAATGTCCAACGAGCTGTGAATAGCGATCGCAGAACGTTTGACGATTATTTTGCGAGCATACTCGAGAAACTTCCGTTATGGGGTGAATAAATTTTTTTCATCTTATTTTCGTTCTAATTGGGCAAAATTAAGCAATAAGAAAAATTCGAAGGCTAATTTTTGGTGAACGATAAACCAAATTTTGTTTTCTCCAAATCAAAATTACTATACGATTAATTTGTAACGGATATAATTTTTTCATTGCAATTTTTCTCAACTCCGACACACTTCCCCGACGATATCAGTCACGAAAAAAAAAAAAAAATTAAAAAATCAGTACGTCGCAATAATTCTCTTACGAAATCATGGACCGTCAAGATTTATTCTCTGGCAACTCGCGCAGATTCTCTGATTGATGAGAATTGCCGTAATTTTACAGTTTCACGACTTCTCTAGAGACGCATTTATCAAATTCAATCCGCCCATGCTGATTCTTCATTAACGCAATTAATAATCGTATATAAACGAGCAGCTTGATGAACAAAATGATTTTTGCAAATTTCGAAAAATCATGAAACGAAAAAAGGATGCTGCAAAAAAAAATTGAAAAAAAAAATGTTTTTGATGAGAATGCTCAGGAAAAAAAAAAATTGACGTGAAAAAAAAATTTCACAATTTCGCAACTGGCATATACGCAAATTTATGGCCAACCGCTGACGAGAAATATCTATGTTGCATACCTATGTATGGGTAATTCGATCTGTTTAATCTTACGAAGACTCGCGTTACCACACACACACACACACACACACACACACACATACACACATAGACATACACACACACACACACACACACGTCTTTATGATTTTTTTTCCACCCCAAGGACTCTCGTGGAACATTAGACATTACGCGACCTCGATCTATTTATCTCACAGTCTCATCGCAAATTACATGAATCTTCGCGAATCATCAATAAATTACGAATAATCGCCTCGTCAAATTATTCGGACTTAATCGAATCGCTTTGGGATTTTTTCGTCCCGTTCGCAGCGAGTCAATTGTATCATTGGGGGATGATTTTCGTTAATTTTTAATTCTTACAGGAAGGGTCCCTTCAAATTAGTTCGATAAAAAATTTTTTTTTTTTTCTATTTTGTAATCGCATTTATGAAAAAATGTTTCTGTACGGGTGAGCTCGAAAAATTGAAATATCGACGGCTGATGAATAATTTTAATATTTCAATGACGATCGGTATGCTTCGTATAAGCCCTCGGGATCGTCGCAGCAATAGTCACGGCTATTCGATGAAATAATAATGGAAAAAGCGCGCCGGAGTTTCATTATGCACGGATTATTTTCAGTGTCCCGAGCACGTCCAATCCTGGATCGTGATCCATGCGAATGAATCCATTATCTTCAACAGCTCGACAAGGCTGTGGGCAGTCTGATAATGTAGCAAGGGGCGGATGTGACGTTACGTGAGGTCACCCACGCAAATGCTACAACCGTGGCCTATCCCCTGATACGATAGACGAAACGCGCAATGTTATTCAACATCATTTCATCGAACAATTCGACGATCCCTTCCACACGTTGTTTTCAATTTTTTTCTCATTTAATAAAAAAAACAAACAAACATCATTTTGCCACAATCATTCGAGGTAAGATGAATTGTAATGTCACCTTGCAATCAAAAATATTAATTCACAAGCTACAGAAATGTTTTATTTCCATAACGAGTGCCCTTGTGCTTTTTTTTTTTTTTTTTTTTTTTTTTTTTAATAAATGCAATTAACATTTTGGGAAAAATCCCTAATGAAAAATTTTGTATTCTGTAATTTCGTAGTTGCTCTCGTGTTTCAGTTTACCAGAGCCAAATTAAAATTACGTTAATTGCGAATGATAAATCATTGAGGCATAAACAGTCAAACGATAAATTTTTCAAGTGGTATATTTTACATCTCTCCGATGCGGAGTCGCATCTCTGGTACCTGAAAAAAAAAAAAAACATCCAGAATTTTCCGTCATACCTACGAAGTGTTCGTCATCGTTACGACAATTGCTTAGTCAGAATCCACGCCTGTAAGACGTAAATTCGTGAGTGGTTTCACAGCTCACGGCAATAATCAACCTCAATAAAAGAATTGCTACGAAAGAAAAACGGGAGCAGGAGAAAAAAGAGCTCAACATGTGAATTGATGCGGATGTTTTTCGTAGATTAGAGCGAGTAAACGGTTGAGTGTTAATTTTTTTTTTTTAATTCAATAAAAGTGACGAGTGTCGGGTACGTCGTGTTTTTTTTTTTCCAGACAAGAGTGTACTGAAAACTCAATTGGATCAATGTGGGTGTCCGTAGATGCATTCGGAAAGAGGGTCACCAAACGACTTGGTATTGGACAGTTTCTGGTGTTCCACGTTTTTGTCTCCCTCGTTAGTTACGTGTGTTTTAGATACAAGTGCTCCAGTAAATTTAATGATGTAGCTCGTAATAGCCAAGAATTAGAACAAAGGCTGTTTACGTTTTTTTTTTCTTCTATTGACGTTGAAAAATTTTAATTGTTTTAATATCGAGCAGAGTTTGGTATGTCTGAATTTAGGTTCTTCAGGTACACGTCCTAACTGGAGACGCTCCAACTGTCAACTTTTTATCTGTAAATGATCCAACTGAATACGTTTTAACTGTATACGTTCCAAGTGTACGCATTCAAATTGGCTACATCCCAACTGTACACATTATAGCTATAAATCTTCAAATTAAAAGAAAAATCCCCCAACTTTGTACATTTCAACTGCACACGCTCCAACTATATACGTTCAAATTGTACACGATCAATTTGAACGCGTTACAGCTGTACGCGTTCTAACTTTACATTCACCAACTGACTAAACTCCAACAGTACACGTTCCAACTGTACACTTTCCCGTTGGGTACCTTTCGACTTTAAACGTTCCAATTTTACATATTCCAGCTGTACACGTTCAAATTGAAGACTCCCCAACTGTACACGTTCCAACTGTACACATTCCAACTGACAAGCTTCAACTGAACACGTTCTGACTTTACACGTTACAACTTATACAGGCTCCAGCTTTATACGTTCAAACTGAATGCTTTCCAACTGAACACATTCCAATCGTACACGTCCAGACTGTACACGCGTTTCAACTGAACACAGACCAGTTGTACACGTTCTAATTTAACACAGACGTACAATTATAGTTATTTTCAAAGCTCTTTTACATTCATAGACAATCATTTGAGTCTATTATTTTTGCTTCAAATGTGATTTGTGTACTGTGTTAACTGATCTCGAAACTAAATCGTAACGAATTTTCGACATGTCAACGTATTATTATAACTTTCATTTTGCCTTACCAGTTGTATCGGCTCTCTCCTCGATGTAATATGGCAGCTTTCATGAATCATTCCATTATTTTTTACTTAAAATTAGTGTACGTTATAAATTGTGATAATTCCTTCATTATCAATTTGGCAATCATTTTTTTTTTTTTTTTAATTTCTCATTCAATTTCATTTGCGTTCCATCAGTACATCGATATTAACTTCCAGTCGGATATGCGTTCCGTTTGGCACACCTCGTTCACGTTACTTCCTGTTCCCATGTCGTGATTCGCCACGTCGAGATTTCAACAATGCCTCGGACGGGCCCACGAGCTTTAAAATTAAATCCAATCCCCTTCCACACTTGTCTCAGCCTCACTGTTGGGTTTTGTATCCGCTGACTGGACGAGCTCGTCAGTGCAGCGAGAGAGAGAGAGAGAGAGAGAGAGAGAGAGAGAGAGAGAGAGAGAGAGAGAGAGAGAGAGAGCACGTCTAGCAATTACTCTGCTTATCTCGTCCGTTTCTCGATCACTCTTGAAGCTCAGATCGACGAGAGTCCGAGCCAACCGCGAACGTCATCGCGTGGACCACGAAACACCATCATCTCGTGTCTTCCTATTGTCCAATCTTTCTCTCTCTCTCTCTCTCCTTCATCTTTCCTCTTCCTTACTTCCATCCAGATTTTCATCTGGACTTATTATCACTTATTATCAACCCTGACTTGAATAGTAAAATCCAGGTGATCAAGGTGTAGCGAGATCCCGAGAAAGTCCCATCGAGTCAGCTGTCATGTGGATCATCTGATGGGCTTCCAGTCAAAGGAGAAGAACTTTCGGGAATAATAAAATAACTTCCGGTGAAGAGAAGCAAACAATCGGTAGTTTTGTATGAAGACGAGTGTCCGAGGATGAAGGGATTCTGTCGATGACAATGACCACGACGAACAAGTGGATGACGATAATCAAAGCCAACGTACTCCAAGGTGTCGACGACGTTTACGCGTGACGGTGATGACAGATGTGCTCCGTTATAGTGCTACATTCATCGTAACAATCGAGGCGTCGACTCTTCGACTCTCGCCCGTGAGGTGACCACGATCGTGATTGTTCCGAGTGTTTAAAGAAATATCACAAGAGAGTGCCCCGTTGTTTCGATAATCGACGATCAGGATGTCGAGCTACGTCACCACGAGGATTCAGGGATTTCTCGTAATGTTTCTCTGTTACGCAGGTGCGTGTTAAGATTATTTATACTTGAAGAAATTGCGAAGAAAGAGCATTCGTTGGTTCGTACTTGTTCATCGTTTCAAGGTTAAGGTCACCTTGAATTTTTCACGGACAAATCTATTGTTTTTATATTGCGCAGAATCATAGACAGATTCGAGATAAATCCAACGAAAGGAAAACTCTGTGTAGCTTCAAAAACAAACGAAACATGTCAGTTTATTGTAGTTTCAATCACAGCTGGGCTGTGTGATACGGTCGTTATTATCATTGAACTTCAGAGTTTCATGTAACTCCGTTGTTTTTGAAGCTGCAGGAACGTTTTTCTTTTGCCTTGAATTCGCCGTTAATTCAGCTACTATATATACTTTCACTTATAACAATCATGAATTTACGTTTAAAAATTCAAGGTCACCTTCACTCGAAGTTAATTCAAACTCTACGCCTTTAGTTCGAACATTATTTTTGAGATTAGATCGACTATTATCTGTGAAGTGAACGTTTTAATGTTCCTACGGAATAGAAAAATAGTTATAACCTCTCGCTGAAAAAAAAAAAATCACATGAGCTTGTGCGATACAATTTAGTACCACCAGATCGCAAATTCTCGTCAAACTTACTTTCTGGCACTCTCTCACGTTCTCTATCGACATAGAAAGAAAACAAAAAAAAAAAATCAGCCGGAAAAATCTGAATTTTTAAATCCATTCACTCAAAATTCAATACAAAACATTATACTTTAGTCTTGTACAATTATTGTCGTGTCATTTTTCATCTAATTAGTCGCGATATGGAGTGCATAAAATTTAGCTGTTGAAAATCCATTTTTCTTGATATATACAGTGAAAAATGCATTAAGAAAAAAGTGAAAGGTTAAGAAGAAGATAACACGATGCGATCTCAATTTTCAAAATAAATCTCTTAGATAATTTTCATGAAGCTTATCTAAAGGAAATATAGTCATAGTGGTCATTGAGTTCACTAGGTCAGGCCCTTGCAACGGATCCCTCCAACGCTGAAAAATGGGCTGAAAGCTTGGATCATGCGAGTGCCATGAATTGATCTTAACTCTGCGTCGTTCATCGTTAAAAAAGCCAAGTCCGGATAGTTTGTTTTTTTTTTCAAGTTTTTCCTTCTATTTATTAAACCAGATTCTCCTATTGCACATCGACACACGCTTCGCGGGTAAACCATATCGATAGGCCGTTTGTAAGAGTAGCCGAGCGGGATGGTATCGAATGTCTGTCCAAGGTTTTTGCATATCGGACACTTTTTTTTTTTCAAGAATCAGCATTAGCTGTCATTATCGGATGATCGTACCGCAACCTTCGTCTGCCATAAACCATAGTTAGCTTGAAAAAAAATGAGGGGCTGGGGGGGGGGGATATCGAACGTTATGGATCTAAGAGTTGTGTTCCTTAAATCGTAGCTCTGGGAAACTGCCTGATGATGGATGATGATAAGCTGACGAGCAATTTTACGGCAGCTGTTGGAGAATACGTTGTATTCAATTGTCATCTGGATTTTCCACATGAATTACCGATACCCTATATCCTACACTGGAATCGCGAGGTAAGTGATTGTGAGAATCAATGTGTATGTGTGTATATATATGAATAGTTACAGGAAAATTCAGGATAGGCAGTTACTCCTGATGCCATTCTAAGTGAAAGTACTTGATCATTTTTCGAAAATTCATGAGTTTTTTTTTTAAATCAGAAGCATTTAAAAAACGTTGACACGACAACCAATAAGATATATCGAGATGCGTGGCCAGTATTTACAACGCTAACCAACATATTGCTAAAGATAATAGCGAAAATATTATGAACGATACTATGAAAGACACTATAAAGTATGCTATGAAAGATACTATGAAAAATATTCAAAGATATCGTCTAAAACATGCAGTGAAAGAGACATTATCGTAGATAGCGGTAAAAACATAACTGAAAAAACTAAAGATTACAAGCATTATCCACTACAATTCGTGAATTCATTCGCACGTTCTACTCCCCATTTAAAAACTATTGAAAATTTTAATAAAATGACCACGTACTCCTCTATAAGATCACACAGCATCAAGCATCCCATCTATTCTGAATCAGCATGTGTACACATGCACTTATAATAGTCCGGTCACTGATGACAGCCGGTGCGTCAATCATCGTACATACCCCGGTCACCATAATCGATTCAAACCGATCTATATATAACTATGTGGTCCAATTCCCCGCATCATAATATTTCTCGCAATAGCATACATATATATATAGGTCTGTTTGTAGTAGCGCGTGCGATCGAAGACTCTTTCTGACATGACAAAGTTAAAATTAAAACCTAAAAAATTAGATTGAACTTGAAGAATGGAATTTTTATGACCTAATTTGAAAAAAAAAACAATTTCAAATAAATTTGAACCTTTTTTTTCGTGTACCATGACGTTACAAGAACTTTGCATTGAATTACATATCGATAGGTCGATGTATACGCGAGTTGAATCGCTGGGGTACATTTTTCGAAAAAATTCAAGATCTGATAAAAACCTTGATCCTTTCTCAGGTGGATTCTCTTCAACAAATTTTGTGCCAAATTTTAGCTCGATATCGAAAAATTTGCGAAAATTAAGAGGCTTCACAAAAACTGAAATGAAAAAAAAAAAAATTAGACGCATCGAAGGTTGCATCGATAATTTAAAAAATTCCTTTATTTTCAAATCAAATTTTTTATATTTTCAATCACTTCACTCTTTCCAAATTTACTCTAGCCTGGAGTTTTTCAAAATTAATTTTTATAGCCGAAGAAGACCGAAAGAGTATCGGTATGCCAAAAGGCACAATTGCGTAGAACAGTGGGCATTTAGCTTAAACTTCGATAGTTATCAGGGACAATTGAAATCACCACGAAGGTCCATTAAAGTGGGGAAGGGGGCAAGGGGCCATTAAAGGCAAAACTTTAAACGCTCCCGCTGTTATACTTGCCGTATCTGCATACTTGAACAAAGCACACAAGCTGGCATAACGTTTTATTATGCTTCGAGAACCCCACCGTTGAAACGATGGGACAGCAGGCGTCCTATTCCAACTGCAGCAAAAACTTTACCACATATATACGTGAATGTGTGTGTGTGTGGGTGTGTATATATATATATATATAAAAGATGAAGGTGTTTAAGTCACCGGCTTAACTAGACACTCGTAACGTGTCTACCATTGATTCGTCCTAGAGCAAGCGCAGTTTCCTGACTGCGATCGAGCTTTATATATATATATATTTTGTCATTGATAAAAACCGAATTCCATCCCATCTCCGAAATACCTATTTTATCTTTATCCCTTGGAAAAAAAAGTTCAATGATGGCGTCGCGACAATGTGTTTCATAAATTTTTGGAAAATCTTGACGCCCATAATATCCCGTGTAATCCGTATGCAAGATCGGGGTATAACGAAAGACGCAGACTCTGCAACCATAAATTACCAACCCACGCGCACAGCTGTAACTCACGTAACACGCACAGGTTAATCTCACGTGCGAGTTCGTCTACAGAGTTGTGTGATGTTTACGTTCACACATGGCTCGGGTATCGTTAAACTTGATATTTTTATACGTCAGATTGATGGACTCTCAGCTATATCTTGAAAATCTCAGGAATCTCAATGGTTAATCTGATGATAAATGGTCAAAAAGATATTTCAGGTTATGTTGGGGTTATTCGAGGACCGTATACTATTCGAACGAACGCTGAATTTGACAAATCGTTATTAGAATATTTTATAGATTAATCGACGTTAATGCTCGATGGACTGTAGGGGAGACTTGCTAAGATTCGGCCAATTTATTCATCCGGCAGTTGTCTCTTGGTGTAGCAAGAATTATATCCGTGTGTTATTACGCATGTGATTTTTCCAAGCTCTCTGCGTAGAATATGCAGCACGGTGTTATTGCCAAGTTTTTATATGATTTTTTCGATCCTCATACTCTTTGAAGCAGATACTGCGAAGGATGGACTTTATGCGCCAAAGAAATATACTTTGGTGCAGACTTTTCATTTGAGAGAGTTGTCCGCCGGGAAAGTCGTCATTCCGAAAAGTTGTCCGTTACTCGATAGAGTTTTATACTGGAAGAGTCGTTACTCGATTCAGTTCTGCCCTGGGAGAGCTGTTACACGATACGCTGGATGAGTTTTTACTCGTTAGAGTTCTTCTCTGGGAGAATTGTTACTTGATAGAGTTGTGACTCGATAGAGTTGTTACTCGATAGGGTTCCCTCCGAGAGAGTTGTTACTCAATTCAGTTGTACTTTGGGAGTTGTCACTCGATAGAGTTGTACTCTAGGAGTTTTTACTCGACACAGTTATACTCTGGGAGTTGTTACTCGATAGAGTTGTACTCTGGGAGTTGGTACTCCATAGAATTGTACTCGATAGCATTCTCCCTCGGAGAGTTGCTGTTCGATAGAGTTCTACACTTTTAAGATCCTCGCGCAACTGCATCTGCATCGCTATTGCGACCGTTGCAGACGGCACATCTAACTACAGCTTTTTCGGCACCCATCAACTATATCCATCATTTGGGTACAACGACGGATGAACCAAAAAGTTTCTTACGTCGCGTTTTTTAACACCTCAATGATTCCACCATCATAATTATAATATGACATTCAATGAAATAAAATAAGCAAAATATTGGCCATAAATTTAATAATTAATCAAACAATCAATCTTCCTGATTTTTTATCAAAATCTATCGGGATATAAAAATTATGAATTGCCATTCGTTCGCCGAAGTCTGAAAAAAAAAAAAAAAAATCAAGCCAAAACACGCGACGGAAGTAATTACAGTGGAATTCCAGAGCATCGTCTCTGCACGAGACGACAATGTGATGAAAGTTAATTCGACTGTTCGCTGCTCATGAGGCGTATGCAAAACAGGTGCTGCATGTCGTACGGCATATGGCATTGGTGATTGGAGTACGGAAGGCAAAAGGCTGCATTATATTTAGTTGCGGAGAGTCATGAAGCGACGAGAGGGGTTCCCGAGCTTCTGTAGTGAGTACCGGTTGCGGTTTGCTTGATGGCAGTAGGAGTAGTAGGTCACTGTTAATGCATTGTCAAACGATTAGGGCTTATTAGCACCATTTTCGCGAGCCCTAATCGGACAGTCGGTTGGAAAAGTTCTCCATACGTGGCAATACCACATTACGAATAGTCATTCACCACTTCAGTTTTTACGTAAATTGTATTTTCAAAGCCCATAGCCTGATAACTCACTGAAATCAACTATTAAGCTACTACACTATTTTTCTTGACTCAACCGGGGAAAAAAATACGTGAGATCTACGCAGATCAAATTTAAATCTACATAGTTATTTTTTTAGATCTACAAAGATAAAATTTGGATCTACGTAGTTATTTTTTAGATCTTCATAGATCTCAATTATACCTACCTAGATCACAATTATACCTATCTGATCTCAATTATATCTACCCAGATCTAAATTAGATCTGCCTAGATCTCAATCAGATCTACCTATAGATCCCCGTATTTATACTGAGATTTAAGTGAATAAACGGAAATCTAAGAAGCAAAAATGCTGGAACATTGGATTAGGTTGACGCGAATGTATGTAAATCTACCGTTATACACGGAGATCTAGGTAGATCTACGATTTTATAAAATTAAGTCCTACGTGGATAAAATTCGATCGAAAAAATAATCACATAGATCTCAATTGGATCTAAACGATTTTTTTCCTCAGCAACGATTTCTTCGCTTGAAGGGCCGAATTTATTTTTCACCGCAATAAATACCACGAGCAGAAAAAAAAATCTGATCATACTTGCCACTTATGAGAGCTTCGATCCGTCTAAAAGAGGAAGATGCTAGCAACGACTGAGCCGATCGACCGAAGAGATCGGCCATTTTTTTGTATATAGAAAAATGACCCATCCGAGTGTGAGTGAATAGACGAATCAGTTGGTCGTTCCGAGTAGAAGATGTAAATTAAAATATGCTCCAAATAGTTGCAGTCTTATCAGCATTGAATTGCCTAGCGAACAATTTTTCGGTACTTATATACGATTAGTGTCTGCATGATTATTGAAAATTTCCATTACTCAAGTACAAAGTACGTAATCAGAGATCATCGCAGGACTCCCATCTCTGCTTTGAATTCGTCAATCACGAGTCACCGTGAATTCCTCCCAGTGCCGATAGGGATAGTTAATTACGGTGAATTTTCGACAAAGCTCCAGCAATAAAATCCCTCAGGGGATCGTACTGCTTTTGTGTCTCGAGAGTACGGAAACTCCATCCTGTTCTTGTGAAAAAACGATATTTACGAAAATGGTGAAAATTCATGCCAAAAATTCGTAGAGCAAAGTTTTTTTGCGTAAAAAATCGATCGGAGTGTTATACGGCTATGATTTTCGAGTTCCGTAAAGTTTTTCCACTTTTTTTTTTCACACTTTTATCGTAAGAGACATTCGTGTCGAATTCCACTCAATGTTCTCGCGAATCATCGAGGGTCTTCCTAATTCGCGAAGCAACAAAGCCTCGTCGAGCGAACAGCGGCACGAATATGTTCACCGGATGAACGAATCTCAAAGGCCTCACGGAGTTGGACGGTCGCTAGTGAGGTACTTTTAACTCGCGATAATTGATGCGTCTAACGTTTCAGGGACGAACGATTTTCTCCTGGTACGAGGTACCGGGCTACGAGAGAGCCAACAGCGTACTGTCAATCGCCGATGACTATGCTGGCCGAATACATTTGCTCGATGGACCCGTGAGCCGGGAATACGGACAGGGTAGCGTAAATCTAACGAACATAAGGGAGAGCGATCAGGGCTGGTTTGAGTGCAAAGTCATATTCCCAGACAGATCACCGAGCTCGAGAAACAACGGCACCTGGTTCTTTCTCAGCATCGAAGGTTAGTTTTCTTCGAATAATTCGTTCAATGAATATACGAATTTAAATCTGCACAACGATTCGAAAATTTTCGACGATGTTTTACGAAGTTATTGCGAAAACTTCGTTTTCATAGCATAAAAAAATAATTTATTTTTAAATGATTTTCTTTTCAGTGTCGTCAAAACGTTTCACGTTTCGGAAAAAATGTATTGCAATCCCCAAATATGTCGTGTATAATTTTTATAGAGAGTAAACAACACTTTCGATTTTATAAAAAAAAAAAATTACTTTCTCAAAAATTTTCGTGGCCTTACGAATTTTTGAGCTACCGCGCCAAAACTTTTCACATAAAAGACAATATAGTTGAATATTATTCATGTTATGAATATGAAAAAAATTTAATTGAACTGTTGGGATCTTTCGGTATTTTGAAAATTTCGAAAAACGTACGTAAACCCTTTCACAAGAGCTACACTGCAAATCCAAGTGTGTAGTTTTTACACACTTATCAGTGTAATTTCTTGTAGTCACTTTTTACTCACTTTCACGTGTGTAATTCTACGTCATAACACACTTAAAGTGTGTAATTCTACAAAATAACACACTTAAAGTGTGTAATTCTACAAAATAACACACTTAAAGTGAGTAAAAAGTGACTACAAGAAATTACACACACAAGTGTGTAAAAACTACACACTTGGATTTGCAGTGTATTCTCGGAGCTATAGCCAATCACACTTTTCGTAAAGTTTGGGGATGTTCAGTCAAAAATTTGAGGATGATCGAGAATGGGATTTGGATTTTATAAAATTTTGAATTTTCGAAAAATATCTCGGTACTCTGATGCGTAAGGATTTTCCAAAATTGATGCCCTGGTGCCTCGACCAGTGTACATCCTGAAACATTATGTGAAAAAAATTCCATGAGTCACGTAAAAATCCGATTTTATCGGGTCAATCGACGAAGAACTATTGCACGGTTTATCAGACTCTGAATCGACGACCAAACGCACCTATATCCGGTTTACTTTCTTTCAATCGGTAGAAATTTGTTGCTCGAACGACAAAAGAAAACTACCGGGCTATTCGCTCGTTGAATCTGCATTTGTCGTTACGTAAAATACGATTTATCATGAATTACGTACTGGGAATCGACATGAAAAAAAATTTACTAAATAGTGAAGTGTATAATTAATATATTTAAGCTGGTCCTTCCGGCAGACTGTAGCCATGCAATCGACTACTGCTGGCAAAAAGTATAGTTGTCATAATTTATAATAACTGTGGAGATGTCTTTTAGCACTTTAATTAATTTTTGGTAAAGTAATTTCGAGTTTTCGTCATCTACTTGACCGGTTCATTGAATCATTTCACCTTCAATAACCTCAAAACTGTTGAAAGTTTTGTAATGAGTATATTGTGTCATTACATAACTCTTAATTGATTCCGATAATTAATATAATTTCATCTCGTACGGAAATAGCAGGGGCGGATAGTTTGATACTTATATAAGTACTTAAAATTCGCATGAATTACTGCAGCACTCGTAGTAGAGGACTGTCAGCTGATCAATTATATCGCAAACTGATCGAATTGTGCTGAGCATTAATTCGAAATTTCCTCGACAAAAATCCACGTTTTGTTATTTTAATCTGTTGAAAGCTCATAATTTCGAGAACAAATTGATTATGAAAAGAATCGCTTTTTCATTATTCAAGGGGTATTCATTTTTCATTTGAACTTAGTGCAAGCTGATTTTTATTGCGGAAAAATTCGGCAACGTAATCTGAAACTTTGCAGTCTTAAAAAAAAAGAAAGTTTTTCAAAATTAAAATATTTCGAATTCACAAAATTCTCCAATAGGTGCTACAGTGAAAGGACTATTATAACATATCTAGGATGTATATTTTTCATTATATTTCATGTAACATATATATTTGCCATGGGGCAAGAATTAAATTTTTGTCTACATAATGAACCGATAATGTTAAACAAAAGTACAAGAACAAAAATCTGTTCGTCCATTATGTGTCGCTCATGGTTATGTAAAATTTGAACAAGCCGATGAAAAATAAAAATTAACACGAATTAACGCTACCTTAACCCAAGTGTCCTGAACAATATACTTACGATTTTTAAGAATAAATTTAAAAAAAAGCCTCGTTGATTAAAACGCGTAAAAAAAAAAAGCGTTCGACCAGTAATCAGGACGACTTCTAATCGATTCATCCTAATTAAGTGATATAGATCGTACAGCACCCTTACTAACCGGAAACCGGACAGACTCATTAAATCGTTCAATGCAGGCACGTCGCCTACGGACGATGTTCCAGGTGAAAATCTACTGGGTATACCGCCTGTCAACAGGACTGTCATGGAAGGCGAGGACGCGGATTTCGAATGTGTCGCCAAAGACGTCGAGTCCATTGTCACTTGGCTTCGTGACGGTATAGACATCACGGAATTGGAGGTAAACGGATATTTGAGACGACGAATCACCGGTGACATGACATTTGACAGTTGAATTCATCATTATGTAAACGTATGTTGAACAGGATCTGCGAGTTCGGGCATCGCTCAATGACAATGGCACATTGGAGATTCGACCGGCTGCGATCGGTGATCTTGGCGAGTATACTTGCGTCGTTACTGATACACACGGTGACACCCAGAGGGCATCGGCCTTTCTCAATGTTCAGTGTGAGTATCGCACGCTTATTCTCCGATGCCGTGTCACTCCCGTGTCTATCGAACAGGCCGATTAAGAAACTCTACGACATTTTGCAGACAAGGCAAAGGTCATTTATGCCCCTCGAGATGTCTTTCTGCCTTATGGGAAACCCGGTCGTCTGGACTGTCATTTCCGCGCGAATCCACCATTGACGAATTTACGCTGGGAGAAGGATGGCTTTCTGTTCGATCCTTACAACGTGCCAGGTGTCTTTTATCGTCGCAACGGGTCACTGTACTTCAGCAAAGTCGACGAAACCCACTCGGGAAGTTACAGTTGTACGCCCTACAACGAATTAGGCACCGAGGGACCGAGTCCAGCTATCTCAGTCGTGAGTTGATCTTCCGTTGACACTTGACACTTGAATAATTGCTTCATCCATGACGGAATCGTTGTTGGCGATTGCCCTGAATCCATTCGTCATATATCCAGAGCTCGACATGGCAGTTTCGTCTTTCATGGATCGCGTTAAAGTTGTTTTGGACGTTGTATCGTCTGCTCTTGAGTATAAGAAAAATTACGTAACTTCGATCATCCTCCGATTGCCAAAACTTCGTTTTTTCTTACCCCTTACGAAAACGAGAGGCGCAGTCCACGAGAGATGGATCGCGAGAAGAGCAAGCGTCTTCGTTGAAACGATTTAGCAGTTGACGACACGGCCATTAACGACTCTCTTTCTTCGCCAATTGTGCTCCTATAGATAAACCTGCCGAGCGCGTGGGCCCGGAGGCATCGTAGGTGCAGCTAAATACGTGTCTCGTATAACACTGAAAGGAATATTCAGACCCATTAGAATTCATTGCGACCGATGTATTTCAGTTCTTCCGCAACGTTATTCAATTTTTATGGAAACAAAAAAAAAAATTATATATTGTTCTCGAATTGATCTAGGTAGTTCAAAGACCGCCTATATTTACCGTGACACCTCAACGTCTGTACATGAGAAAACTTGGCGAGACACTGGAAATACCGTGCGACGCGAGAGACGGCGATCAATCTCAGAGGCCGGCTATCGTGTGGTTCAAAGTACGTGCATTATCCAAATTTACCAACTTACCAGCTGTTAGAGATGACTCGATCTTCGTTCGAGAAGCCCGCGAGTAAACTGTTTTAATCGTTGGAGTATCTTTCGGTAGGACGGTTCGCCATTGGCGCAGGAACGTACGATTATACGAGGCGGTAATCTTACGATAGAGAGGATTCAGGAACAAGATCGTGGAATGTATCAGTGTGCAGCTAGCAACGAGGCTGCGACGGTCGTTGCTGATGCCGAACTCATGGTGCTCAATGTACCACCGAGAGCTCCCTATAATTTGAGCGCCAACAGCAGCAAAAACGCCGTAACGTTGACATGGGTGCCGGGATACGTTAGACCAAAAATGGAATACGCTGTCTGGTATGATTTCAACTCTCGCGGAAAATCTAATTATTGAATGACGAGGCAGACTCAACTGCGCAGATGTAACTCTAAATAGATTGAAAAAAAAAAAAAATCTGGGCATCGTCAACTGCGGACAGACAAAATCATATGTCAGTGCAATTTAACATATAAATACTCCAGCGGCATGACTCGACACGGAGAAACTTTAAATGTTTCCAACAGTACACGTTTTTAGCCATAGGTGTTGCAAATTCTACGCGTTTCTAATTCTATACGTTTCAATTATACCCGTTTCAAAGCCTACGCATTTTCGACTCTATGCGTTTCCAACTCTAAACGTTTCAACTGCGCACGTTCCGACTCTACACCCTTCAACTTTCCAACTGTACACGTTCTATCTATGCACGTTTCAATTCTACAGGCTCTAACTGTGCACGTTCCAACTCAACACAGCCCAATGGTACACTTTCCAATTCTGCACGATCCAACTTTCCAACTCTAAACGTTCTATCTATGCACGTTCCGACTCTACAGGCCCTAACTATGCACGTTCCAACTCTACACAGCCCAATAGTACACTTTCCAACTCTGCAAAATCCAATTTTCCAATTCTGCACGTTCTATCTATGCATGTTCCAACTCTACACGCTCCAACTGTGCACGTTCCAAATCTACTCAGCCCAATGGTAAACTTTCCTACTTTGCACAATCCAACTTTCCAACTCTACACGTTGTAACTATGCACGTTCAAACTCTACACGGCCCAATGGTACACTTTCCAACTCTGCAGAATCCAACTTTCCGACTCTACACGTACTATCTATGCACGTTCAAACTCTACACGCTCTAACTATGCACGTTCCAACTCTGCACAGCCCAAAGGTACACTTTCCAATTCTGCACGATCCAACTTTTCAACTCTAAGCGTTCTATCTATGCACGTTCCAACTCTACACAGTCCAATGGTACACTTTCCAACTTTGCATAACCCAATTTTACAACTCTGCATGTTCTATCTATGCACGTTCCAACTCTACACGGCCCAGTGGTACACTTTACAACTCTGCACAATCCAATTTTCAAATTCTGCACGTTCTATCTATGCACGTACCGACTCTACAGGCTCTAACTATGCACGTTCCAACTCTACTCAGCCGAATGGTGAACTTTCCTACTTTGCACAATCCAACTTTCCGACTCTACGCGTACTATCTATGCACGTTCAAACTCTACATGCTCTAACTATGCACGTTCCAACTCTACACAGCCCAATGGCACACTTTCCAACTCTGCACAACCCAACTGTCCAACTCTACGCATTTTATATATACATGTTCCAACACTACACGCTCTAACTATGCACGTTCCAACGCTACACAGCCCAATGGTACACTTTCCAACTCTGCATAACCCAATTTTCCAACTCTACACGTTCTATCTATGCACGTACCGACTCTACAGGCTCTAACTATGCACGTTCCAACTGTACACAGCCCAGTGGTACACTTTCCAACTCTGCACAATCCAATTTTCCAATTCTACACGTTCTATCTATGCATGCTTCAACTCTACACGCTCCAACTGTGCACGTTCCAAATCTACTTAGGCCAATGGTAAACCTTCCAACTTTGCACAATCCAACTTTCCAACTCTACACGTTGTAACCATGCACGTTCAAACTCTACACAGCCCAATGGTACACTTTCCAACTCTGCAGAATCCAACTTTTCGACTCTACACGTACTATCTATGCACGTTCAAACTCTACACGCTCTAACTATATGCACGTTCCAACTCTACACAAACAAACGATACACTTTACAACTCCACACGTTCCAGCTCGTCACGTTCAAACACGCTCAAACTTTACATGTCTATCAACTCCACACGTACCAACTTTATTGATCCCAACTCTACACGTTCCAACTCTACATCTCCCAACTTTACATGTACCAGCTTCACACGTGAAAATTATACCGGTCCGAACTCTGCGCGTTCTTACTCTGTACACTCTGTACATTCCAATCCTGCGTGTTGCTATCCGGCACGTTTCAACTTTATAATAGTTTACTGTTTTTTCCCCATTATTTTCATAAGATTAACTTGCTATCATGGTGCACGAAAATTTTTCAATTATTCAACAACTTACGATTTATTTCATGATGATTTTGTTCAGGTACAGACCAACGGACACCGCAGAATGGAAGACGATGAAGATACCATCGAAGAAAATAACAGAAGCAACGGTACTGAATCTCTCGCCGGGACAGGAATACGAATTCATGGTACTGAGTCAGGATAAACACGGCGATGGAATGTTCAGCAAGACTATACGTGTACTGACTCTACCGAAACAGGGTAATTATGCGTCCGTTTATTGTCCAAAACTGTTGAAGTGAATTGTCATGAATTGCAGACCAGTCTTATGAGGTTAGTTCGAACGTAAAAAGGTCATTTTTGTTCTACGATCATACGGGATTACCAACGCTGAGAAAGCTTCGAATTTCGAGTTTTAACAATCAAGTAAGGAGTACTGGGGTCAATGGGAACACTCGTAGCCACTTTTAGGCTACTATCGGGGTAATTTTTGCTAAAGAATTTTTAAAACAGGAACAATAAGAAATTTCAGTGCTGTGCTTTTTCTCATTTTTTTTTTTTTTATTGACATTTGATGAGTCAGTTCGAGTTTTCGTAATTAAATGAAATTAAAATTTCTACTGCCTCATAAATTTTTTTGTCTGGCGCAAGTTGCCGATTCGATCGGTCTGCATGGATCAGTAGTTTTCCCTGACATACGATAATTCACCATGCGATTATTATTTACAATAATGGTGAACGAATCGTAGGTTCCATGGATCGTAATTCGGCATCGGAATTCCGTAGCAGTAAAGGTTAGTATGAAAAATATTTCTCGCACTCGAGCTTGCGATTTTACCGAGGGTGGAAAAACAAAATGCCTGAGCCTGAAAAAAAAAAAATTTTCTTTCGAGAATTCGACAATATGGGACCACCGCGAAACGGTAAAGTACAACCGACTGCGGAGGGCTATCTCGTCACTTGGGATCCACCATTGTTCGGCAAGGAATTCGTCAGATATTACACTGTCAAGTGGTATCGCGCTTCGACCGATCAATTGTACGGCAGAGCTAAAACGGTCGATCCATTTTATTTGGGTACGTACGACAAGCTATAATTTACACGTCCAACAGCCATATGAAACAGCCCCTTGAATAATATAATTTTGCCGAAATTAGTTGAAATTTGGAGCAAAATTAAATCGCTTTTCTTCATTTCTGATTTAAAAAAAAATATATATATATTAGGGTGGTCCTTATTTTGGTCATTATCGAATTTCGATTGCATCCTCTCGTAGAAGGGTTCCAAATAATTAAAAAAAAATATCCCCAAAATTTGAAATTTTTATCTGAATATTAACACATGCCCCAGAGCTCCGGAAGTTTCCCTATTTGATTAACATTACGTTTTTACTGAACTTCATTCAAAAATCTGCCATACCGACAATAAGTACGAGAAAAATCTAATTCCGGTTGGAATCTCTTCAGGAATCCCGATATTATTTTATCGAATTTTGAGAAATTTAAAATTCAAAATGGCGGACCCAAAATGGCGGCTTTAAAATTTCGAAAATGCTCAAATCCACTCAAGGGTCAGCTTGAAAAGGTTTTGGGGGTCGCTGATGTCAAATTTTGTGTCGAAAATATGAAATTCAAAATGGCGGACCCAAAATTACGGCTGTAAATGTTTTTACCTCCTGATTTCAAATTATTCATTGTTGTTTGTCATAGTATATTTTGAATGAATTAAAATGATTGATCCGATTCATTCACTCAATGATGAATGTTGTACTCAAATTCATCGTTGGCGAATGAAGCTTTGTCTTCAACAAACGATTTTAATTGTCTCTGAAAAAAAAGAAATAATAATAATTTCAAGAAACAATTGTGAGTGACAATTTTTCAGATGGAATGCGTATCAAGGCTAGGTTCTGTGATTCTTGATAAGTAATTCATTTTTTCTTGATCATAGAAAATATCTGGTGTTAAACTATGGGTTTCAATCAAAGTGATTTTTTACAGCTGCCATTTTGGGTCCACCATTTTGAATTTCATATTTTCGACACAAAATTTAATATCAGCGACCCCCAGAACCTTTTCAAGCTCACCCTTGAGTGGATTTGAGCATTTTCGAAATTTTAAAGCCGCCATTTTGGGTCCGCCATTTTGAATTTTGAATTTCTCAAAATTCGATAAAATAATATCGGGATTCCTGAAGAGATTCCAACCGGAATTAGATTTTTCTCGTACTTATTGTCGGTGTGGCAGATTTTTGAATGAAGTTCAGTAAAAACGTAATGTTAATCAAATAGGGAAACTTCCGGAGCTCTGGGGCATGTGTTAATATTCAGATAAAAATTTCAAATTTTGGGGATATTTTTTTTAAATTATTTTGAACCCTTCTACGAGAGGATGCAATCAAAATTCGAAAATGACCAAAATAAGGACCACTCTAATATATATATATATATATATATATTATATTTGTGTTAAATATCCGTAAAATAGTTCGGAAAAATCAACGAATCGTTTAGGGGTAGCTTGTAGTGTAATATGAATTATTTACCCTAGCCAAACTCTTTTAACCATATTATTTGTGTCACTCTTTTACCTTTCAAGTGAAATATTTTTTTTATTATGATTAAATGGTTTTGACTGTGACATTGTGACAAATTTTTAATGCAAGCTATCCGTTTTTATTTATACACACACACACACACACACACACACAAACACACGTAAATACTGCCAGTAACTCAAACAGAGTCATTATAAATATACCTATCTGTATCTCTCACTCTATCGCGACGTTGCTTATATAGTTTAAATACAGCGCAAGTCAAAAGTGACAGTGCATACGTTTGACTCTTGCAGTATTGACAGCTTGATAGGATTTTCATAAATTTAGTTAACGATATTTTGGAACAAATATTGATTCTTCAGTTAAATACTTGGAGGAGGACAACAGTTATGCGTTCGAAGTGTCGGCGAACAGTGAGACATTTGGCATCGAAAATTCGACAGGTAGCCGTTTTACCCTTGACGTGCCAGCCTACAGAAGACACAGAGCAATTTCTATGGGTATCGTGGCGGGAATTGGCTTTCTCGCCGCATCTCTGGCTGCTGTATGGTGGGCGAGAAAGAGATTTTGTCAACAGCAAGCTGGCGAAAAATAGCTGACTCTCGTTCGTGAATAATTTTATCAGCGATAAGATGTATATCATTCATTACGAGTATTTTTTTTTTGTAGTTTTAATACTTGGAATCATTGATGGAATGTTGACGATCGAAAAAAAAAAATCGATGGAATTTGTCGAATTGCATTTTCGTTCACAGCTGCCGAATATTTACATGAGACTCGCATTGCAATATTAATAATATTGATAAAACGTTGAGGAGTTACGTCTGGTTTATGACTGAAAAAAAAGCGAATTTTTTCGGCATTTTTGTGCGAAGAAAGCCGTCCAGTTTTTCGAATAAATATTCTTTCACTGCGAAAACATTTTTTTCGAGTACCATTCACAATTTTTTTTTTTTTATCAAAAAATATGCACAAGCCTCGGAGAGTGTTTCAAAAATATTAATATGGGATCAAATGGACGCAGACCAAAGTGGAAACATCGATTATTTCGTGAAAAAAAAAAACGTCCTACTTTAGTTGATAGAAAAAAAAAATCACCTCGTCGTCGTCGTCGTCGTCGTCGTTTGCAAAATTTGAAGTCGATCGGTCAAGCACTGATCGAGATATCGTGCGATGATAAAATTACCCAAATTCGAAGTCTCATATCTCCTCTGTTTTTACTCCGATCAACCTGAAATTTGGAGAGAATATTCCCGAAATGTTGTGCCTTGAGAATCCGTAGAAATCCAAAAATCGATTTTTTTTTTTTTTTCAAAATTTTAAACTAGACGTAACCCCTTAAACTGCATTTAATTGCATCATTTCAGAGTTCTCGTAAATTCTGAATGAATTATACATTTTTTTTCCACAAGCCCTCGTGATGAAAAAAAATTCAAAAAACTGCTTCGAATGAAACATGTCATCCTTATAATTAATTGCAATCTGTCTTGAACCGAGAAAAACTAGAGAAAAGATAGATATTATTTTTTCGTCGAATTAAATCGTACGTTATAAAATATTTAATTACGTTTTTTTTTTTCTTCAAAATTCCAGGGCAATGAGAAATATTTAAAAATGAATTTGTCTATTGTGAATAGGAATATTATACATAGTTGATCTGGTTTATTGAAATACATGTAACGGTTGTTTTTTGTTTGTTTGTTTTCTATTGTAAATAAATTGTGTCGATCTTGCACGAATTATTATCCTATATGATCGTGGTACGATTAAAATTGTTTACGAACCATTTGGGTATCCATGGTGGATTGTTTTTGATGTTACTCTCTGAGCTGCATTACATTTGCTTCTATACTGCCAATTTTTATTAATTCTAGCGTCACGTATGCATTGTATTCTGCGTAAAAAAACTTCAACTGCTTTTTCCCTGGGGCTATCGCATGAACTCTGAGTTTTTTTTTTTAAATTTATAATCAACTTTCGTGGCCACGTGAGAAAATTCAAAGCAATCACTCAAGCGTGATGTGTATACTGCTCTCATTTGGATTAATAATTATTTGGAAAAATATGCGTTTCATACGAAAATAATGGATAGAAAAATTGTTCAGGATAATGAAATCTAGCTCGATGAATTTTTTAAATAATTTTTAGACTCAAGAGGCTGGGATGAGGCTCATTTTTGAAAAATAATGGATATTTACGGCCCTTCACGGCATCTTGGCTACTTCATTTGACACATCTTTATATTATATATATATATATATATATTAGGGTGTGCGGAAAAAAACCATTTTTTTTTTCGGTTGCATCCACCAAAAAAAGTTGAAGTAAGGTAAAAAAAGAAGAATCCTAAAACGTGAGGCCAAAAAAAAATTATTTCGAACGGCGCATTGCATTTGAATATTTTCCATAAGAATAACACAGGAAAATATTGGGATTTCTGAATGTGGTAGTGCAACTCGTCAGAAAAAAATCACACAAAGATGTCATTAACATATTCTCATGGAGAATCGAATTCCCTACAAAAAAAAGTTCTTACGAAAAATTAGCTCGGAACAACCGTTCGAGTGGAATATAACGCGAATGAATATAGTGGAAATAACGCTGTCTGAAATTGAATTGATAGGAAAAAAAATAATTCAAAAGGCTGTAAAAATCGAATTTTTCGCTTTACGAAAAAACTTTTTGGGGGTTTTTTGTAGAGAATTTTCTGCTCTAACATACTTGCATGAAATTTTTCTCAAAATATTTATCTTATACAAAAAAAAATCAAGTACAACAAGAAATATAAAAGAAACGACGTTCATCATTGATCGTGTTTAGAATAGTATATTACACTACAAGGGCCGAAAGTTGGAAATTCCTGCACTGCGCGTGATGATGCCCGAGGCGAAGCCGAGGGCATCATATCGCGCAGTTCAGGGCTTTCAATCTTCTGCCCGTGTGGTGTATACTATTTTTCTTCATGCCCGGTCGAAAGTACGCTGGCTAATTGAATTTTTATACCGATTTATACGTTTTAACAAGTGTTGATGCCTGCCCGACATTGCAGGCACGAGCGAAGCGAGTGCTGCTGGTCGGGGGCAGGCATCAAACACGGAAGAGAGTTAGGTTAGGTTTGTATAGCAAGATGGTTACTGGCGCCAATATTCAAGCTAAGAATGCTTTATTAACAAAGTTATGAAACATGAATATAGTCTTCTATTCTCAAAATTCTTGTTATAGGTACAACACATTTATATTATCTGTTGATTATAAAATAGTTATAGCAAAAATTTATCATATTATTCATCACAATGAGTTTTTTTGTTTTGTTTTAATCACAAATACTTGAACACAGTCATATTATTTATTATAAAATAGTTTCAACTGCCTCCAACTGTCACTCACTAATTACTCCAAAGGTTATTTGTCAATTGCTATGAAAAATTTGACAGATAACCCTTGGATCGAGGGGGGATCCCTGCGTTTTGAAACCGGGCCTAACTTTCCTCCCGTATCGCTTGACTTTCCTCCCGTATTGCTTTATTTTCGTCCCGCGGCACAGATGGCGCGCGCTACGTTTCCGCAGGGACGAAAAGATCTATTTTCCTCCCGCAAATCGGGGACGAAAATGCGTACTTTCGACCGAGGTATGAAGAAAAAGCTTTATTCAATGAATTTGGTTTAATAAGATAGAATAGGTTTTTTTTACATTATAATGCTTAATAATCATCGTTTCTTTTTTTAAGAGTCTGTTTGTTGAAATTAGGGTATTTCTATCGATAATTTTGCACTATGCCCAATAAATATTGTAGCTGCTCTTCGTTTTTTGTTAATGAACCGTTATATGCTTCTATCAAAGCGACGTTGTTAGAGCAGAACATTCTCTACAAAAAACACCCGAAAAGTTTTTTCGTAAAGCGAAAAATTCGATTTTTACAGCCTTTTGAATTATTTTTTTTCCTTTCAATTCAATTTCAGACAGCGTTATTTCCACTATATTCATTCGCGTTATATTCCACTTGAACGGTTGTTCCGAGCTAATTTTTCGTAAGAACTTTTTTTGTAGGGAATTCGATTCTCCATGAGAATATGTTGATGACATCTTTGTGTGATTTTTTTCTGACGAGTTGCACTACCACATTCAGAAATCCCAATATTTTCCTGTGTTATTCTGATGGAAAATATTCAAATGCAATGCGCCGTTCGAAATAATTTTTTTTTTACCTCCCGTTTTAGGATTCTTCTTTTTTTACCTTACTTCAACTTTTTTTGGTGGATGCAACCGAAAAAAAAAAATTGTTTTTTTTTCCGCACACCCTAATATATATATATAATATAAGTTGAATTTTTTCATAATTTTTAGGGGCCGTAAAGATGTTGAAATTGTATAAATTTGTCTCTTTCACGGCCCCTCAAACGGTCCTACAAAATTACGAATAAAAAATCAACAGATGTTTCTTTCCACATATAATGAAAATTTAATTCCACGATGGAAATAAACTTTTTATTGTTCAAATTTAAGAGAACTTTCGGCAACCCAATGATAACCTCATCGCTGTATTACGATCGTTATTAGTGGGCACATAGGCATATATACAGGACTTTTGGAGCAGAAACACTGTTGATTCTAGCATCATTTTTTAAAATAGTCTCTGAAATATGCATCAGCATCGAAAGATGTATGGAAAAGTTCACGACGTGACAAGCCGATGAGGGTAATTATATGCGGAAACTGAACTTTTAAGATCGATGCCCTGCCACTGCCGTGGATGATGAAATACCGTAACTCCCTTGCGAGCAAAAAACCAAGTGAGTGTGTGTGGTTCTTGAAAGGTTTCGTAAGTAGCGGGTAATCCTTGGAGGCAAATATAGTATTACCGTAAGTACTGGTCACTTGTCTGAGCATAAGTTTCAAGAATCGTCTCCCTCCCTCTTCAGTACATGGTAAACCAAATTTTTCTGGATTTCGAAGCTTCGCGCACAAAGTTCAAATCGTCATTGAACTGACGTTAGTGATGATTTCGAACAAAAGACAATCCAAAGAAAATCATGGTCATTGATGAAATGAAAAATGCCATATTTTATCAGCTGGTTTGACCCGTAGATACCAGTTTTGTCGTAATTTAAATACTTCGCGATGCTCGCCTAGTTGAGAACTATCCAAATAAGAACAAACGTATAAATTCAGGAAGAATGTCCTGGTCATCCAGATGAACACAAAAATATTATTTATTTCAACATATAATGTTCTCTCAGCGTTTTACCAGTCGTATACATGTCGATATCAATTTGAGCAATCCCAATAATAACAAACGTATAAATTCAAGAAGAATGTCCGCCTAGAAAACGTTTATTATGATATTTAATATAATATTTAGTTTATTATAATATTTAGTATAATAAACGTTTTCTAGGCGGACATTCTTCTTGAATTTATATACGTTTGTTCTTATTGAGATTGCTCAAATTGATATCGACGTGTATACGACTGGTAAAACGCTGAGAGAACATTATATGTTGAAATAAAAAATATTTTTGTGTTTATCTGGACCAGGTTTAGGTAGTATCTCCATGCCACAGCGGTAGGGATAGAGAAGGTGATGTGGAGAGCGAAGGGTGGGATTATGTGTCAGAGATCGCGTATGCCGCTCACGCGCTAAACCCTTTTCACTCGCGATATCACGAAAACTAAAAGATCGCAACTCATTCTCAATTTTTTTTTTTTAGCACATTCGTGCTGTCTCCTCCTAAGATTTTCTCGTTGCTTGTTCAATTATTATTGTGGGCTTGAAAAATAAAACGAAAAATGTTTCATACGTGCAAGCTTGGTATTGAAAATATGTGAATGCTGATCATACCAGGTTGAATTGTAATTATCTCGACTTCGACACGGTCAATCTTGTTTAACCCCAATCACTTACATGGGGTTTCAACGGCCCCAACACCAACTTCAGATGAAAATTTCAAAGGAAAGGTTCTCGAATCCGAACCTGTGGTACACCCTCTGTTACTAATTCAAAGTATTAATTGTACGTTGGGTAGGTTAGAGTTGTGATCAAAGCGTCGGTTTGGGTTTGGGCAGCTAATTATATTTTTTTGGAATTTCCTGAACTGAACTATTTTTTTTTTTCTTAAATTGCAGTATCTCAAGAATATCCAAATTTTTTTTCTTAAAGTACGCTATCTCAAGAATATCCAAATTAAATTTCAGTGACAAATATCAAAAATTACAAAAGTTAGGTATATATGTCCTTCAGTGAAACAACTGACTTTTTCTTAGTTCTTCGCTTTGAAAATTTTGTCTCCAATTAACAATGAGAATCTATTTTTGAGATGTTAAAGTTCATCAAATAACTTTTTTATGCCGGGAATTCCAACAGAATTTGTGTGACAACGGTGCAACATTAGCTGAGGTCAGAGTGACTCCGTGTAAGTGACTAGGTTAAAATTTCACAGATATTCAGATACTGCATTCAATAATGCGTAAGCTTTAGTTTCAACAAATTCTGTAATAAGTGATTCTATGGAGGTAATGCGTTAACTGTGCATTCTTTTATTTGCAATTACTTTACTTCAAATTGCAAAACAACGAGCTCATAAACCTTTGAGTACCAATTTTTATTAGAATCCTATATTTTTTTCTTAGCTGGGCTGTTGGAATTTAGCCATCTATTAAAATTGTCAAACTCCACGTAGGGTTAAGCGCTACATTAAGTTTTGCTTGAAAACCTTAAAATTTAGGCAGAGTCTCAAGCAACCACTACAATGAAGCTAAACTTGTTAAATAGGGTCATTTCGAGAAGTTTTATCGTTAAAGTAGATCCTCATGTTGAATTAAACTAAAACATAATTTACCATCTTTGAACTCCATGGTGCATCGATACTAGAGGTTCAAAGTAGCCGCTAAATTTGACTCAGTACAGTAACTGTACAGTAACAGTCCGCAGTGATAGTCCAGTACCGGTACAGTACCAGTGCACTTATAGCGCAGTAACAGCGGAGTGACAGCGAAGTAATAGTGCATAAAAGTACAGTAATAATGCAGTAACAGTGCAGTGACACTGCAGTACCATTGCACTCATACTGCAGTAATAATTCAGTAATATTGCAGCAATAGTGTCGAGACAGTGCCGTAACAGTGTACTTATAGTGCAGTGACATTGCACTTATATAGTGCAGTGACATTGCACTTATATAGTGCAGTGACAGTGCACTTATGGTGCAGTGCCAGCTCAGTAATGGTGCAGTAACAGTACAGTGACAGTGCAGTAATATGGCAGTAAAAGTGCAGTAACAGTACACGGTAACAGTATCAGTATACAATCAGTTTTAGTTATAATATGGTATCAGTAATAATGTCACTACGGTATAATTATAGAGATTGATATATTTAAAAATATATATTTTCTTTATTCCACTCCTTTCCTCGTATGTACTCTGATCCCATACTCCGGAGTTCAGGGCCATCGGAAATTTAAAAAAAAAAAACGCCACGTGCATGACCGAGTTTATACCCGTGGATGACTTATCGCGCTCGTGAGAGCCCTATAAAAAGACCATGGATGAAATTGTCGTGTCAATTAATGCGGCGGCGAGTCCGCGAGGCAGATAAAGAAAGATGTCTAGCGGGCATATATATACATATGTAACGTCGCGAGAACACGTTTCTTCAAATTGTCAATGAGTGACAGTGCGCTTGTATCGAGGAAAGGGGGAACATTGTCCCAGTCCAATTATCCATACTTATCCTATCGCTCGTTATTATACCGAGACTGAGGATTCGTTTTGTACACTCTGTAACCTCCCCCGAAGAACCTGTAAATATGTATAACGATCTCGAAAAATTTCCTGCTATCGATGTTACATTAATTACGATAGGTCACACCGATCGTAACACTCGCATAACTCACCTCATAAATGAATATTTTTGTGTGAAAAAATTATTGAAAATTACTTCAAACGTTCCTTTCTTGAAATTTCTCGCTATGTTTTTTTTTGGCCCCCTGACTTTGAGCCCTCAACGTGAAATGATGCATGGGAACCGTTGAGACAGCTATATTCTCTCGCACTCATATGTCACGTGGTGCACCTATCATCTCACTTTCAGCTGGTGAGAACTATGCTCTTTTACCTGGAATTTAGTCTGGTTTAATGAAAGACGAGAGAAAAAGAGGAAAGGTGGTTTTAAATTTTGTGTCTGCAAATAAAAAACGAAAGGGCACTGAAGCGTTTGGTTTGCTGATTATTATGCATATTTTGCATATCGCATCATATCCGGCAGTTTCATAGACGTCGTACGAAGACAAAGAGAGCAATCGATGACGACGTTACGCGAGTACTGCTAAAAAAATGCCATCGGGTTCGTTGGGCCGTCGTGGTGTCGAAAACGAAGCTTACAATTCATTGGTGGCTGAAGACTAGTCAACACTGTCTGGCTTACAATCTACTCATCTCTCTCTCTCGCTCTCTCTCTCTCCCTCCCCCTCTCTCACCCATTATCTCTCTCTCTTTCTCTCTCTTTCTCTCTCTCTCTCTCTCTCTCTCTCTTTCTCTGCCCCCCCCCTTTCTCACTCTAGCTGCCTTCCTTTTGCTTTGGCATCTGCTTCTCGCTCGGTTATGTTCCCTCTTCTCTGCCTCGGTCGCATTTTTTTTAGACATACACTAGCTACGAGCGTGTAGTGTAGCGTGTAGCGTGTAGCGTCTCTGGTTCTGTGTCAGTCTCATTGTGCGCTCAGACTCGTGAGCATCCGCGCTGTTGTCTAGTAAAGCAAACTGCCGAACACGTGAGTTCGCTCAGCTCACTTCGACGACATCGTGTGTCGTTGTTGTTTTGCGTTGCAAGGAAAGAGAACGAAAAAAAAAAAAAACGCCGGTAAACCGTATATTAGAGAGAATTAAAAAATATCGAATTGTTGATTAATCGAAAAAAAAAAATACTCATATCGGATTATCGATACGTCGTTGATTCTCGTTATCAAACTGCGAGGAAAATTGGTTTCACGTATAAAAAAAAAAAAACTATCCACCGAATCGAAGTTTCGATAAATCGAATACATCGAACTATCGATACTTCGATTAATTTGAATCCCGATATCGTCGTCGTGACGTGATCTACGCGCAATATATTTTGTTCGGTATTGACGAAAATTCATTCGGACGTTGCACGAGACAAAGGAACGCTGGTTCAACTACCTCACAACTCATGAAAGGAGTATTAAAAGCCAAAAAAACGCCCGAATTTTACGTAAGAATTTGTATCTTTTACTCGCTCGTAGGCGAGGGATGATTTTTCTTCTGAAAGTGTGATTATGTATGCATTATTTTTCGTGAATCATTCATGATTCGTGAAGCTGCCTTTTCTTCATAAGCATCATTTGGGCCATTGAACCGTGCCCAGAAATTCTTTTAAAGTGCCTCGTGGCAGGGGGACCCTCTCTCGGGTCCGAGCTGGGAGATACAGCCGGGCCACACGAAAACGGAAAACTCACACAGACAAAAGTAACCCACAAATACGCGCATGGATGGAAAAAAAAAAAACATAAAAGTAAAATCGAGAGGATCGCGTGATATTACGTAAAGCGTGGGTATGGTGTGTTTATGGAGTTGTGTCATTTTGTAAGAATGTTATTTTTGAAGGAGACTGGAGATGTATAATCGAATGAAACGGATAATAAAATTTTAATAATTTTGTGCGCAATTTGTCGGGAAAGTGTGTAGTTGTGTCGTTGGCGATTTAGCTTCATTGGAGTAGGTCTGCTTGATGCATAGGAATCCCGGGGGAAAAAAAAGTTTAGATCTACGGAGATGAAATTTCGATCTGCGTAAATTTTGGAAAATCATAAATTTACTTGGATCTCAGTCAAATCTACTCAAATCTCAATTTTATCTGCCCGCATGAACGGTGATATTATAACAAAAGTGTTCGAACATAATATTAGGTTGACTCGAATATGAGTATAGATCTACGGTTATGTACAGGAGATCTACGTGGATTTACGATTTTTCAAAATTGAGATATATGCAGATAAATTTAGATTTTCGTAAGTTTAGATAACGTGGATCAAATTTGATCCGAAAAATAATTACGTAAATCTTCATTGGATCTACGCAGATAAAATTAGATGCGCGTACATCGAATATGATCTGAAAAATAATTACGTAGATCTTAATTGGATCTACGTAGATCAAATTTGATGTAAAACATATCTTCGTAGATATTAATTAAATCTGCGTGGATCTATTCGATTTTTTCCCCAAAAATATTCATTACGATTTTATTAATTAAGCCAAAAGATGATTAATTTTGCCTTCACGAAGAGGAAGCTTTTTGCTTCCATTCGCCCAATCTCGATATATATTTCAATGTCAGTGGATTTAAAATGTTACGAAACATCGAAGAAAAAATTGAGGAGAAAGAATATCCCCATATTGTACTCGAGAAAATTCTCCTCGGCTACTGTCGATTTCATATCGAATTATTCAATGATACTCAAATTTTATGGGATCTTAAATTTGAAAAGAAAAATCTGTTTTGTCGTTTTGACGAAAATTCGACGATCAAGCTGTAACGAAAAAAAAAAACAAAAAAATTCTTCCACCTGACCCGGGATCCCTGAATAATGAACTCGTCGGCATATAATTTGGAATGTCAACGAGAAAGAACATTTTCTAGCTCCTGATGAAGCTGAAGGAACAAAAAAAAATGTATAATCGATCGTAAAGTCAACTCTCGCTAACCAAACCTCTGTTGCAATTAAATTCATGAATATTTTTTGCATTGAGAACGGGCCTGTGTGAAAAGAAGAAACGTATTGGTATATCGTCTCGTCGATATTGCTGAGCAAAAATTGAGCAAAAAAAAAAATCGTGCGACACGAACTTTTATCGAATATATTAAATGCTCGTTCGCTGCTAGATTAGAAAAAAAATGCATGCATAAATAATTATGAGGCGAGTGGAAAAAAGCGTCGTTGATAATGGTAACGGCACTTTTGTCGCAAAGCGGTTGATAAAATAATCGTCCGCGTGTGCAATATTTTCCACTGGGTGTCTTTGACCCGGTGATTAACAAACATTTTGCTTAATTTATCGACTTGCAGTTTTTAAATTTATTTTTACGTGGCGATTTCGACACTATAAGAAGCGTTTATTCATTTCACTTTATGTCCCAAGCTGGAATTTTCATTTTGCTAATTCAGCCAATTTCATTGGGCAACGTGCAGTTTTAACGTACATTTTATTTATGGAATTATTGCGGTGTCCGCATGAATGATTGACGATAAAAAAATAATAAAAAAAAATTCGCACGCTTGTTTGAATATCGCGTGAAGAGTAAATTAATGGCTAAACGAAATAATTAATAATCCAGTAAAACAGTGAAAAAAATTAATTGATCAAAGTAAGGGAGCAGTGCATGATTTTTTGTTTCACACATTCAAAATGACAAGAAGCTAATCTAATTGATTCATCGTATTATTATTCTTAATTTTTTTTAATGATAATAATAATCTAAAATTCGAAATGAGGATATGCTCGGCCTTAACAAAACCTATGCGTTAATTTTCGTGCTTCGACGCTTATTTGACTCCGAAAAATCAGCTCACGACTAAAATAATGATTTATTTTCATACGAATAAATTTTCATTTCCGTCAGGAAAAAATCTGTTCTCTGTTTACTCAAAGTGCATAACTAGGGGAAAAATATTTCATTGCGAAACAGATCGAACACGATGTCTGTCTTCGTTTCTCTCGTTATCGCTGTAAAGAAAACAAAAAAAAAAAAAGTAGATTATCATTATCTCGTACATGATTCATGTAAGAAAAATGTTGAACTGTGTGGCTGAACACGACTCATAAAACTTTTCTACAAACACATCGACGTTTCCCTTTTGCGTATCTGTATACATTTTTCATCGCCTTTCTTATCAAACTCGTTATCTATTATGTCGTCCGGACTTTCAACCGGCAGATAGATCATCGAGGGAGAATAATCTATAACGAGAGAGACTGTCACGATTCATGACGATCGAAGAGTTTATTTTATATTTTCTCGACTCAATCGGTTATATGATTGCTTTGAACTCGCGTCCGGTACGTTTATCTAATGCTCCATTCATCGATAATTTTATAAGAATTTTCTTAACAGGCCCATATAAATCATTGTATAAGCAGAGATGAGACGCAGGATCATGAATAGCGAGTCGCAGGGTGTCTCGTTTACGAACCCACGAGTCTTATTATCGACCGGTTAGTTCGACATTTTGTTCCTAATGTTGATGGTTTGAATTTCGTGGCAAACTCGAGTGACCTTCGCTCCGATCGTATCTGAGCAAGATCGAAGAGAAACGAAAGCCATTCCCAGTGATTGTTTATCTTTTCCGTGTCGTTGGCACTCGCAGCGATCTGGCTGGATCCAAACGCACTTGAGGGTAGGGTCAAGGTAAAAAAAATTCTACTGTGTTTACCTACAATGTCCAAGTTTCAAGTACTCTACCAACTACTGCATCAGGGCGTCTGTGGTCGATTCAGGGTCGTTTCGTTGATGATTGACCAAGTTTCGTTCGTCACAACCAAACAACGAATCGTCTACTGAGTCATATTAGGCCAAGACGAATAAAGTAGAAACACTTGTGTTGCAAGGTTGGTTGGGCGAATCAACTAGTTTTTTTTTTATATCAGGCTGGAAGTCAGTTGGACGGAACAGCCAGTTCGATCTGTATTGAATATTGATCGGACAAATCAATCAGTTTGATTTTGATTTAAAGTCAGTTCGCAATACCAACTATAGGTTAGATCAGGATACAAAGTTAATTTGACAAAAGATAAACCAGTGGAAAATGTGAGTTAGTCAAACGAGCCATCAAATGGGATTTGAGTTGGAATTTGGTTGGGGGTAAATGAAGCGGTTGAAATTTTTTTTAAAGATATTTGTAAAAATCAGCCAACTGGATTCCGGTTGCTTGCTAGTTGGGCAAACCAACCAGCTGAGTCGGTGTGAAAAGTTGAAAAAGTTCACGATCAAGTACAGCGATTTTTTTTCTTAAATCCTGAACTCCACCGTAATTAATAACGCTTCTTTGGAAAATTAATGGACAAAATTTTGGGAACGCTTATAATCGACGGACCGTATCACTAAAGTTTTCTTGCGGTACTTCTCTCAACGGTTCTGAGACATGCAACTGCTTCATTACAAATTAGCAAACGATACGTCTTGGGAAAACATTAATCCTGTACGATAGGGATAAAAATTACATCAGCCCAAATTAATTTATCCAAACGAACGTGTCTTTCTTTTAATCGTTATTGCGATTTTACAACGATGACGGTATAAAGATTATTCGTTCGGGAGATGATTCAATGTCGGATTCATATTGTGCCAATTTAATGTACAATCGATTCGAAAAAAAAATCATAATCTGGGATGCCCTCGATCGCTGGCCATCAACCTCAACACGTTTTCTTAGTTCAACACAACAGTGAGAATTAAGGGGGGGAAAGTATTGGAGCGTGATTGGCCCGAGTTTGTTTACGGAGCTTGAAAATAGGTGTGAGACTTTCAGTTTCATCGACGTCAGATCAACATCGAGCGAGGTCGTAATGTTTTTTTTTTTCCAATGCTTCCTGATTCTAAAACGTGCAATCATGAATTTTCAATATTTACTTTTATATTCATTCGTTCGTATCTTTCCAACGATCCAAAGTCTTTTTAATCGTTAAAAAAAAAAACAATTCGCATCTCTGCAGTTGGAGTAGTCTTGTCATCATCCAATTAAATGCAAATCGAAGAGAAAACTGCAATCACGTTGTTGCAATAATCGAAAATTCCCGATCACGGATCTCAATCAAACGTGAGACACGTTCATGACCCAATGCTTGCTCCGTAATGATGTGTGATAATAACGTATCTCACGCGTATTTTGTCAATAAATACTCATATATTTCACTATTTGTTTTCAAAAATAGTGAACAATTCGTAGAACTTTCTGACATTGTTGTTTTTATTACGAAACTTTTTTTTTACATCGAGATACACAATTCGATAACTTTGTTACATCGAGATCGCGACCCGGACATGACATGAAAGCTATCAACGTCTTTCCATCGTAAATATATTGACAGTTAGAGGAAAAAGGGTAATTATTTGTAACGATGCCTTTTCCGAATATCAATTATTTCTCCGTAAACTCACCGGCATAAAACCTTCATTGTATCACTGATAATAATAATAATAAATAAACAGAGGGAAATACGACAAAATAGTGTCTCAGTCATTAATGGCATTTTCTTGAATATTATGATTTTACACGAGAAAAATTAACCTGACAAGGCAGCATGTAAATATAGAGCTGTTATTATGATTCCTGTATGTGCAAAGTCCTACTCTAAGAAACTCACCGTTTTCAAAAAACTACACAGCGCTGTACTTTAATGAAAATTTGATTTTAAATTCCATTAATATCTGAAAGTTTTGGAAAATTAAATAATAAATTAAATTAGAAATAATAGTGTACCGCAATAGTTTAGTATGAGTCTGTATTTCTTCATGAGAAGGATAAATCAAACGAGGGGAAAACATCAATAGGGCGCCATCAAATTTTCATGACGTGAGGCAATTTAATTTGAATTTGTGAAATAAAAAAATTATATTTATGGCACAAATTCAAATCAATTTTAAGATTGTTTTGCTGGTTACTCAGCCCTCTTTCTCTTTCATTATAAATAATTATGAAAACTGTACTGTCAAAAATTTTGAAATTTTTACGGAATATCCAGGTAATGTCTCTTGAAACGTATTTACATTTTTCAGCTCATTGGCACCATTTTCTTGTTAGATATTACGCAAATACTGAAAAAATTGGCAGAATTTATCTATTATGGGTGCAATTAACCTACGAAACACATTAACTTTCCGAATTTTTTTTTCTCAAAAAACGGTACTGCGAATCGTACCCAAGTTTTACAGGAACGTAGGCAAAAGGATTATATAAATTGTGAAAAAATTTGGTTTCCATGGCATCATTTTGAAGTATCGTCACAACAACCTCAAAGGCAAAAAATGTTCATATCATAATAACTACACAAAATACAAATACAACAAAATATTTTAAATACTATTTTGTATAGTCTTTTGACATGAAAAAAAATGTATGAATTGAGGAAAAATCTACTATATGCGATTTAGGCAGTATTATTAAGTGACTACATTTTTGTGCTTTCTCAATTTATTATCATTATTGTCGATGAAATTTTTTTCGCTCATGCGCAAAGAAATATTTCAATTCGAAAAAGCCATTATTCTAAATAATCGTCCAGAACAACTTTAATATAATTTTTAAAACAATTTTAAACCATAAAAAATTTAATCAATTTTACCAGTAAACAATTTTTATATTTTATCCGACATTGAGAGAGGTTAAGGTTGCGAACTGCCAACGTAATCGGAAAACGTGATTCATGCGCATCCCCGCGTTTCGACGATTGTCAAATTGCTCGTTGAATAAGAGAGAGAGAGAGAGAGAGAGAGAGAGAGAGAGAGAGAGAGAGAGATTGAAAATTTTTGGAAAAAGAAAAATTCTCATCGAACCAATAATCACAAACAATTTTGGCACGATATAACGCTCTGTCCCCTTGAAATGCTGGTTGGTGCTGGGATCGTCGTGCCAGTAGTAACGCGATCATTATAGCCGAGGCTAATTCCGCATGTAAGATGAGATGTACTAATAATAAAACACGATAGATCCGTCTCACTCGTCAGGAAATGAGCTACGTGGAATCGTTGGGAGATAGTGCGAGCTTACAGAGAAAGAGAGAAAAAAGATACAAAGCCAGTATGCGTAGGGGAATGATATCCATTGATGGAGACACAGTTTTGCTTTTTCATAAAGAAACCTTTGTAACCGCGATATTTTTTTCCAGTTTTCAATCTCAAATGTTCAGAATGTGCCAAAACGTCGAGAAATCCTCGGAGGAAACTTTAAAAAAAAAAAACAAATAGAGAGTTACATTCAACCTGAGGTTTTTTTTAGACAGTGATAGCCTTCCATCTTTTGTTGAGGTAGTCCTGAGGCCAGAAAAGTCAAGTAATGGATTACTCTGACTGTTATATCATTGGGGAATGTTATAAAATCTCATTAGATCTGATAACCGTTGACAGAACATTTTCTGACTGTTGGGAATATTTGAGAAGACTTAATTTCCATCAGTCATAAAGCGGCGGAGTCTCTCAGGAGTCCCCGAGGCTTTTCTCATCATGAAATTTCCCGATCGACATATTGAGAAAGACGAGATTGATTATCGGTATACTCTGAACATCTTCGAGAAGATTGCAGAGATTATAAATGATTGGGAGGTTATAAAAATAATTATTCCGAAGCTCGAGATTCGATATAAGGAAAGCCAAAGGGTCATCGTGATTTTCCCACCGAAGCTGAGAAGAAAAATAAAACCCAGTAACCCTGTCCACTTGGGTAGTGATCGAAAAAAATTGAATTCGCATTTTTATCTTCAATCACATAGCTTTGGATGACCTTATATTGTGCCAATCACTGGGTGACCAGAACTGATGACTTTGCTCCTCGTTATATTTATGCAAGTGATTGCCGAGAGCCTATATACTCACTCTGTATATTCAGTGCTGATTTGATGCACTGAATATCGGGCTTACCGAGTGTCATCGAGATAAGACGATTGAGCCGTTCGCGTTGTCGAGACAATCAACATTTATCCGTTGCGTAATTTACGTAGAAAATTCAATGCCAAAGCCGTAATTCTTCTTCACCCCGCATCTTTTGTTGTGCGCTGCTATTTGAATTTTGGAACATGCGAGTGATCCAAAATTTCAATGCTACTCAATCCTAACTCATCATTTTTCAAAAATTTCTGAACAGTGAGAGATCAAAAACAGACTATATATTGATCCCTTTGAGGGGATATAGAACTCTGAAATGGCTTGCGGAGTATTTTGAAATATTTTTTTTAATAAAAACTATTATGTGAGCAAATGAATTTTCATTTATTTACGGTGACAATATATTAATTCGTGACTATCGCGAATGAGAGAAAACATAACGTTCAAAGTCCTAGCAACCGATAACATAACCTCTCATTTATGAAAAACAAAACGCAGTAAACGCCTCTCTGCGGGACACCGCGTGACAGAGCTTCGTGGTGTGAAGGTAGCCGCGGTCAGACGCGTGAAGTATTCGTCGCGCGAATAACTGCGACGTTTCGATAATTTCAAACAAGTTATTTCGTAAAAATAAATTATCGACCCCAGAGTTTACATCCAATCACAATTATTTGAGGCCAGAAATATGGGTCTTGATATAAACGATAATTGTGGCATGTTTGGTCGATTAATTTTGTGCCATTGACCCAAACTATATATGGCGAGTGGAAGATCGAGCCAATCAGCTGATCACTGTATAATGTAAAGCATGCAGCACGAATACTTTTTGAGTTTTTCTCATATTTCTGCAGCACGATATGCAATTAAGCCTAAGCAAATCGAGCAATTAATAAATGCCGAGGATTCGCGTGTAATTTCCCTGCGATTCATGTCGTACACACACTCCGATCGTTCATGCTTGTGTAAACGTATATATTCAACGTGACTAGACTCAATGCAGCATCGAGGACGTTGTACGACGCGTGCACGATCATATCGGGATAGCTCGATGACGACTTTGGCGCGGCACGTGTAACGATTCATCCACATTCAATCGTACGAACAGATATTTTACTCGCTACAATCTTATTAGCCTGCGTATTACGACTCACGCGCCTTCCTCTTTTTTTTTTCTACTCGAAGTGTGGGTGTGTACGATGGATACTTGAGACGTTTCGTGTTAACTTGGACTTTGGATGTTCTTTTTTGTAATGTTTACATCAAAAAAATTATTTTTTTAAATATGATAAATGTACTGAAAACTTCTTTATCAGGTTTAATTCATAGCACGGTGTTTCGGGTATTTTTTTTTTTTTTTTTAATTTGAAAAAAAAAAGAGAATGCTGCATACATTTTTATTTGAAAATTTATGCGAATGCAAAATTATACGCTCATGTTGAAGACCATATCAGACACGAAATGAAAATTCAGTGTCTTCCGAAGAATCTGAATTTCCTTTCTTTACCATGCAAATTCATAAATATTTTGCAATGGTTGAGACAAAAATGTGCCGAATTTTTATTTTCATTTTTTGTCAATTTATAATGGACGTATTTGCTAGAAGAATTTAACAATTCTGAAATATGCTAAATGTACAAGAACTTGTGATGGGAAATGAGTGATTATAAGGCTACCAACGCTGGGGATATACGATTAGAACATATAAGTAAAGACGATAACAGTCGTTTACCAGTTGCGATAAAAGGTCTCTATTGCCGATTTAAAAGAAAAAAAAAAAAAAAATACTGTCGTAGAACACTTGGAAAGATGTATGTGAAAAAATGTATCTACTCGGGGCATCATGAGACCTAAATATTTATTCCGATCATCGGGGCAGAGTGACGAAAACTCGAATAATAAATTTACGTCCCTAGTGCGCGCGAGTTGATTAAGATTCTTATTCAACCTTGAGCAAATTCATGGTGCTATATAACGTATCGCTTATCAAATTCCAGTTTTTTTTTTTTTAAATACATTTTCCCCGAGGACTCGAAGTCTCCTAGGAATTTTTTCTCAATGACATTTGAAAACATGACTATTTTTGGAATCGTCCAAAAAAAAAAAAAAAAAATCCCAACACTAAAAAAATCTCGTAAAAAAATATATTTAAACAATTTACTGCGAGGCGGAATTGATTTTTTTTTCTTTTCCGGATAAGTTTACAATTCCAGCGCTATTCGTGCTGAACAATCCTCAAATTTTTCCGATAATATATTTCTGATACCAGAAATACGATCCAACTGGCCGATCGTACTGCGACGATACAGCTACGAAAAAAAAAATCTCTTATCATTGAAAATTATCCAACGACCCGATCAATCCATTGGCAATCTTCGCGATATAATAAACGAGAGATATGATGAGAATTATTATTATTTTTCATAATACCGATAACGATGCGATGAATTATATATATGTCGCATTCCACGTCAACTCAGCCACCCCGTTTTTTTTATTGTCTCGAAAAAATTATTCGGTATGGGCATTTCAAAGGACAATATATCCATGACATTTTACCAAAATTTCATCCCCCCACTATTGTTGGTTCTCGAGATAATGATTAATGAAGTCTCAATTTTGTAAAAATCATAACTTCGTAACTACTGATCGGATTTAAACGATTAAAAAAATAATCTTTTTTATTTTTTTTGCCCTTTTTGAAAAAAAATATGCCGTCATTGGAGAAAAGTTCATTAGACAGTTTTCAGGGAAATTTTTCGATTTTTTTTTTTTTTTTTCACGAAAGGGCCAATCGGAATTCTACTCAGTATTTTTTTTTCTGATAGAGAGAGGCAATACACAACTCAGCAGGATTTTTTCAAAATGGAACAAGGCATCAGTGAAGAGGGAAAAATTGTTTTTTGTTAATTTACTCCGAAAAATGTCTAATGAGCTTTTATCCGATGATGACATATTTTTTTTTCGAAAAGAGCAAAAAAAGTAAAAAAGATTCTTTTTTTAATCGTTTAAATCCGATCAGTAGTTATGAAGTTATGATTTTTACAAAATTGAGACTTCATTAATCATTATCTCGAGAACTAACAATAGTGGGGGGATGAAATTTTGGTAAAATGTCATTGATATATTGTCCTTTGAAATGCCCATACTGAATAATTTTTTCGAGACAATAAAAAAAAACGGGGTGGCTGAGTTGACGTGGAATGTCCCATATGCATATTGACAATCCGAGATTTTCATACCGACGAGTCGAGAAATTTTCAGGCCTCACATGCTGTGGTTCTCCCGAAAGGAGAAAATCTATGACCGCGTATTAGGCCGAGCTAAATGATTATTGTGAGATTATCTTCCATCAGAGCTTCAACGACGGTGAGTCGTAATCGAGCATTCCGGGACTGGAAGAACGAGAAACGAGGAAGGGTGATAAAATCGCACAAACTGTTATCGTTGCTCCTCGGATCTCTTGAGCTCATGCTGAATAAACGAGGATCCGAATACGCGGAAGTTGAACATCCACCATTGACATCATGAGACCCTGGACATCGAAATCGGTGATCCTCGCCGTTGTAGGTCTCATTCTGGTGATCGTTGGTACTACTTTCAGTTTATTGTGGCCAACGATCTTTCGAGCTATTCTCAGCAAGGTAACAACATAATCGGAATAACTGCATGAATTGTCTCGAATTTTCGTAAATAGAAACTTGAACATTGTACTTTTCAAAGAGATGGAAAAAAATCCACGAGGGTAGAAACGATAGGTATACTCACTTGGCTGAAAAAAAAAAACAGGCAAATTTTCTACTAGAGTAGAAAAATAGGTACTTTAAAAGTTGTATAATTCATATTATTGTATTATGCATTTTATTATGCATGTATTATGCTTGTATCATGCATGTATGCGATAAATATATGACACGTATATGGTTAATATGCAGTTATATAAAGAAAATATATTTACAAAATAAATTCTTTATTAGCTCCAGTGTAAATGACATATATACGAAATATAGAAAAAAATCTACGATGGGTATAATGTCGCATAATGATAAATATATTCCAAATATAAGTGCTTCAAGGTCCTGATATAAACTTACATATATGCATTACGCTTGGCTCAGTTCAACTGTCGCTCCGGTATAGCGCGTCGATCTTCATAGTCCAAAACTTTTAGCGTAGACTCCACGCACTGACACAAATAAGGCTGTGGTGCCCCTTATACATGACACCAATAGAAGCATCCCCAGAGCGACCCGGAGATCCGGCAACGCTGCTTGAGCTCCGACTCGAGTTGACCCGGGTATAATTGTGTCTCTGTCGAATACATAAGATTAAACAGTGACACAACGATAATCGAGTGACTCCAGTAGGTGTTTTAGACGCAGCTCTGCCAGCCTGCCTGCCTGCCATATAATTTCTGTTCAGTAGATGGATGGCATCATGTCGAATCACGATGTTCCAAAAGAAAGCGTTTTTGGCCAATTTTGTAGACCGAGTGGCAGATTTGCGAAGAAAAAAAAAAACAGTAGCCAAAGAGTTGAAGTGTGTCGAAGCTATGTTTAATGCAAAAAATAAGGGTGCAAAAAATAAGAACGACGATATGTACCGAAAAAAACAGTAAATATATATAGGACAGCGTGTCGTTGATTTATGCGAGTTAGGGAAAAATCTAAAGTGTAGCAAGTGCAAGAGGGTCGCCATAATTTGAAAAGTATAGTGGCTGAAAATTCATATAATCATATACATCCCCCTCGACATGTTTAACATACACATAGAAATGTGTTTGCATATTATTTGTACGTATAAGATACTGTATATATTTTTTACAAGTAAATTATATGCAGCATATATATTTATGTATAAAATGCCGTATATCTTTTTCACATGTGAATTATATGCTGCATATGTCGTGTTCCATGTCAACTCAGCCACCCCGTTTTTTTTTTGGTCTCGAAAAAATTATTCAGTATGGGCATTTCGAAGGACAATATATCCATGACATTCCACCAAAATTTCATCCCCTCACTATTGTTGGTTCTCGAGAGAATGATTACTGAATTCTCAATTTTGTAAAAATCATAACCTTGTAACTGCTGATCGAATTTAAACGATTGAAAGAAGAAAATATATTTTTATTTTTTTTGCCCTTTAAAAAAAAATATGCCGCGTCATCGGAGGAAAGCTCATTGGACAGTTTTCGGGGTAATTTTTCGATTTTTTTTTTTCTACGAAAGGACAACCCGGAATTTCACTCACTATTTTTTTTCCTGATAGAGAGGGGCAAAATACGCAACTCTACAGGTTTTTTTTTTTAAGATGGAAGAGGACATCAGTGAAGAGGGAAAAATTGTTTTTCGTCAATTTACCCCGAAAATTGTCTCATGATCTTTTCTCCGATGACGGCATATTTTAATTTTTTTTAAAGGAGAAAAAATTAAAAATATTCTTTTTTTTTTAAATCGTTTAAAGCCGATCAACAGTTACAAAGTTATGACTTTTACAGAATTGAGAATTCATTAATCATTATCTCGAGAACCAATAATAGTGGGGAGATGAAATTTTGGTGAAACGTCATGCATATATATTGTCCTTCGAAATGCCCATACTGAATACTTGGGAGTTTGCATGAAATTTTTTTATTTCATAATCTGGTAGTTTAGGAAAAAATATTTAGTAAAAGTATCTTTTTTTTTCAATCAAAATTTCCGCTAATATAAAAAATTGAAAACTACAACAATATGACGTCACACATGTTACGCTATATCTATATATATATTGAAATCCGTGAAATTAAATTGCCTACAACATGTGCATCTATCAGTTTTAACGAAAAATAAAAAAAATACGTCCTCATTATTCTTACTTACTCTACATTATGCGCCCGAATGATTAAAAAGAAAAATTACATGCAAACTCCCAATTCTTTCGAGACCAAAAAAAAAAAAAACGAGGTGGCTGAAAATGAGTTGACATGGAGCGTGACATATACAATATGTATGTGAAAAACAGTGTATATCTGATTTACATAACGAAATATTATATGGCATATATGATATATGATGCATATAACTCGCATGTATTTTTCGTATAAAAATGGCTCCAAAAAGTTGATTATGTGTCATATATTTGTCATATATTCCATATATGGGGCATGCACATATATGGCATATATGGGACATATAATTTCAATATAATGTAAATACATTGGTATTTTTTCTACTGGAGGGCGTGGAGGGGGGGGGGGGGGGCATAGTTACTTGTTCCATCAGGATGGAAAAAATAGGTTTTTTGCTACTAGGGAAAAAAAAGACATTTGTTTCACTAGGGTGGAAAAAATAGGTACTTTTTGTACGAGGGTAGAAAAAATAGAAACTTTTTCCACGAAGGTAGCAAAAAAAAATAAGATATTTATTTTACGGGGCAGGAAAGGAACGTTTTTTTCTCTGCATAATTTCGAAGAATTATTTCGAAAAGTTTGCAATTTTTGTCTCAGCTTATGCCTAGCCTTCTCGACGTACATGTCTTTGATGGACGTTCTCGAATCTTTGAATTGGAATCATTGAAATATCCGTGACGACAATTCACCGAGTATACTGACCTTCGTATAGAACACACGTGGCTATCGTGAATCCAGCAGATGCGCGTTATCGATAGAATTTTAAAGAAACGATCGAGCAACCTTCGTTAATCGATTTAATTAATGGCGATGATACACGTTTTAAAATTAGCACACGTATACAATGAATTAATTTTCATCGTTACGACGATGAAATTACAAAAGCTTGAGGAACGATGAATTATGCATCGATTATACCCTTGGGATAATTTTTCAGGAACTTCCGCTTTCACCAAACTCAAGGAGTTTCGAGATATGGCGTGACACCACCGATGTTCCGGTCAATATAGAATTTTTCTTCTTCAATTGGACGAATCCTCATGAATTGAAGATAGCGGGAAAAAAACCGAATCTCGTGCAAGTCGGGCCGTACGCGTTTATGTGAGTAATCGAGAATTATATCGTTGAAAAAAAAAATGGATCTGCGTGAATCAGTGATGATGTAACTTGTAATTTACTAACTAATTGGTAACTACCCAATTGAATGAATAACTAGTTTAGCTAGTTGATTAGCGATCGACTAACTGGTTACTCGTAGTTGTTTAGCGAGTTAATTAGTAACTAACCGACTGGATACTTAGCTACTCAATTAGCAGCTAACTGGCGAATTTTTCGGCTAGTCAAATAGTAACTAAACTAGCTGAGTATCGAGCTACTGCTGCCTATTCAGCTAGTCAAGTAGTTAGCTCAACTAACCAACTTATATTAACTACTGGTTAGTTCAACAACTCGTTTAGTCAGTTAATTTATTTCTCGCTAACTAACTGGTGAGCTATATAGTTCATTGATTGCTAACCAACTAACTAATTGACGAGTCGGTTAATGAATTAATTTATAACTAACTGACTGAAGAATTAGTAACTAACTAATTAGTAACTAACTAATTAGTAACTACCCAACCGAATGAATAACTAGTTTAGCTAGTTAATTAGCGATCGACTAACCAGTTACTCATAGTTGTTTAGCGAGTTAATTAGTAACTAACCGACTGGATACTTAGCTACTCAATTAGCAGCTAACTGGCGAATTTTTCAGCTAGTCAAATAGTAAAACTAACTAGCTGAGTATCGAGCTACTTCTGCCTATTCAGCTAGTCAAGTAGTTAGCTCAACTAACCATCAACTTATATTAACTACTGGTTAGTTAAATAACTCGATTAGTCAGTTAACTTATTTCTCGCTAACTAACTGGTGAGCTATATAGTTCATTGATTGCCAACCAACTAACTAATTGACGAGCCGGTTAATGAATTAATTTATGACTAACCGACTGAAGAATTAGTTAGTCAAGTGCTTAGTCAGTTAGTTGGTTGCTGATTAGTTGGTTATCCGGTAACTATACCTAACTAGGTGACTAGCCAGTATTGCACCGACTATATAGTGACTACAGCGACTATAGCGACTATATAGTGACTATATCTATATATCTATAGCGACTATATCGACTATAGTGTCTATATAGCGACTATAGCGACTATATCTATAGCGACTATATCGACTATATCGACTATATAGTGACCGATCGACTAACCGACTAAGGTAGGCAGTTGCGCGATATCATGCGATTTTTCGACATATTTTACATGGCTATGTCGATGAAAATTTACATCAGAGTATCTTACACCATCGGCTTACATTTATGACGAGCATATACGGTTAACACGAAATTGATGTTCCAACGATATTAACGTTAAAGTCGGATTTTTTTACGATGCGCATGCATAATTATCCTGTCAAAGTGATTCCACCAAAATTTCCGAGAATCCCGAAACAAATTTATCCACAATTTCCAACGTGTGTGAATCGTAATTGGAAATTTCATTGAAATTTATTTGCCCATTGGGGTTATTCACGTTGCTTCTTCATATTTCATTCGGTCGCTCAAGGTTCCGTTCTGATAAATTCACGCCTCTCTTTCACGTGGCCATCCAGAGAGTATATCGTATCGTGTACAGCAGTCACGGAGTTTCTCGCTAACGTTGAATTGCCAGCATTTTACCATCAGAGTACATCCCATTATCGCGAATAGGCTTATATGCGCAGTATTATATTCACTCATACCAAATCGTTTATGTAACCTGTTTCATATGAAAGATCTATTAGCTCGCGACTGGCATGTTGCATCATTTAATATTTTTACCACTTTTGCTTTCTATCGGTATTTCTATAGCCGTCGTATAATGACTTTACATGGAAGAATTAACTTTTTTTTTTCTTCGATGCGTTACAATTGCACGATATAATTTTAATTTTTTTAAAAACTTAATTCGAGTAATTGGTAATTTTTATAAATTTAATTACGATGACTTGAAATAATTGTAATTTTTCGTTGTTCAAAATTACTCTTGCGATCGTTTCAATTAAAACTTTCAGCATAATTAAAAATTCCTGTATAGAGAATTTTTTTTGAATGTTATTTTCTTGTTGAGGGGGGGAAGTAAAAATTCAGAAAAACAAAGAAAGAGCAGAGAGTGTGAAAAATTCCATTGAATTTCCATAATTTTCTTCGTTGATATTCGTGTCGATTTAAAAAATAAGTAACTATATCGCAAGATCGACAAGCCTTTTGATTGTGTTAAATGACATCAAATAGGAAAATATAAAGTGTTCTCTCGCGAGATTCGCGAGATATTTTCTTCGCGCTGATAACCTTCGTCATTGAAATTTGAGTAGAGATCTGATAGACCTCGAATAAATTATCTGCGGTCGGGCACGTGTGTCGACTGAAGAAAGAGAAAAATAGAAAAATCACTACGCCCGGTATAGACCTCAATATTTCTTGTCAAAATGGATAGATCATAATTCGCTTCGGTAATTGAAACTGGCTGCGTTGGAAGAAAAATCTCGTTCCTAAGGAAATTCGTATATATATGTAGTGTATTTGTAGGTCATTCCACGGCATATAAGGCACTCAATCTTGAAATCATTTTTTTTTTTTTGAGACTCGTCCAAAGTCTCAAGAATATTGACGAATTCATACAGATTTTTCAAATTCATACTCGGCCCCCGAAAATATAATCCAAATATCGGATTTAAACAAATACATTTTTTTTTTCTGATCCGATACACGTGACATATACCTTAATTAATCCGATCTCTTGTAATCCAGTTAATGGCGATTAAAATTCGAAAAAAAAATTGGATGTACATCGTAAAATGTTTTCTGTGATCGTTAAAAAAAAAATTAATTATTTAATCATTTTCAATGAATTAAAATGATTTTTTAATTAATTAAAATTAAATAAATCAATTATTAAAAATATTCAAATCAATGTACTGTAATTTCAAATTCATTCAATTAATGTCCTACAGCTGGCTTTAATTTTTACAACTTATTTAATTATACCGATCAATACCGATTATCGTCGGTCATCGATGTTGTTTTTTTTTTTTTTTTTCATCTTTTTCGAATAATAACAAGCGTAAAAATCATTGACGGACGAACGAGATTGATCGAGCAATTATATGGCGGCTTAATTCATATATAATGATCAATCAAAGTCATGACGCTCGTCTGGTCAGCCCGTAAGGAAGGTCATCCAGCAGATTTCATACGATAGGGAAGCGATAGTTAACCCCGTAATATTGACTTCTTAATACATGTCAATGAGGCGATTTTTCTAGTCAAATAATGCGAGGAGCATGCGTGGGCCGAATCATTCGTCGAGGCGCTCTCGTTCATTAAGTAATTTATTAATTAATTACTTTCTCGGTGAGCCGAGACGAGAATCGACTTAACGGATCTTCTTTGTCTTCTGGCCTGGCGGAACGTTTAAGACATATTTGTACATTTATATTTGCCGCACTCGTGCTCTCTCTCTCTCCCTTTCCTCGTCCAATCAACCCTATCGCGAGCTCGAACTTTTCACCCGCATTCACTTCGCGTGGGCGTTGAATCAGCAATAAGCTCGTCAGCGATAAAAAATCCTTGATGAAAATTAAAAATGTCACGAATCATTCGTCGTCCAGGATATTTGAATTCTTGTTCTGCCACTTTATTGCGAATAATTGTTGATGATGGCAATTTTTTTTTTTTTTTTGAATAAAAAAAAATGTTATGTCAGTTATTTACAGTCGAATTGTCATTTGTGAGAAGGTCTTGATTCATGAATTTTTCAAATTCAGAATTATCGAGATAACAGCTTGACATTTTGCACACTGAAAAAAAAGTTTCCCGATTCGAGCCATAATTATTATTGCTTCAGCCATATTATATGGGAAAATACGCTACTGCCATACCATCTAGGTAATAAAGCCATACAAATATGACTGACACAATATCGTTGGCGTAAGCATACCACTATGTCATGACAGACATATACCCAATAGCTCCGCGAATCTGACAAGTATCTCTATTTCAGCAATACCATAGTATGGTTGAGTTCACCATCACGAGTTATGCGTATGCCAACCATACTAGTATAGCTGTCTTATAAACGCTAGCATACGAGGTAGACGAACACCAGCCATACTAGTATAGCCGAAGCAAGCATATACAATGTTGTTTCGTGGATAGCAGTTTTGTCAGTGTAGGCAGAATTATTTGTATACCAACAATACTAGTAGAGCTGTTTTATAAACGCTAGCATACGAGGTAGACGTACCAGCCATACTACCAAAAGAATATGGCTGAATTATAAATTCATTTTATATAGATAAATTACAGGATATTGTATCTACCTATACTCGTATAGGTAGGTATATATAGTAGGGGATATTCGGGTCACAGTAAAAATTCAGCCAATATGTTTCATAATCATGAATATTTATTTTAATCATCTGTTATCGATAATGATATTCATACATAAATATTTTGCAAAAGAGACTTGATTTTTAGAGCTAATGAAACACACCTGAAAGTTTGAGAGAATCCATGGCCCGGAGACATATGATACTCTCCTTGCAGGAAAATGACAGTTGACCTAACCTACAAAAATTCGCTTGTTATACGATTGGCGTTTATATAACAGGAAAAATAGTCCTTTTTTACATATTCCGTAGATAAGTGAGAACAGACTTACCTTCAAATGTTGGTATAAGCTCATCAAGATTCCGTTCGTTCAGTTTCTTCTTCACAAACTCGTTCATTATCAAATTTTGCGTAGCGAGGTCTCGTTTTCGCGTGAGGCAGAGGCATAGACACCACGCGTTAACAGATTACTGTAGGTGTTCCAAAAACGTAGTATATAGTTGCGCGAGCCATATTAGTATAGCTATGTGTCGCAACGTTATTCTCGCAGCCATACTATATGGTTGAAATAGCTAGGCATGTAAAAATCAGCTACTACAGCTGTTTGAACAATACAGTGTAGTTTCGCGAGCTATGTTAGTATGGCTGATTTACAAAAACGATAAATTTCCAGCTATTTATAATGACTAAGCTAGCCAGACGATTGAGTGTCGTCCACAAAGGCGCAGTATAGGCGCCGTAGACAAAACTGCTTTGCCTTCACCAGCGATATTATTGTTGGATTAGAAATACTTCACTAGTCATATTTGTATGAACTTTACGGCAATCGGGATTTTCTAAAAGGGCTACTGCATTTTCTGTGTGGGCAATATTTTTTCACCAGTATACCTATAACTGGCCAACAATAACAGTATTATTGTAAATCCCGAACCATTTTTTTCAGTGCACACATCCGGAGCAATGAGTCCTCCTTGCCTGATTCGCTTTTCACGAGAGAATCCATCGAATCGTATAAATTTTATGGGATTTTTAAATTTTTGAAAAATCTTCGATTAACGATACGATTCGAGTAAACTTTGAGCTTGCTATTTCCCTTGAAAACTCGTCTCCGTTCGATCGTGAAGTCAAAATGATTATAATTAATATCGAAGAGGATAATATTTTCGGCAAATTGAAAAAAAAAAAAATCGGTCGATAGTTTTGAAGCTCTGGCTGTGAGAAGTTGAAGAATCTTTACAATAAATATTATCGAATTAAAACCAAAATCGTTAATTATTTTTTTTTTACATCTCGATAAATTTCCATCTAAAACGGTTAATTTATTTTTATTTCATGAACCATATATTAATTCGTTCATTTTTCGATTGTCCCTCGATTTACTTATTCTTTCGTAAAAATTTTACAAAAATCGATTGACAAAATCATTCACAAACGAAGGAAAAATGTACCGAATTTATTTACGGCCCAGCTTAAATGAAACATTGGTCGTTGGGTCATCGATAAAAAAATTTTTTTTTCCCATTTTTGTAAAATTGCCAATTCGGGTATCGTATGTCCGTTCGAAATTATCGTAAATTTTCTTGAAATTAATGTGTCTCGAAGGTGGATTGTGGCCGTACACCTTACGGCTCTGGCTCATAGCAATTTTCACGTCAATCATAATCAATGAATGTGGGCCACAAGATCAAATCAAGAATACCAAGAGACAGAGAGAGAGAGAGAGAGAGAGAGAGAGAGAGAGAGAGAGGGAGGGGGAGCAAGCAAATGTGCCGTGGTAATTTAAGCAGAGAATCTTTACGGCAAACATAGTTAATAATTTAATCGAGTTCAACGGAATCTTCTACCTACGCCAGTGTACCAAAAACTTCGATCATTCGTTTTATTCATCAATTTTATTATCATACTTCGCACACGTGTCAATTTATTTATTCTCTCGTTAGCCCGTAATTGACGATAAATTTTATTTCAATGTCATCTCGGCAGTGAAAAGAGGCACAAGTTGAACGTGACGTTTCATCCGGAGAACAATACGGTCAGTTACTTGCAGCGAAGAACCTGGCACTTTAATCCGGACAAGAGCAATGGTAGCCTGCAGGATAAAATTTTTCAATTGAACGTCGTTGCTGTGGTGAGTAAAGTAAAGTAAAGTAAATATATATATATATGAACAAACGAACGAATGATTTATCGTGAAAAAAAATTTAGATCGATAAAACTTTTTCTATCGAAAGTTATCCAGCTGCCTCGTTTGCCCTTATTAATTAATCAGCTTTGTACTCTCCTGAAATTATCGTAAAGAAATTTTATGAAAACATATCGGCAATATATTTTCATTGAAAAGCTCAAGATTTGTTTTTCAACAAGACTCTTTTGCTTATTCGATATTAATTTTTTACTTTTCATGCCTTCAATTAAATATCGATAATCCTAAAAATCTTCAGTAATGAATTTTTAGCTAGAACGGATCATTTGTTGTTATTTTCTGTCGGCCATGCCGAGTCATCCATTTGCCTATTGATGTACGATTCAATTTTTCTCGATACGACAAATTTACGAGTCGAGGATCAACGTGGAATCTTAGAAAAATTTTAAAGAAATCGGTTAGCATAATTTGATCGTAATTGGAGAAACAATTCAACGGAATTATAAAAATATTTAAAAAATTTTTAAAAACGTGCTAGTAATGAATATGCATAATCGAATAAATCGAACAAGCCGAATCAATCGATTGAATCAAATAAATCGAATGAATCGAACAAAATAAAACGAGTCTCCATAAATTCATCTTATCGCGAACGGGAGCAAAGAGGAGTAGAGTACGTTATGAGATCAATTTTGACCGATTGTCGTCGAGTCGTTTATGCTGGTTGGTTTGTGCTCGTCTTGAATGCAGTCCCGACACATGGATATCAAGTGGATAATGAAGAATTAATGCGTCATCCATTCATCCGAGCATTCAGGAAGTGCAATATTTCACCGTCGACGAGAAAAAAAAAGAAAAAAAAAAAAAAAAACCAACGACACACGACGGACGTTTGACGATCGCACGTCATCAAAATTTCATCCAAACGATTTTCGTACCTCGTCGTTCCATTCTCTGATATCGTATGGCAAATTTTTTTTTTTTTTTTTTTTTTGTATCTTCTTATAGTCAGCAGCTCATAAAATACGATACTGGGCGTACTTTTTTCAAAATTCACTGTCCTACATGCTGAATCAATTGGGAGGTATTCACGTCGTTAAAACAGTGGACGAGCTACTGTTCACCGGATACAAGGATACGATAATCGATATGGGCAAGCTCGCACCCGATGACGAGGAGATACCACCCTATGATCGTTTTGGCTGGTTCTACATGGTAAAAAAAAAAAATCCACGTTAAGGATGGATCGGACGTACCTTCCCAACCAAAAGTGACTTTCGTCAACGATATTGCATACTTTATAATAAGATAAAAATCGGAAAAAATTCGACCACAATAAAGACGATAAGAAGATTAATTTTGAATATTAATAATGCCAAAAAGTTATCAATAAATTGTTTAAACGAAACATTGTTTAACAAACTTTTAGGTAAAGTTTTCTTTTGACAGGTGAAATGAATTCGTTGATTTTTCTGATTACGCGTGAATTTTTTTTAAATTTTCTTATCATTTTGAATATTTGGTTTTCGAAAATTTTTTAATTTTCAAAAATGAAGAAAAAATCGTGAATTTTGGATATGTTTTTCGTAAAAACGATGTATATTACAATTGAGAAGTTTCCAGGGCATTGAACGAATCGTAGATACAACCTTTACAAATTTCCGAAAACCGAAATTTCAAAATGATAAAAAATTTTTTTTTAAATTCACGTTTAGTCAAAAAAATCAACGAATTCATTTCACATGACAAAAAAAAAAACATTCCCTAAAAATTTGTTAAACAATGTTGTGTTTAAACAATTTATTTATAACTTTTGGGCATTGTTATTATTAAAAAGTAATTTTCTTATCGTCTTTATGGTGGTTGAATTTTTTCCGATTTTTATCTCATCGTGAAGTATGAAATATTGTCGACGAAAGTCACTTTTGATTGGGAAGGTCCGATATATCCTTAAACCGGTAATCGAAAAATCGTCACACCTTTAAATATCTACATCTCGCAAACTACTGGCTGTAAGAAAAAATATTTTCAACAAAAAAGCTTCAGTTTCCAACGAACTTTATGGTTGAATTTTTTCGAATTTTTCCTACTAACCCAAACGTTAAAAATATTTGACAAAGTTGTCAGCGAGTACAGCAGTAAACTTTTCTAATTTTTTTTTTTCCATTATTTGTTTCTTTTTTTCTGCACCGATGCAATCAGACAATCGAGTAAAAATTTGAAGAAAATTCACTTGCCCATTACTCTCAAAAAATTGAAAAAAAAAAAAACCTCATGAATATTAACCGTATTCACAAAGTTTAGAATCGCACGAAAATTTTGAAAAAATTCACACGTGAAGCTGATTCAAAACTGAAGCTTTTTTGTCGATAATATTTTTTTTTTCCTACGGTCGATCGTTTGCGAGATATAAAATATTTAAAAACATAAAAATTCTCGATTTTCGGTCTTTTCGTCTTATTGTAGTTGAATTTTTTTTTTTCTATTTTTATCTTATCATGAAGTATGCAATATTGTCGAAGAAAGTTACTTTTGGTTGGGAAGGTACCTCCGATACATCCTTGAGGGATCAATAATTTGTGATAAAAAATTCCAAAATCATGCATTGAAACGTTAACGGAGATATGCTCATTCAGTTTCATCGAAACAAACGCAATGCTTTTCGGAGATTGAAAAAAAAAAAAAAAAATCCTGAAAATGTTGGAAAAAAATGAAAAACCCTCCTCGCAATGAGAATGCCGTAACGCACGAAAATTTGTGTATTACATTGCTCCGTCTTTCGTTGTTCCGCAGAGAAATGGTTCGACCGATTTTGACGGACTTCACAACATGGCTACGGGTCAGGACGACATTAGTAATTTGGGCCTGACGAGAAATTGGAATTATCGGGATACGTCGAAGTACTACAAGAGTCCTTGCAACGCGGTCGAGGGTAGCGCTGGTGAATTTTTTCCACCTGACAGGAAGAAAGACGAGATCACGTTGTTCAGTGCCGATATGTGCAGGTGAGAAAATAATTAATCGTCGTTGAGCATTTACAATCGGTCGTACATATCATCATTCCAAATTACCTAATTTTTCACACCGAGTTTGGCTACCGTAAACCACATTTGTCCCAGTGTCAGTGTCCCCTGTCGGAGGACGCGTAGCCAGCCTAGCCCTGTCGTAATGCATTTACACGTGGGCACGGGAAAACTGGAGAAAGCCCCTGCCGTAACGTCTTCGCGCGTGGGCACGGGGAAATCTACAGTACAACCTATGCCATAATGCATTTTCACGTGGGCACTGGGAAACTGGAGAAAATATATGCCGCAAGGCACGTGAGCACGGGGAAAGTAGGAAAAATTCGTGCCGTAACGCATTTACACTCAGATACGGATAAACTGGGGAAATATCCGGTAGTAATGTATTTGTACGTGGGCACGGGGAAATTGGCCTTAACCTTTGTCATATCGTATTCACACGTACGGGCACGGGAAAACTGGACAAAAACCCCTGCCGTAACGTATTCGCGCGTGGGCACGGGGAAATCTACGGTACAACCTATGCCATAATGCATTTTCACGTGGGCACTGGGAAAGTGGAGAAAATATATGCCGCAAGGCACGTGAGCACGGGGAAAGTAGGGAAAATTTGTGCCGTAACGTATTCACACTCAGATACGGATAAACTGGGGAAATATCCGGTAGTAATGTATTTGTACGTGGGCACGGGGAAATTGGCCTTAACCTTTGTCATATCGTATTCACACGTACGGGCACGGGAAAACTGGACAAAAACCCCTGCCGTAACGTATTCGCGCGTGGGCACGGGGAAATCTACGGTACAACCTATGCCATAATGCATTTTCACGTGGGCACTGGGAAAGTGGAGAAAATATATGCCGCAAGGCACGTGAGCACGGGGAAAGTAGGGAAAATTTGTGCCGTAACGTATTCACACTCAGATACGGATAAACTGGGGAAATATCCGGTAGTAATGTATTTGTACGTGGGCACGGGGAAATTGGCCGTAACCTTTGTCATAACGTATTCACACGTACGGGCACGGGAAAACTGGACAAAAACCCCTGCCGTAACGTATTCGCGCGTGGGCACGGGGAAATCTACGGTACAACCTATGCCATAATGCATTTTCACGTGGGCACTGGGAAACTGGAGAAAATATATGCCGCAAGGCACGTGAGCACGGGGAAAGTAGGAAAAATTCGTGCCGTAACGCATTTACACTCAGATACGGGGAAACTGGGGAAATATCCGGTAGTAATGTATTTGCACGTGGGCACGGGAAAATTGGCCGTAACCTTTGTCATAACGTATTCACACGTGCGGGCACGGGAAAACTGGAGAAAACCCCTGCCGTAACGTATTCGCGCGTGGGCACGGGGAAATCTACCGTACAACCTATGCCATAATGCATTTTCACGTGGGCACTGGGAAAGTGGAGAAAATATATGCCGCAAGGCACGTGAGCACGGGGAAAGTAGGGAAAATTTGTGCCGTAACGTATTCACACTCAGATACGGATAAACTGGGGAAATATCCGGTAGTAATGTATTTGTACGTGGGCACGGGGAAATTGGCCTTAACCTTTGTCATATCGTATTCACACGTACGGGCACGGGAAAACTGGACAAAAACCCCTGCCGTAACGTATTCGCGCGTGGGCACGGGGAAATCTACGGTACAACCTATGCCATAATGCATTTTCACGTGGGCACTGGGAAAGTGGAGAAAATATATGCCGCAAGGCACGTGAGCACGGGGAAAGTAGGGAAAATTTGTGCCGTAACGTATTCACACTCAGATACGGATAAACTGGGGAAATATCCGGTAGTAATGTATTTGTACGTGGGCACGGGGAAATTGGCCTTAACCTTTGTCATAACGTATTCACACGTACGGGCACGGGAAAACTGGACAAAAACCCCTGCCGTAACGTATTCGCGCGTGGGCACGGGGAAATCTACGGTACAACCTATGCCATAATGCATTTTCACGTGGGCACTGGGAAACTGGAGAAAATATATGCCGCAAGGCACGTGAGCACGGGGAAAGTAGGAAAAATTCGTGCCGTAACGCATTTACACTCAGATACGGGGAAACTGGGGAAATATCCGGTAGTAATGTATTTGCACGTGGGCACGGGAAAATTGGCCGTAACCTTTGTCATAACGTATTCACACGTGCGGGCACGGGAAAACTGGAGAAAACCCCTGCCGTAACGTATTCGCGCGTGGGCACGGGGAAATCTACCGTACAACCTATGCCATAATGCATTTTCACGTGGGCACTGGGAAAGTGGAGAAAATATATGCCGCAAGGCACGTGAGCACGGGGAAAGTAGGGAAAATTTGTGCCGTAACGTATTCACACTCAGATACGGATAAACTGGGGAAATATCCGGTAGTAATGTATTTGTACGTGGGCACGGGGAAATTGGCCTTAACCTTTGTCATATCGTATTCACACGTACGGGCACGGGAAAACTGGACAAAAACCCCTGCCGTAACGTATTCGCGCGTGGGCACGGGGAAATCTACCGTACAACCTATGCCATAATGCATTTTCACGTGGGCACTGGGAAAGTGGAGAAAATATATGCCGCAAGGCACGTGAGCACGGGGAAAGTAGGGAAAATTTGTGCCGTAACGTATTCACACTCAGATACGGATAAACTGGGGAAATATCCGGTAGTAATGTATTTGTACGTGGGCACGGGGAAATTGGCCGTAACCTTTGTCATAACGTATTCACACGTACGGGCACGGGAAAACTGGACAAAAACCCCTGCCGTAACGTATTCGCGCGTGGGCACGGGGAAATCTACGGTACAACCTATGCCATAATGCATTTTCACGTGGGCACTGGGAAACTGGAGAAAATATATGCCGCAAGGCACGTGAGCACGGGGAAAGTAGGAAAAATTCGTGCCGTAACGCATTTACACTCAGATACGGGGAAACTGGGGAAATATCCGGTAGTAATGTATTTGCACGTGGGCACGGGAAAATTGGCCGTAACCTTTGTCATAACGTATTCACACGTACGGGCACGGGAAAACTGGACAAAAACCCCTGCCGTAACGTATTCGCGCGTGGGCACGGGGAAATCTACCGTACACCCTATGCCATAATGCATTTTCACGTGGGCACTGGGAAACTGGAGAAAATATATGCCGCAAGGCACGTGAGCACGGTGAAAGTAGGAAAAATTCGTGCCGTAACGCATTCACACTCGGATACAGGGAAACTGGGGAAATATCCTGTCGTAATGTATTTAAACGTGGGCACGGGGAAAGTAGCCGTAACCGCTGTCGTAACACATTTGCACGTGGGCACGGGGGAAACCCTCGCCGTAACGCATTTGCGCGCAGGCATGGGGAAACTGTAAAAAAAAAAAAAAAACTCCTATTCACGCGTGGGTACCCGGAAAAAGTTAAAAAATCCGAATATCCCCGTCTGATATTCGGCATTTTTTTTCCGCGAATTTCAAATTCTAAATGTGATTTTTATTCCATCACAGGCCACTGACGTACGAGTACGAACGTACGGTGACGCATCAGGATATACTCGGCTATCGGTATGCACTCGGTGAAAAAACACTCGGGAATGAGACATGGCGAAGGTATCCTCACGAGCAGGCCAAGTACTTCGAGAGAACAACGACGACGGAAGACTTTTTCGTGGCAGAATCGGTGACCCAGCGTTCGACGATTCCCGATGACTTGGTGAACATCGGACGTTGCTACTGCAACGGTGAATGCAGTCCAATGGGTCTCATCAATGTTACGGCATGCCGTTACGGCGCACCGGCATTCATAAGTCTTCCACATTTCTACAAAGCCGATCCAATACTCAGAGATCAGGTTAACGGAATGAATCCGAACGCCGATCATCACAGCTTTTACATTACCCTCGAACCGGTAAGCTCATTTTTCGTAATCGATATTGACAAGTGTTTTTTTTTCATATTCGGATATAAATCTCAAAAGCTGTTCATGGAACAAAAAATAACAAACAAATGAAAATAAGTAAATAAAATGAGGATAAAGAAAATGCAAAACAAAAAACTTATAAAAATGATTAATCGTCATATTTTCAGACGACGGGAATTCCTATAGACGTTGCAGCGAGATTACAAGTCAATATCTTGCTTCAGCCCTCGTTAACCATCGCGTGAGTATCGACTATCCAATAACTTGTGTCACAAAATTTAATGCAGCGCTTGCGGCAGACCTGGTCCATGTTATCGACTACTTTAGCAATAAAATTGTTGGCGAAAGCTGTAAAATTTGATAGCACGTAAAATTAGTCGTCGGAATTTATAAAAACTGCGATGATGTCTTTCGGTACTCGAATGTAATTTTCTTCGAAGAAATGTCGATTTTTTTTCGACATGCATTTGCGACTAGTGCAATGAATCATTTTACTTTGCCTGATCTCAAAACTGTGGGAATTGAAACTTGGAAGCTTGGAAAAAACTTTTTTAAGGATCGAAATATTTCCAATTGGCTAAATTTTCTCCGATAGGTGCTAAAGTGCCAGGGACTACCGTAACTCGATTGTATCAGTGAATTGAAGTTATAGGGAAAAAAAAAAAAAAATCTTTCAGCTGTACGTATATCGATTTAGATCTTCGCAGATGTAAACAATAAATCTACGTAGATCTGAATTTTATCTGCGTAGATCTGAACTATTTTCAAATCAATTATCCTCGAGACATCCCGATATATTCGGCATTGGACCAAAAAGAACAAATTCAGATTCGGAGAAACCAATTTTTTTTTTCATAGATTGAATTTTCTGACCATTTTTTCGATGGTAAAAAAAAAAATTCCAATTTATTGCATACTTTATGATAAGATAAAAATCGAAAAAAATTCAACCACAATAAAGACGATAAGAAGATTAATTTTGTATAAAAATAATGCCAAAAAATTATCAATAAATTGTTTAAACAAAACATTATTTAACAAATTTTTAGGGAAAGTTTTTTTTTTTGACACGTGAAATGAGTTCGTTGATTTTTCTGACTGCACGTGAATTTTTTGAAAATTTTCTTATCATTTTGAATATTTGGTTTTCGAAAATTTTTTAATTTTGAAAAATGAAGAAAAAATCGTGAATTTTGGATATGTTTTTCGTAAAAACGATGTATATTACAATTAAAAAGTTTCCAGGGTATTGAACGAATAGTTTCGTAGATACAACCTTTACAAATTTCCGAAAACCGAAATTTCAAAATGATAAGAAAATTTTGAAAAAAATTCACGTCTAATCAGAAAAATCAACGAATTCATTTCACGTGACAAAAAAAAAACATTCCCCAAAAATTTTTTGAACAATGTTTTGTTTAAACAATTTATTGATAACTTTTGGGCATTATTATTATTAAAAAATAATCTTTTTATCGTATTTATTGTGGTTGAATTTTTTCTGATTTTTATCTCGTCATGAAGTATGCAATATTGTCGACGAAAGTCACGCTTGGTTGGGAATTATGGTCCTGCTGCATTTGCACGAGGGCACAGGGAAACTGCACAAAATCTCGCTGATCCTGGCTAGATTTTACCGAATTTCCGTTGGATCATCACACGGAACTCGAAAAAACTCTGCCTCTCCCTTAGAATTCGGCCCCTCAAATCACTCTCCAGCGCTAATCGGTCACCCATCCAACTATATTGTCCTCACAGTCAGTATCGCGAACGGTTCGTTGATTTTTCTTCCTTTCTGCTTAGACTTTTCAAGGACGTTCCAAGAATATACTTTCCGATGTTTTGGTTCAATCTACGTAGCGGCACGACCGAGCATCTTGCCTACTCATTGAGGCAGCTACTCATGTTGCCCGAACTGGGCACCTACGGCAGCATGATAATCGCTATAGTCGGTTCGTTGATGCTCGTTGCCGTAGCCGCACTGCTCTACTCACAACGTAGACGAAGCAAAAAAGTGAGTTTTTGTTTTTCTTTCTTTTTTTTTTTTTTCCCCTCCTTTTCGTTCATTGATAACGTAATTCGTGTGCTCGGACACATGTCAAGTGCTCAAGCATAATTAAGTACGCTTCGGGCATGAGTTCCCAGCTAAAAGTGAGAATTTTCAGCACTCCGCAATGAAATAAAGATCTTGAAAGAAAAAAAATCAACCATTGAGAAGATCCTCGAGACTTTCCATATTGAACAGTAAAGATGCCGAAACGTTATCGACAAATCGGTTGAAAAAATTGCTCAAAAAATCATCAGAAATTTGTTTTTTTTTGGAACAAATGAATTCGTTGGTTTTTGCGTTTTCTTTTAAGGCGGCCCATCAGTGACAACACTAGTCAAAAATCGTGACGTGAAAAAAAATCATAAACCTATCATAATATTTTCGAAATACTCTGTCTAAATAAAATTTATGAATTTCGATGACGTTTCCCGTGATATTTTATTCATAATTTATTATAAATAATATTATAAATAAAGTCTCAACTGACAAAAGTATTTAACGCTGTCAGAGCGATCAAGTCAAAAACGATAGCTGATATTCATATGTTTCCTCGCGTGCAGAATAACAGACATATATTGTATCTGAGATTTGCACACACGATGACTTTCGCGATTAAATTTCTTGGAAAAATCCCTGGCAAGACACAATTTTTTAAATACCATTGGAAAGTTCACGATTTCATCTTTCAATACTCAAAATTTGAATAAGAACTCTCGTCTTTATTAAAAGGTATCATGTCACTTCCGGTGAAAATGGAATCAACTGCCATAAGACCCATGCTAAAATAGGTAATTTTAAATTACTCGTTCGCAATAATTTGCCTGGCAACATACCCTGAAATTTTGAGAGAGCGTTCATTGCATTTTCTTCATTCATCTCCCGAAGTTTCATTCGTATCGCCGGTTTTTTAATTCACTGATGAGCCACCTTAATGCGTGAGAATTTTTTTTTTTTAAGAATTTTCCCCCCATTGCTCGAAATTTCTGTTTTCATAATGGCCGTACGTTTGAAAATATTCATTCGACGATCCGGAAACTTTTTCGGTGCAAGCCTTCCCAAGAAAAAAAAAAAAAAAAAAAACATCAAAAGGCCAAGACTTTTCCATCCAGTTGTCAAAATTTCGAAAAATAAAAGCAATTTGAAAAAAGGAAAAAAAAATTCCTTTTGTATGACACAAAAAGAAATTTTCCGATGATTTGTTAAACAATTTATTCTAAACAAATTCGTCGATAACTTTTTGGAATTATTGTCATTGAAAATGAATGTTTTTAGCATCTTTAATATTGTTGTTGTTTTTTTTTTTTTCATATTTTTTTCATATAGCGCAGTATCCTTAACCCAATTTCAAATCCAACCACTAATTTTGTGGCTCAAAATTTTTTCCACAATGTATCGAACAAACTCGTCATGTTCTTTTGGGGGGGTTTTTTTTTTTTGTTCTTCGGCAGAACGTTAAAGCGAGAAAGGTGGCAACTTTCAATGGGAAAAAGACTGAATTGATTTACATGGACATTGGGAATGGCGAGAGCGACACAAACAACAGGACCGATCGTCAGTTATAACGAACGATCGATAAAGCCACGGTCCCATCGAGTTTCGTTGAGTCCGATCCATTTATATATATATATATATATATATAATATAATATATGTGTGTGTTAAAAATTATGGTGTGCGAACAAAGTGTTCTGCTACGTTGATAAAGCAATTTTCATACAACGAATAAATACACGAACATTCCGGTGTCGCGGTTCAGGTAACGCCACTAGCTCTCCGGTATCACAGGGTAAACAAAGGAACACGCGAGCGGTGTGAAGTTTGCTTGGATTGCGCGCGTCACTATTGCCTCTCGAAGCAATCGATATACTCTCGATTCTTCGTCGTACGCCGCGACGATCTTCATTCCACTTTCAACTCCCATTATAATTTCACGCGCTTGAATTATTTATCGAGTTACATAGATACGAATAAATTATACATTTTTTTTTTTTTTTACGAAGACTCTACCGGCTCATCGATCGTGGCTTATATAGTCCGTGAAAGAATAAAACGGGCAGTCCTGGTATGAGAATTTTTTTTTTTTTTACAAAAAATTGCCACCGCACGTGTGATTTTTGGAAATGAGCATTTTTTTGTAATTAAAAAAAAAAATTATATTATACTCGGTATCGTCGATTCGAGGACGCAGGGTCGACAATTTTTTTTACAGCTCACTCAGCAGAGACTCAGCAGAAATTCAGGTCGAAGGCGTTTTCGTTCTCAACGTTTTCCGGTGTGACTCAATCGAGTTGCAGTTTTTTTTAAAACACATTTTCGCATGATAATTGATGATAAAAATCGTGGATCTTGGACTGAAAATTGTTTATTCGGTGATGGGAAAAAAAAAAAAAAACATTTATCGTCGTTTCATTAAAACCGAAAATCGAGAATTTTTATGTTTTTAAATATTTTATATCTCGCAAACGATCGACCGTAGGAAAAAAAAAAAATATTATCGACAAAAAAGCTTCAGTTTTAAATCAGATTCACGTGTGAATTTTTTCAAAATTTTCGTGCGATTCTAAACTTTGTGAATACGATTAATATTCATGAGGTTTTTTTTTTTTTTTTCAATTTTTTGAGAGTAATGGGCAAATGAATTTTCTTCAAATTTTTACTCGATTGTCTCATTGCATCGGTGCAGAAAAAAAGAAACAAATAATGGGGAAAAAAATTAGAAAAGTTTGCTGCTGTACTCGCTGAAAACTTTGTCAAATATTTTTAACGTTTGGGGTAGTAGGAAACATTCGAAAAAATTCAACCATAATGTTCGTTGGAAACTGAAGCTTTTTTGTTGAAAATATTTTTTCTTACAGCCAGTAGTTTGCGAGATGTAGATATTTAAAGATGTGACGGTTTTTCGATTACCGGTTTAAGGATATATCGGACCTTCCCAATCAAAAGTGACTTTCGTCGACAATATTTCATACTTCATGATAAGATAAAAATCGGAAAAAATTCAACCACCATAAAGACGATAAGAAAATTACTTTTTAATAATAACAATGCCCAAAAGTTATAAATAAATTGTTTAAACAAAACATTGTTTAACAAATTTTTAGGGAATACTTTTTTTTTTTGTCATGTGAAATGAATTCGTTGATTTTTCTGACTACACGTGAATTTTTGTTCAAATTTTCTTATCATTTTGAAATTTCGGTTTCCGGAAATTCGTAAAGGTTGTATTTACGAAACTGTTCGTTCAATGCCCTGGAAACTTCTCAATTGTAATATACATCGTTTTAACGAAAAAAATATCCAAAATTCACGATTTTTTCTTCATTTTTGAAAATTAAAAATTTTTCGAAAACCGAATATTCAAAATGATAAGAAAATTTTTAAAAAATTCACGCGTAGTCAGAAAAATCAACGAATTTATTTCACGTGTCAAAAGAAAACTTTTCCTAAAAATTTGTTAAGCAATGTTTAGTTTAAACAATTTATTGATAACTTTTTGGCATTATTATTATTCAAAATTGATCTTCTTATCGTCTTTATTGTGGTTGAATTTTTTTAGATTTTTATCTTATTATAAAGTATGCAATATCGTCGACGAAAGTCACTTTCGGTTGGGAAGGTACGTCCGATACATCCCTTACAGCGTTTTTTTTTTTTTTTTTTTTTAAAAGGGCAATGTGCAAAACGACCCCTTGACTTCCTGGACTTCCTGGACATGGACTTCCTGAAAAAAAAATGTTGGCATTTATTATCGACCAATTTGTTCATCTGTTCAATCTTTTCATTCGTTCAGTTTTATTTTTTTTTAATTTGTTGTGTCTTATCATAGAATCTCCCTTGTCCTAGCACCCAGTAGGAAGGTTACGGCTCGTGGTTGAATCGTGAACTAGAAAAAATGGCCGTCGAAGTTTTTACATCTTGGACCATTTTGAGTTTAATTCAACCGAGAGAACGTTGAAAAATGCTTCAAGCAGATTTTGTTGTTTTTTTTAATTTAAATTGTCCAAAATTACGTTTGACATTCGGAATTTTTCAAATTTCAAATATACATTCGATGAAAATATAATTGTATAAAAAATACGAGTTGGATATAAATAAAATAGTATGCATTTTTTTCAATAATTAAAAAAAATGCATCTCAGGATTTCGTCTCGGTATGCAATTTATTTCAATTTAAAAAATGCATCTGAGGATTCAAGTGTTGAATGCAATTTACTCGAAAAAAAAAAAAATTCTCTCGCAGATAAATTATAATTTTTTTTTACTTTTTTAACGAAATGCCAGAGGGGACGAAAAATTTATCTCCCGAGTATCATCAAAGTACTGTGCCATTTTTTTTTTTTTAAGTATATTATTGCTACTTGAACGTGTCTCGTCAGTGGCGAATTTTCAATAAGATTGATTGGGCGAAATTTAATTTTTCCAATTACATTTCCAAACTTGCAATTTTAATATCCCAGCTTAAATTTTTTTTTTTTTAAGAACAATAAATGATAATAATTATATTGGCATTATAAACCCCTTCATTGGTGCGAAGAATTTGACCAAAAGTGCCCAAAATGTACACGAACTTGTTTTTTTTTTTTTTCGACCGTTCAGTCGAAAATCAAAAAGTAGCCGGATTTGAGTACAGCTCGGTAGTCGCGTTTACCGAGGATATTTTTAATTTTCCAGCTTTTACTGCAAATTCGAATTCAGCAATCTCAAAACCCCCGGGATACAGCTTCGGTTTTTAAATTTTTTCATATTTTTTATTTTTTGATTTTTGGATCAGCCATTCTGAACTTTCCAATTTTGACCTCGAATTCGGATTCAGCTACTCAATAAAACTCCCCGAGTATAGTCAGATTTTCAATTTTGAGGACTATTAAACAAACAAAAAAAAAAAGGATGTGTGCACTATCGCGTCAATACCAACGAAGGGGTCAATGGGACGATGAAACTTCATATTTAAGCACGAATTATTAATCAAAATAGAGTAATCAAATGAATCAAATAAATTTCTAAAATTGAAAATTAATTATCGATCAATTCTGCAATTCGAGTTGAAATTTCATGATGAAATATTCCTTGATAATTCGACTTTGAATGAATGCCAAGCATTTCAATTAATTTTATTTTCCTTTTTATCCCAAAAATGGTTACCTACGGACGTATTTTTAAATGTATGTATAAGAATAAAGCGTTAAGTTTTGATAAAAAGGCATGCACCATACAATGAACCAAAGTTTTATTTTTATTTTCGTTACCCCTATAGTTCAAGCCAAGTATATCGGAGGGGTTGAAAAAAAAAAAAAAATGTATTTTTTATTTCCATACCTTCACAAAAATTCTTCTAACTCTTGATCGTAAAAATAAGTCACGAAGAAACTGGTGACTGCGCAAGAGTTTTCAATACTCTGCTTCATCAATGTTAAAAATTTTCCAATCTCGATCGTAAAATTTGTAATTTTCAACAAGTTTCGGATTTTCAAACTTTTTTTCCATTCAAATATTCCAAACACTTTTATCGAGGTTCTGAATATTTTGACAAACATTATTTGTTTTGAAAAAAAAAAAAAAAAAAAAAAACTGCAAGGACCTCGACCGTTTTGTGCAAATTTTTTTCTCGATACAAAAACAAAAATGAAAAATGGCCATTTTATAAAATTGCAGCATTGATCATTCGAAACGAAAAATCACAGGCCCCCTCGCTTATCGAATAATCCGTTCATCAGATCGATTGATAATAATCCGATACTTTAAGGTGGTTCTTGCAAACTCGTCAAATCAAGTTAGACTGATAAAAAAAATACGACAAACGTAAAGGTTGAGGTTCCTATGGTATGCTTGCAAAGTTTTAGATTCTTTCACCGTTCGGTTCCGGAGATATGGGCTCGTAAACTTTTTCAATTTAACAGCTTGGCTTAGGCCCCAAGCGTGTGACAAACGAAGCTAGAGTGCTTACTCTTATCAAATTCTAATACATAAAAACTAGATGAAAGGACGAAACTTTGCTGGTTCGATGCAATAAATATTATTGAATATTCTGATGAAATTTCAAATTTATTTACCGTGCCGTTATAATTAAAAAATAGTACATTTCGATACGAGTACGCAAAGGCTTTTTTGACGAAACGAGAGGATTACGGCACGAGCCGAAGGCGAGTGCTGTAACGAGTTTCGTCAAAAAGCCTTTTCGTACGCGTATCGAACATTATTTTTCCTCATGAGAGCCGAGAAATCGCAACGAAGTTGCGATTTCGAGGTTAGAATGAGGAAATAGTACATTTCGATACGAGTACGCAAAGGCTTTTTTGACGAAACGAGAGGATTACGGCACGAGCCGAAGGCGAGTGCTGTAACGAGTTTCGTCAAAAAGCCTTTTCGTACGAGTATCGAACATTATTTTTCCTCGTGAGAGCCGAGAAATCTCAACGAAATTGCGATTTCGAGGTTAGAATGAGGAAAACGTAATTTTCTAGCCCCGTGAGCAGACCGATTCTCGCTTGTTTCATGCGTGCCAACTCACCCGTGCTTCGCCGCGCCGACGTTCCCGCTTATTCCCCGCCGCGGGTCGCGCAAGAACTACTTTAAAATTCCCAAAATGGCCATTTTACGAAATTTCAACATTAATCATCTCGTACCATTTTTTTTTTGTTTTGCTTTTTTCGCCAGCGCGAAAAACGAGAAGTCATTTGGCACAAACATAATTGGCTCAAAACAACCGTATCATTGAAAAATTTGATACCAAAGTTTTGAATTTATCAAAAAAGGCCATTTTTCAAAATTTCGCCTGCTTTTTTCCTGGAGAAAAATACTGCTACGAGCCTACTCTTTTATGCAATTTTTACGCAAGATCTGCTCGGCATTATCATTGAATGAAAAAAAAAAAATTCATACATTCGATTCATTATAATGTGAATTTTTAGATTCCCAAAAATGGCACTTGTGGAATTTTGAAGATGGACGAGGCAGTGTTAAAAAAAATCCTCACAGTCCTGAACTTTCGCAGTATTTATTTTATCAATAAAAGGGTACAGAATATCGCATGAGGAACAAAACTCAGTGGAGAAAAAAAAATATTTTTTTTTCAACAAAGTTAGTTGAGAATTTTAGCGAGTCGTTTCTCAGTCATCCGTGCATACATGACTATTTTAGATATAATGTGAATGGCTCAAAGTTTTTTTCAAGGTGTAAGTAAGAATTCCGAACACCTGAGCACACATTTTTGTCGAGCCATCCGTAGAGCGATGTATCGGCCAGCTCGTGAAATCGCGGACAAACAAGGTTATCGTATAAAATCGAGAGCAACGAGCGATAAACGATTTTTTTTTTTTTTTTTTACCGTCCCGGGTGAGGCAAAGCGAGGAGATATTGTACGCTCTCGAGATATACAACAAATGTCACGAAAACGTGCCTAAAATTAAATTATTCGCTCGCCCCAACTCGACAAAACTGTATACACGAGGATTTTGACGTTTCTCGATAAGATGTGTCATTTTTTTGCCACTTGAAATGACTCGTATGGCTTTTTTTTTTAGTGAATTTAAGTCCTTTATAATACATTTTTTTCAGTAAAAAAATTGCCCGTTTACATCTCTCCCTCTCTCTTTTTTAATAGAAAAAAAATTCAAATATTCCATATAAATCATATGCTTTCATGACGTAACCTCGATCTTAAATCGATATGTACTTTTTTCTTATCACAATCACGTGACGCGGTGAAAAATATTCGAAAACACTTTCGGAGCAGAATTTATGGGGTCAGAGGGTCAATGGTGATGAAAAAGTAAAAGTAAAAAAAAAAATTCAAGCCAAGTATTTATGTACGACGGTCGTATGGATAACGATTTTTTTTTAACACCTGGATAGAACGATAATTTTTTGGGCCAAACAAATCGATAAGAGATATATATATATATATTCTTTGTTCGAATATAAATACAGGTATGAATGACGAAGTTTTATAAAAGTTAAAAAAAAATGGAAAAATAGAAAAAAAAATGTATGTCAAATGTGATCTCTATGGGGAATGCAAAAGCTTCGGCCAAATGTTACCACGAAATGGTTGTTCCTCCCGCGAAAACGTTTAAGCAGGATAAAATAAAATTTTAATATGCCTTCAATAAGCTTGTTAGATTTTTTTTTTTTTTTTAGAGAACCGAATAATATATTATTACGATTGAATATCGAGCGAAATGTAAACTTTTGCAAAACCATTCAGACTTCTTCGTGCCAATGTAAAATGCATACAACGATATCGTAAGATAGAGCAATACAACGCTTTTTGACGATGGAAAAGTGGTACAATTTTTTTTTCACTCCAGCGAAAATTAATGGAAAAAAAATATACGCAAGATTCGCGAGAATCTTTTCATGAATTTAAAGCTCTAAAAAATTATTCATTGAAGAATTACAGATTCAATTGGCTTACGGTAATTCGAAAAAAATCGTGTTCGCTTATGAACATTTTTTTTGCAACAATTTTGCTCGTAATAAATGTTTGTTTCATTACGAATAGTTGTTTGGAACAATTTTTCATACGTTGCAAAAATTGTTTACTACAGTTTTTGTTTGTACAAAAAATGCATTGATACCGTTACGTGCATAACAAAAAAAAAAGGAAAAGATTATCCCATTTTTCAATATCATAAAAAATCATTCATCAAAAATGTTGTTTGAATTTAAAAAAAAAAAAATAGTATGTAATAAATTAATTTACAGCAAATAAATTCATTCCAAGAGCTTTGCATACGAATAATTGTTCGTAATAATTTTTGTTTTTATAAATCATCTGCAAAACCTAAACTACGACTCGACATCGAAATTGGAGTCTAAAAAAGTGTTCAGTGAGCTCGTCGAATTTCGAACGTGTTTACAGGAAAACATTTAATCGTCGCACGCGATTTTACATATCGCGACGAAATCCCGAATTGAATAATAATTTTACAAAAAATAAATACCAATTGTAAATGAAAAACATGCCTAAAAATTTCTTATACTCGTGTATTACTTACAATTAAAATATTCCATATATCATGAAATTGGGCCACTTTTCTGTTACCTAATAGAGTGAATATTTTTTTTTTTTTTTTTTTACCGTAATAATCGTGCTCGCTGCACCAAATGTTCCGTGACATTACTACCTTTAAGAATTTTTGTTTTTTTTTTTCGTTGATTACCTCGTGAGTCATTGATCCAAAAGTTTACTTTACGATAAAAAATAAAAGCAAAGAAAAGATTGTAAAATTTGGGTCAAACGTGACGGGCGGATATTCGTAGATATGTAAGTGACAATATTACATTATAAGTGAACTACTGAAATTAAGTACGTCTGCAGGATCGTTGATGTTTGCGATTTTGTATATAATATATATATATATATATATTAATAAAAATTTATCATTTTTATATTGCTTTGAACATTTTTTTTTGCTTCCTCGTAGAGGAAGCTTCGTGATGGTGAAATTTTGTTTTTTTTTTCAGTTTTTTGTGCCAATGTGTGCCAAATGCATCGAAACGTCGAGAAATTACATTTAGAAAAAATTTCCATACGTGTTTCTGCGTGTGCTGGCCTTGAATAAGTTGAAACTGCTATATCTCGATAACGATTTTACTGATCTCCCTGAAACTTTGCACACGCTTTGAGCATCGAACCTTCCTCGTTTCCTGCAATTTTCGTTAAAATTGCTCAAGAAATTTGGATTTTACGAGAATTTAAATTTTTCAAAAATCATCTGTGATCGCTCGAACTTTCGTAAATTTTGTGGTATCGAGCTAATTTTTTTTTTTTTTTTTTTTTACACGAATAGAGGAGTCAAAGGGTGGTCGGTATTGAATTTACCCGAAAATCTATTGAAGGGGGTTCATATTTCATGAAATTTTGAATTAGAAGAAAAAAAATAATTATAAATTCTGACAGCTCACATTTCCATATTATAAAGCTATTATATTTTCATTAAAATTCATTTCATTACAATTTCATTATAATTCATTGCAAAGCTATTAGAAAGAAATTCTTTGATCTTGTGAAATTTTGAATATCGAGAAGTGTATTAATAACTTTACTCAAAAACAAATGAAACTGCATATGACGGAAAGGAGGGAAAAAGCTGCAAGTTGAACTATCAGATTGATTCGCTTTAAATTTTGCACAATGCTCAGTGCTTCATCTATATGAGAAAGTCAAAATTGAGAAAGATAGTTCCTCGTAGAGGAATGAAGCAATTTTGAAGTTTTTTTTTTTTCTCGTACTTGAGCAGCCATGCAAACTATCTCGGAGTGTCTCTCGAATAATTTTACAATAAATCTTCAAGTCGTAGATTTGCCGCAACCTGACAATGGCCAGACCAATTTTTTTGCCTAACCGAAAATAAAAAATTAGGAGTATGAATGAAATTTTTTTTTTCTCAATCATTGGGGCGCATAATGTAGAGTAAGTAAAAATAATGAGGACGTATTTTTTATTCTTCGTTAAATATGACAGATGCACATGTTATAGGCAATTTAATTTCACGGATTTTGATATATATATATAGATATAGCGTAACATGTGTGACGTCATAATGTTATATTTTTCAATTAGTAACGGCAATTTTGATTTAAATAAAAAAATAAAAAATACGTACTAAATATTTTTTCCTAAACTACCAGATTTTGAAATAAAAAAAATTTCATTTATACTCCCAATTTAAAAAACCAGTATTTAAAGAACCCCTGCAAGCTTGATAAAAAAAAAAGCGTACTCCAATTTAGGGTAGACGTACCAGTTGTGGCCATTGTACCGTTTGTGGCCACTCCGCATTTCCCTCGAATTTCTTAACGTTTCAAGGCTATGTTAACTTCATCGAGCGTAATATTTCGATATTCAAGATGTTTCCGGACCATTATATCGATTGCTTTATTGAATATATACTAATTTATTTCAACGAAATATGACGAAATGTGTCAACGCTGAGCGATCTGTGTAGTTCTCTTGAGCGGTTTCTCATATCTAAAGTCATTCCGCCCCATAAAAAATTTATATTTTATCGATCGCAGCTCATTTTTCGGGTTATAATTACAAAAAAAACTGATACCTCAGCTAAAATTCCTGAAAAATACGTGGTGGCCAAAAGTGGTACATTCAAAATGCGATTGTTCTATTTGTGGCCAGCTTGTGACCAATCTCAATTCAAAGCTCGGTGGCCACCACTGTTACCTCGGATGGCCAAAAGTGGTACAATTGTGGCCACGAATGGTGAAAATGACAGCTACAAGATAATTTCCTATTTTCTTATTTATCATGATCAGAAAAGGTTTTAAATGATAACAATTCGATTCCGTGTACCTTTTAGGTTACATCGATCACTTTTTCAATTCTGAATTTTCAATAATGTGAACGCACTGTTCGTAAATGAATGTACGAAAATGCTTAAATTGGCCACAACTGGATACGTCTACCCCCTATATCACAATTGGTTCGCTCGTTCAACATTCGAAGCAAACTCAAAATAACTGAGGATTGATTTAATAAAATCGTGTTTCAACCCTATATATTCGCGTCGAATGATTGTGTGCTTAATCAATCTATGGCTTGACCTTGATACTCGAGAGTTCGATTACGGTAATTTGTTTATATCTTCGCACGGTTATGACCGACACTGGCTTCGTTTTCAACTTCAACGAGCATGTTATCTCAAGCTTTTTCACGGTCAACGGAGTATAACATTTTTTATATCGATCAACCGGTTTAGCATATATTTCATAAATTTACGTCCAATTGTCCTCGTGTCATTGAGCAGCGTACCTTCGTGCAAAGACGTGACTGTCGATACGGACGGTATGTATATGCTGTGTACTATATTTATGTCGCATGAGCGTAACGAGACTATCATACCCGTCGATAGCTATGGTCAGTTATATACAGACCTCACCGACAAGCTCTCGTCGATGTTTGCTCGTCGATAATCCAACGCAACCATCTACCGCTCCAAGGGCACACGAGTCACAAAATATTTGTGGAATTATACCAATTATAACTGGAGAAAATTAAAGTACCGGAAATTCAGAATACGCCCCATTTGCTTATTCAGCATTTTCTCATCTGATAAGAATGTTAAAAGAGCCTTTTCGAGCTCCAATTGACGACAGTCTTGTTAGCTTGATTTCATTGATAAAATTAATTCCTTTATCGTACTCACATCAGCGGTAAATATTCTATCGAATGATCCCTTAATATTTTTACAAAGTTAAAACCGAGGTTAAAGCTCAAAAGTTTCATCGACTATGAAACTTCAATTTTCAGCAAAAGGTCTCAAAATTTCTCAAATCCTAATATGTTAAGGGCTAAATAACCGTAATGTTACTGCACCATTAATGTACCGTTGCTGCACCGTTACTGCACCATTTCCATACCGTCACTTCACTGTTAATGTATTGTTTCGTTACCGGATCGTTATTATGCCATTACTGTACCATTGATATATACTGGTACTGTACCATTACTGTATACCGTCACAGTAAGAATTGCTTGTTAATTTGTCAGATATCCCTCATTATTATTTATTGCCCGTTCCTTTCGATAGTGTCTTCTTTACTGATGTGAGTAATTATGTTGGGGCGAGTGGGGTTTTTTTTTTTTTTTCTTAATCGTGTTTATATTTTGGGAAATATTTGCTTGTACGATGGATTGTTATGCTGCTAAAAACAAAAGTTGAACGATCAAGTACAATTGTACTTTCGCACGAAATTAGAATTAATTCTCCGCGAACCGTTGTATATCTTGAGAAACGTTCGTATAATTTCGATTTTTATTGTTTAATCGAAAGAAAATTTTTTATACACGAGCAAAACCTACGAGAAGTACTGTAGCACGGCAAGCTCATCGCTAGAATTTAATATAGAAGAAGAATAGATGAACAGAAAATTTCGATTGACCATCGCTTTAATCCCCAGAAGAGTTGAATAGACAAGGTAAAAGGCGCTCCTCTTGAAATAATCCTCGCCGAGGGTCGATTGTCGTCTAGCCGTCTTATCTATAAAGTCTCACAATAAAGGAAAGATTCGCCATTGTATCTTTCATCGTAAATGTGACCTTTTGCATTGTAACTTATGACGGAGTTATTCACGATCATCGTTGCATGCTCGAGTCCTTCAAATCTAATCTAGAAGTTCACTCGGGCAAACTTGCTAACTCGTGAATTCTAAGCTCATTAATCTTTTCGTACTTTATCGATGTTTAAAAGTTCATTAATTATTCAATATTGGCGTGGGCACACACGGTACAACGTTCCGTTTTAATTTCACGAATATGGTAGGATATAGCGGAGGCTCTCCCGAGTATGTTAAAAAATTTCGTTAACGATATATACAGAAGTTAGCGACTTTGTCTCAACGAAATTATTGACCGGCTGTAACTTGTGTCGCATACTTACTTCGACGGTTGAAAGTTGTCATTTTTTTCCGTCAACGATTAGAGTTATAGTTGTACGAAATATTTTTTTTACTTTATAACGATACCGAAAGAAGGCACACGAATTCTTTCGCCCAAATTCTATCGGTGAAAAAATTTTATGCTGAACCAAACATGAAATCGAGGTCGAATTACCATATTTTTTTTTCCTGAAAGCGTTCAATGATTCCATTAGGTTGGCAACTGTCATGTCATATAATGTTTGGTCATTTACGTATTGTACTATATGAAGATGTGCTTATATACAAGGACTTAGGATACTTCAAGATAAAGCCAGAGTAATATTTGCCTCGACTTGTAAATTACTGTCTTAATCTGGGTTGACAACTTTCAGCACAAAAAGATGCTCAATTTTTCTTGCCACAGTAACCTTGAAATTGCACGCGAATCAGCGCTTCCCACGCATTCAAAGGAAAATAAATAAAATTTATAAATTGATTAATTGAAATTTATGCTTGCCGAATCATGGATGCGAAGAACGACACCATAAACGAGACAGATGGAGAGAGAGAGAGAGAGAGAGAGAGAGAGAGAGAGAAATAAGCGGGTGTGTATAGTAATAGCCATAGCATCCGTTTCCACGGTCTCTCGCTTTGATAGCGAAAGCGATGAATCGTCGACGCGGATTGACTACAGTGTCACGTGTATATACATACGTGCTTTTAACTCCCAACTGCCCGCCGGGAAAAAAGACCGAAGTTAGTTTCACAGTGATCAGCTGATTTTTATGATTTCTTTGTACAGTTTGTTTGGGAAAACGGCAAAAAATGATTTGACCCACAATTTCAAACATCGATTCTATGACTAACGATCATTGTCGTTTTTGATTGATGATTACGAACAGGTGTACACTCGTAGAAATATGAGCATTTTAAACAATATCCTATTGTACATATTCGTATAATTCATGTATAATTCGGAAAATAAGTGTCTTATTATAGATTTACTACTGTGTATAAGCCAGTTGTGTGGTGTACAAGAGTCTTCTGGACGTCCTCTCGACACGTCGGTACAGCAGGGAATGTACTTGTCTCGAGTCGCTGCCGCGACTCTTGTACGAACTAAACAAAAGAATATCGAAGTAATACCGCCATAACTATATGTTCACTTCTATCATCAACGGTCTCATTCACACCGCATTTTCCTCCGTTCTGCTGTTTCAGTGTTAACCATGGTGCTTACGATTGTTCGCGAATTAGGTTATGTTTTTTTCTATCATCGAAAATTCATGGCTGTGTTGTTCATTATACGTGAAAATTTTGAGTTCAAGCGAGCTAACAACTATACGACAGCAACGACGAAAAGTTGAAGCAATATTTTATGAGTCAAAAAAAAAAATATAAACGTGATTTCACCAGTTTTTAGATTAGATCAGTTTTCATGGTATTATCTATTTATTTATTTACTTCACATAACGATTTGACAAGTGATTCGAATGTTAGGTCGTGTTCTGATTTCACAGTATACGTTTTCATCGTTTAAAGAAAATAACCACTTTATTTTCGCTTACTGGAAATACGCCATTTTCCATTTTAAAAACTCAAATATATAACGGTTGCTCAAATAATTACGCATCCTTTTAACCTAATTCTGAACGTGGTCCGAACCCATCTTCGATTTTTATTGCATAATTTTCGTTCAGGGTTATTGATTTTTCGCTCGTTTTTTTTTCGTATAATTTAGCTGGAAACAAATTTAAAAAAAAGAGACGTCGACGGTCATATTTTCCAAACACCTTTCCTCATTATACTGCATTGTGAACAAAATTGTTTTTCAAACTTAATGAAGTCCCTTTTTTATTTGTTTCTAAGCCCGAACGAATATCATGCAATAAAATCGGAGATCGGCTCGGACCACGTTCAGATTAGGCTCAAAAGTTGCGTAATTATTTGAGCAATCGTTGTATATTTGAGTTTTTAAAATAAAACATGGCACATTTTCAGTATGCGAAAATAAAGTGGTTATTTGCTTTCCACGAAATTCTGCTATATTGCCGTATTTTTTTTTTCGAACGTAGGTGAAAAAACTAGCAGTTTTTGTTACTGAGTTTTTTACGAATTCTCATTCCTTCTGCTTGAAAATTGGCCCTGAATGTCATTTTATGAGAAACTTTGATTGGCTGTCCTGACTAAATGAATCTGAAGATCGAGAAATCTTCTTAGGGAAGTACATAAAAATCCGCAAGAAAAAAAATATTTTAGATAAATTGCAAATACCATCGTCTATATGACCTCACGGTTTTTTCTGAAATCCGCCATATATATATAATACGTATACGGTTGAACGTTTGCACAATGCATGCAGATATGTATACTTCCTTGAAAAAGTTTTGACCGTACACTCGAGTCGACCGTGAGCTTGAGCCGGAAACGGTTCACGGACATCGAAGACTGTGTGTGTGTGTGTGTCTGTGTTTTACAAACGTTTGCTTCAAGGAGCTGGTATACACAAAAGTTATCGCTCCTAAGTCCAAGTATACTACGCACATGATTTAGCAAAGAGCGGCGAGACCGCGACGACGCATCACACGTAATTGAATCGCAGTTGCGCATTTTAATCTGCGCAGCTGACCTTGTAGCTCGCGGCCTGGTGATAGGCGCAGTACTTCTCCCACCATACACGCCATGCCACGTCGTTCACTATGCCCCGCTCAGTGAGGACTGTTGGTTGAATGGAAGTTCTCTAAATTGATATCCCACTGTATCCTTGCGTTGTTAAGAGTTTACGATGAATCGACGATCATATTTACGCGCACCCTACAGAGGTACAGCGACGGCTAGGTCCCGAATTCTTTTTAATCGGTGATGTCATTGGTCATTCATATGGAGTCTCGATCGGGTTGACCTCGATTCATATCCGTTATCCCGAATATTGTCAAACTCGATACTGTCAATTTTTGGTCGTGTCAACTTTTTGATGCTGTCAATTTATATCCAGTTAATTTTCGTATAATTAATTTTTACGCTGCCAATGTCGATTCTGTCAACATTAATATCGTCAATTTCAATTCCGCCAACCTCAATAAATTGACCTCCGCAGTACTACACTCGATTCTCTCAACCTAGATACTATTATAATTTCGAAACTGTCAATTGTGAGACTGCCTGCAATTTTGATACCGTCAATTTTGCTACAATTATTTCTGATGCTATCAATTTTGATTCTACTAACTTTGATATTTTTTATTGTCAATCTCGATACTATCAATTTCGATACTGCCAACTTTAATACCGTAAGTCTCGATACTGTCAATTTCTATATTTCGGCACTGTCAATCTCGCAACAAACATATGCATTTAGGATTTTTTTTTTCATTTTCACTTATCGTCTATCAAAATTGTCACCCCGCGGATTATTTCCATTACCCCAAGCACGCTTAACAAAGTGTGATCTTATTCCGACTATAATTACATCGAGTTTTTATTACTGGATATACAGCTTCTAGTAAGCAATGACAAATCTAAAATCAAATATACTCGAAATGGTGTCAGTTATCACAAAAAATCAGAGAAAAGTCATTGAGACGTGCGCGGATGAAAGGAAAAATGTACGGCCATCGAGAGATCAACGACGGAAGGTTTTGGCAACAATAAAAAGATAAGCGCAATCACCGTTCGTCGAATGGGCTAGTGGTAATATGCCGTGGAGAGACACGAGCACGTATACCCCCTAGAGGCCTGCTCAACGTCAGTCGTTTGGAATCTCTCGAGTTAAACGGATCGCAGTGACATAGAGTGTGTTGCCACACATTACAGAAAAAAAAATAATATATTTTTATATATTATATATATATATATATATATAATATATATATATATATATATTATATATATATATACATACTAACTACCTGAGTACACTTACCTGAACACGAGCGTACTTATCATACATCGAAGACATGGCAGGAGTTTGGATCCTCAACAGTTGCATCTTTCTGGCAATTTTACGTAAGAAAAAAAATTTTGAAAATCTTTCTTATTCGTTTTCTTCGCTTCTACTTTTTAGTCTTTCTCGTGAAAGAACATCCATTGAACAGATGAGTTAATTAATTTTTTTTTTAAATTACATATATATTTACAAAAAAAGATCGATAAAAGTGTCTTTAACAAAATTTCAAGACTTTTGTATAATCTTTTCAAAATTTTTTGTTAAAATAATGAAAAAAAAAATTAGCGTGATTGCGAGGAATATTTTGAAAAATGGGAAAATTCTTAATTGATCATTACTACCGATGAATTTTTTTTTTTTTACTATTATTTAATTAGATGTTAACGAAAACAAAACTTCGTCTACGCATTAATATTGTGGAAATTGATGCTTGACAGAATATTCCATTATATTCGTCGTGAAAATAAAATTTTATCAACTCTTCAATAAATTTACAATATAACATTATCGTTATCTTGTAACGCCGCAGAAAGGATATAGAGCAAATTTAACGATTTTTTTTTTCCCCTCGAACCCATAAACATATTTTGTTATCGCCTTAAAATGCGACATAAGGTAGCCTATGATTTGTTGGCAACGTAGGTATAAACCTGCACAAAATTTTAACGAAATTCATCAATTTAGATCCTTCTTTCAGTCTAAATTTAACCGAAAATTTAGATTAAAGTGAGGGTGAAATGTGTAGAATTAAAAGAGGGTGTAGTTAAGGTTGAAAGGAGGGTGAAAAATTAAGTCGAACGAAAGTGAAACGTAGACTGTAAGAAGTGTGATATTTAGGTTGAATTTTGGTTAAAATTTTGGCTGCAAAAAGAGTGAAAATTTGGGCTGAAAGGAGGGTAAAAATTTAGGTTGAAAAGGGGTAAGATTTAGGTCAAATAATATATTTTTCATACAGGAGAATTATCGAGTTTCTCATTATGGATAATAATCCGGATTACCTTGACTTGTGACTCACATAATTCTATATTTTTGAAATTTTTCGTACATAGAAGATATTTATGTCCTGATCAGAGGAAATTTTTCGGGGGAATGGCACCGAAGGTGTTCGAAAACTTTTATGAATAGTTTCAGGGTCTTTGGGAATGTCGAACACTGCTTGTAAAATCTTGGTATAGGTGCAATTTACTGCACAGGTAAGGAGAGACGAGGATGTGCCGAGGGTTTTTTTTTTTTTTTTTTTTTTTCCCACTGGTCGGTCAGTTTGTAACCGGCGTGGTGAGTCAGTCGGTTCGTGACTGTCGAGTTAAGCGGGTGTTCTCTCGAAGGCACCGCGGTTCAAAGTATTCACGTGAAACTACCTCAGGATAGACAAAAAGAATCTCTAATCATGACGCTAATGTACTCGATCGTAAAAACCATTGCCCTGCTGTCAATTATCCGTAAGTTGTCAATTAATTTACTTTTTTAACTAACGATAAATTTAATTTCTTTGGAGAAATTAACGCAAATAAACAATTAATTAACTATATTTTTGCTCAATTGAACAATTTATTTTTATTTAATTTAAATGTTTGTTGCATCTAATTATATTTCGAACGATATTCGGAAGTATTGAAATAATTTAATGGATATTTGATGAATCAAAATGATGATCAAATAAAAATTAATGTCACAGGACAATGTGTTCAACATTTTGGGTTTTGATAAAATCGAAAAAAAAAAAAAAAAAAAAAAATATGGCACATTCAAGAACAAGGAAACACTCGATTTGGTTAATTTTACTTTATCGTCAAAATTTTCGTCGTTTTAACTAAAGTCTTTACATTCGTTGCTTTTACGAACACATTTACGAATTTTCTACAAAATGTAATTGAATCCAAATTTGAGAATTAAAAATATATTTTTATTTTTAGGGAATGAATTCTGTTGAATCAGTAAACTTTTTTCCTATTTTTAACGAAGATAAAAAATTTTTTCAAGGTTATTCGCTATTCAATAAAGTATTGCGAATTTGAGGGAGTTTGAGCACGAATGAGAATTAAAATTTCCATTTTAATACTTTATTGATTTTTTGCTTGCGTTTAATTCCGCAAATATAAACGAGGATTACTATCCCGTCAGCACGAAATCATCGAGCGATCTTTACATAGGCGATTTCACGCATTCTCGACACAAATCGGGTCTTCGTTTCGAAAGAATTTTTTTTTTTTAATTCTACACGGTATGACGAGTGAAGAACACTTGGAAATTTTTTTTTTTTATTTTTTCATCCTATACATTTTTCAGTGTGACTTTGTATATATATATTTTTAAATTGATTCCTAAACAGCCCTCAAAACTTCAATAAATCAATTGGGGCTAGTTGTTCCACCTCCGAGTAAAATTTATCTGACGGTTAACCGATGTAAAGTTATCCGTCAGATAAATTTTACCCGGAGCCGGCCCATAATGTGTGAAATAGAATTCCTCTCATTTCAGATTATTTTAAAACTTCGTGAAATAGTAATGTTACCTAGTACAATTAACTGCGATTATTATTTTTTTTTTTTCAATTTGATAGCAGCCATTTTGTTTTTCCAGAAAAATATTTTCAAAAGCTCATAACTCGCAAACTATCGGCTGTACGAAAAAAAAAAAAAAATTGTTCACAAAAAAGTTTTAATTTTCATTGAAATTTCTAGGTTAATTCATTTTGAATTTTCGTACTAACCGCGAAAAGTCATAAATGTACCTAACCATCGTGAAATTTTTATTTTCATTTTTCAAATTCGTCAAATACTTTTTTGCGATCAAAATATTTGATTAAAAAATCTGAAAAATTCGATGTATTTCTGCGTAGTTAAAAACTACTTTGAGCAAAAAAATTAGCGACCAATTTTCGGCGACCCAAATACAAAATGGCCTGTCTCACTTGACGTCAAACGCCTCTTATGATACGAAGTGGAATGTCCATGTTCGTTTGGCATATATTCAGCTCAGGGGGTTTTATTTTTATTTTTTACGCTGTTGCACGCGAGTGGTGCTATCAGAGATTTGCAAAAATAGATTAAATCGTAAAAACATATACGCCAGACGTTATTGAGGCGAACCCTGGTTGGTGGACCTCTCGTGTGTAACTTACACGTGTGTTGGGGCAAAAATAGTTTTATTTGCGTTAGATCTGGCACTTCCTTCGCTCTCTTCATAGGTCTCCGGGTATTTTGAAAAAAAAAAAGATAAAAAAAGTAATCAAAATACCTAAATTTGTTAAAAATTTCGTTAGATTAGAAAAAGACAAAAAAATAGTACCGGCACCTTGAAATTATTTTATTGTTATTTTCTCATTGAACAATAGACGAGAAATTTTTTTCTTAAGGTTTGATATTCGATTGACCCGATTTTAACGCCATGGAGAGTCACGGTGAAACAGCGTGCATCGATATTGATAATTGAAACCGGTTCGTTAGTGGGTCGTTGCTAATCTTTCGAGACAACAGAGCTTCAGTTAAACACGTCCAATGAGATTTTCTTTTTCACTTGTTGCGTGCAACATATGCTAATTGTCTGTCATGTTCTCATGCGTCTCGTGCTTGCACCTCGTGTATAGCCTAACTCATTCACTTTAACTCGATTCGTTCTCGATTCGTCGTGTGTCTCGGCGGGCTAAATCAACATTGTGTCAAGAATATGTCAAGGCTACGCCTTCATACTCCATCAATAACATTGACCCTTTGACTATTCAATTTGAGCTTTGCCTATTAAAAAAAATATATATATGTACGCATATATAAAGGATGAAAAATTTTAAATCAATTAAAAATATTTTTCTTGATAGTGTGAAGGGTTGTGGAAAAAGGGTTATCGATCAAAGTAGCTCGATACGATTGAAATAATAAAAAAGGTGATTAATTTTACAAAAAAAAATGCAGCGCGAAATTTACGAGGGCTTCATATATTTTTCAAAATTATAAAATATTTTTAAATTAAAAAATAACAACGATCAGAAGTGGATGAATAAAAAAATTGATATCCACACAAGTAGCGACAGAAAAATTATACTTGGAACTTTTAATGAAAATTTTATTCCATTAAATGTTCCCAAATGTTTTCTTTTCTTTTGCACACTTAATTATCGCGATCGCGAGCCCTTGAATCAATTAATTAATTTAATGCACCATGGAAATTGTCCCGATGATGGATCATAATAAATGATAAAATTTAATCACTTAATTTTTTTTTGTAATTTGTTACCCACGGATGACTTATTTGTCGGTTGATGAGGGTGAAAAAAAAAAGTTTTTTTTTTTAAATCATACTCGAAACTTTTGCCCGATGGAAAATGTCGTAGCGAAGTAATCGTTGTACTTACTATCTAAAAAAAAACATACACACGTGTTAACACGAAAGATAAAAGAGTGCCATACGTCGATGTATACATTGACGATCAAGGGATATCTTTTCCAACGTATCAGCCTTCTTTTTTTATCATATATGCGCTGGCGATTGAATGAACGGCGTCGATGTGTCTGGTCAGTTGATTCCCTGGATCCGTTTGTATGCTACGCATATAAAATTTTGTTTATAACAAAAAAATTAAAACACCTGTAATCGGTTTCATTTTTTTTCGAGTTAAAAAAAAAAAACAAATACACGTCGAAAAAAGAAAATCTCGTGTATTGCGATCCGGACATACGATTGGTAAAATTTTTTCGTAAAAATTCAAAGTTGATTCATCAAATTGAAATCGAGTTAACGCTATCAACGAGACAATTCGATTTTTGTTTTTTTTCGGTACGCCGCCATCTTGAGCCTGTATCCTTGACATTTTGCGATATTTTTGGGCGAAAAAAATCGCGTAACACGTGTGTATGCATTTTTTTTAAACAAAATTTTCCTGTACTCAGAGAAAAATGTTGAATTATTGAATTTCCTATTTTTTTTTTGCCCGTCAATGTGTGCAACTTCTGTTTTCGAATGTGAACAAATTTTATGATCTCTTTATCGGCAATTTAAAAATTCGTTAAATATACCGTAATGGTGTTTATGTCCAACATTAGGCAAGATGAGAGGAATTTGGTGGTGACTGTTCTTAAACGAAATTAGTTCTTCGATGTTTGAAGAACTGATTTACTGCTAGTTCAAGTAGAAGCGAGAGCCTGGATTGCATTAAATTTTTTTCCTGAGCAGCCTCAACTTCTGTCGCCGTAGGAATTTTTTTTACAGATTCTACACGCGTTTACCCTGATCGTATAAAATTACTGGATAAATATAAACGATGTTTGTGGATTAAAAAAAAAAAAAAAAACAGAATAACTCGAAAATTGCTTGATCAATCGGTTGATCCCACGAGCGATTGATCGCATGGCCAGATATTCCCGACGAAAGGCCACCATCCAAAGAAGTCTAGAATGAACGAGGCTCAGGGAGAAATTGAAAAATTCATTGACAATCGTCACAGTATCGTGACAGTGCAGTAATAGTACAGTACCAGTAGAGTAATAGTACAGTAGCAGAGTGTAGAGCAACGGTAGAGCAACTGTAGAGAAACGATAGAGTAACGGTAGAGCAACGATAGAGCAGCGGTAAAGTAACGGTAGAGTAACAGTAGAGTGACTCATATCGAGTATCCGTACAGCAGTTGTACAGTAATGGTACAGTAACGGTAGAATAACGGTAGAAAAATGGTATAGTAACGATATAGTAACCGTACCGTAGCGGCACAGTTACTGTACGGTAACGTAAGAGTAACGATATGGCAATGGTAGGTATCGTAACGGCACAGCAACGGTGCAGTAATACGGTAGGGTGACTGAACCAGTGAATGAACGCATAAGCCTTTTTTCTATTTCGATAAAGCCGTATAATTTAACTTATTACGAATTTCTTTATGAGCTAATTCGATCTTATAGAACAATGTTCACAGAATATTAAAAAAAATATTCGAAGTGCCCTGTTCGCAAGGATTTTGTAAAAAAAAATTATAATGAACGAAATTACCAATTTCCCAGTGAATGAACAAAAATTCCAATGAATGAACTCTTATCTTTCCAGTGAATGAACGTACAATGGAACCAGAGATGCGTACGCATACTCGTGCGTTTTGAGGTTATGAAAAGCCTTTTCAACGCTCGTTCAATCACTGGAAATAGGTTAAAAAGCTGGACCAGTGAATAAACGGCCATATATCGCAAACAATATTGGGTTTTTGACCAAAAATTCATTAATATAATTGAAGCTTAGCAATGTATAACGTTGAAAAAATTATTGCATATCTTTTAAAAAGATTTATCGAGGTGATATGGAATATTCTGGTATTCGATGCACAGTCAGATGGTTATAACAACATGGCTGTCTCTTATGAATATGCGCCCCAAGTACGAAAAAAAATCCATAGCATCGCAAATCTTTCGCAGCGTCAAATAATATCACTACTAGATGTTTTCTCAGAATTTTCACTTCATTATGAATACAAAATTCTTCATAATAATAGAATCATATCTCTGCCGTTTAATTAAAATACTAAGCCTGTTCATTCACTGGTAGGTGTTCATTCACTGGTTCAGTCACCCTAATTGAAACGCTGTGGGTCAAACCGTTCTCGAGTAAATGACGTTTAAATTTTCTAGGGCGTCTGAACCATTTCTTCTTAAACTGATCTATTTCGGCATTTTGTCAAATTTTGAACGCAAATCAGTATTGACGTCTCAAATTTTTTTTTCTTCCTCAACGCAAACAAATTTTTCTCCATGAGGAAATAAAAATAGTTGCGACAATCCTCGTAGAAATTATAAACGAGAAAAAAAAGTTTTTTTTTTTTTTCTCTGGAATATCAGATTAATGGGACAAGAGTGAAAAAAATAACAATCAAAAGGCGATAACTCGCACATCATTGGTACAAGTGGCTTCACGTGTTCTTCGAAAGGTAATCAATTGGCTGAGAATAGTCCCACATTTCTCATTCGTCGCAAGACCGCACGTGTATGTGCGCAGCAACAAGCCATATATTACTTCAATATATATAGAGCATCTATATAGACAACGCAATAAACAGGACTTGGAATGTCGATGACAATTATCAGTCGTGTGCTGCATGAGCTCCGCGGGTGCTGAAAGGATTTTCATGAAATTGACCACCTACAGTGTGTCACAGATGCGTGTACGGGACACGTCGGCTAATCCCTTATTGTGCATCTCTCATCCTGTGTATAATCGCGCCGCCGTCAATGAGTCACACCATTGCATGCTGAGAATTTCACAAAGACAATTAATACAATCAATTTGACCGGCTATCTCTCTCTCTGCGGGCAATGTAACCGCATATCGCGGACCTTAACCCCTCGGGCAATGCAACACCCTCTCGCGCGCGTATCTTTCTCGTTTTCAACGAGCCCGAGAAAAGTCAATTAAAACTTCATTAAGCGCTGTCGGACAAATTATCCAATCACAAGGAAAACCCCAGAATCACGAAATTCCATTTGTTATTCTTGCGTTCTATGCTTCAGTGAGAATATCGAGGCTTTTTCAATCGCCAGACTCCTCACGACTTTTCTGACTTGACGATTTTACATTTAGCTCATTTTGCTTGCTCATATAGAGCAGGAAGCTTTGTGATGGTAAATTTTCTTTTTCTAGTTTTCAATGCCAATGTGTTCGAAATATGCCAATAAGTTCAAGAAACATATTCATAAAAAAATTTCGACTTTTGTATGTGTGAGTGTGTGTGTGTGTGTGTGTGTGTGTGTGTGTGTGCTGGCCCTGAATAAATCAAATCGCTAAATATCGAGAACGACTCGACCGATCTTGCTGAAAATTCGCAGACACTTCGAGCATCGAACCTCCCATTTGTTTTCTTCGATTTTCATTAAAATTGCTCGAGGGATTTTGCAAGAATTTAAATTTTTCAGAAATTGTCTGCGATCGCTATATAACTTTCGTAAATTTTGGGGTATCGGGCTAAATTTTATTTACATGAACAGATAATGGTTATACATAAGTAGAGGAATCGAAAGATGGCAGGTATTGAATTTGGTGAAGATCGATTGAAGGATTCGTATTTATGAAATTTCGAATTTAAAAAAAAAAAATCTCTGACAGCTCTAATTACCTCAAATTTTAAGATATGATAGGCTAATTTTTCTCTCATCAATATAAAGTATCATTAACGAAAGTTGGGTATACAATTTCGCGAGAATCGGTGAAAGGGATTCAGATTGTATGAAATTTTCAATTAAAAAAAAAGTTTCCGACAGTTCTAATTTCCCCAAAATTTTGAGATATCTAGCTAATACATAAAAATGGATTTAATTTGTGAAACAATGAATATTTAGAAAAGTTTTAGTGATTCGAATCCCAAAAAAATGAAACTACTCATGACAAAAAAAGGGGGGGGGGGGGGGAGAGCTGCAAGTTAAAAGTTGAAAATTGCTTCCTTCAAATTTCGCACAACACTTGATGTTTCTTCTGCGAGAGAGCCAAAATTCAAGATAGATTTCTCGTAGAGCAGTTTGAAAATTTTAATTTGCAGCTTTTTTTTCTAGAATATTATAGAACCGTTGCTTCGAACTATCCGCAACTTGTCTTTTCCCCTAACCTTATCAGCGCTTATTTAACACTCTCTGCTAGCCATTCTGCCAATATTTGTTGGGCTATCTGGCATCGTCGATTGATACAGAAAATATATTAAACATTTCGGGAACCCTGTTTAGATCAGAGACTGAACTACTGCATCACCCGCGAACAATATTGTCCTTCATTGTATCCCCGGAGACGCGTTTGCCGAGTTCACGGCCATACTGTTCGATGTAGTCAGTTCAAAGCTTCGCGCCATTAGCTGTGTGTATTCCGTATGAAGGCTTCCTTCGATCGCGCGAGCACATGCATACATGCATACGAATGATCGTTACATAACTGCTCGTTGTGACACGGCCCGCTCTCACTGGACACAAAGGATCGTTCAGTCTTGCCGCAAAGCATCGATACTTTGTGTTTAAAAAAAGAAAAATTTCTCTCCGTGTCCCTGTATCGTTTCGTTGTGTGTCCGTAGTGGCCATAGGCGCCACACAATTCTTCACAGAAATAACAAACGCACGCCAGGGTAACACACGCCATTGATAGCGTCGAAAGAACAGTTTCGCTCCGAAAGTTGTATCGTCATACATGCATAAACACGGTAAATAAGATAACGATAAAAATAAAAAATAAAAATTTACACAAAATATGAAAGAAGCCTCGGCCTACACAGCTTTCAGAACTCTTCCAGCTAAATTTTACTCATGTTTTATATTTCTTATAATACCTTTACAATCTATACATGCGCCAATAAGTCCCACAAAATTAGACTCAAAATAGCAGTTTGTTTCTCAGGGTTTTTTTTTTGGATTCTTGAGTTTAAGAAATTCAATTTTAATGGATCTTGTTGTTCGGCTACGAAATTTCCGTTATCCGTGATGAAGACGTTCCGGGAACTTTTAGGCGGGAACCGCGCGGTGTATCGTGTGACCCGACAACCGGGTTAAAGAAACTTGAGAACAGTGGTGGCCTTATATAGAATATGAAATACTGAAATGTGCAGTCGAAGAGTGTTACGTAGAGTGATTCCTTGAGAATTCCATCGGATGAACAGACGAGCGATTGTACGTAGTCCGTTCGGACGGTAATTGGACTCTTTGTGGGTTCGTTGGAAATTGGAAAAAAAGATAAAGTATAGCTCTGGTTGTCATATATATTTCGACACGTTGAGGCGGGGGCCAGTCGACCAGCAGCTTGGAACTGACTATATAGACTCCCGATAATTGAGAATGTGCAAGAGCCCGAAAAACCTCGCGAGAATTTTACTGCGGTCAACGGTTTACTCGTTGGGTCGAGTCAAGGCCCCCCGCGATTGAAGGCAATTCAATATGAAATCTAGCGAATTGTCGAATGAGGTTAAACGAAATTTTATTTCCGGAAATATTTCATGATTAATTCCCGACACAGGTTCCTCAGTTTTCCATCTAATATAACGATCAAATGTAAATCCGGAATCTTTTTATGAAACCAACGGTAACATTGGCAATTTTACCAGAATAGCAAGCCTTTGGGGGTTGCGGGAGGGGGGGGGGGGGAGCACAGGAAAAAAACTCCGGTAGAATAATTACGACTGACATTAAAGGCAAGGACTGAATCATAGACTGTACCGAGGTAGCGAATTAATTTTGCACTTATCGTACTCATGGAACTCGCGGCGAGTCGAATTCGATTGCGCACCACTGGTAGAGTTGTCACTCGGGAGAGTCGTTCTTCCGAACAGTTTTCTTTCGGTGAAACGGTTTCTGGTAAATATTAGTCACATTCCAGTCATGTTTGGCCAAAGTTTTGGCACAAAAACTGGCCATGCCAGTTTTTGCATTAAGTTAAAATAAAATAAAAAATTTACGTTTTTCTCCAAATGACTGCTTTGCAACTAATCGTATCCCTAAAAGAGTTATGCTCAATCTTGACAAGGAGAAATTTTCCTATACAAGACTATAAAAATCAATTACGATCCGATCAAAATTGTCAGAGTTATCGCTGATCAAAAATCGAATTAAATGACCGAAACATTGCCGATTTTTGCAAGATTCCAGTTGAAGGTGAATAACTCACTCCCTGTTGATTCTACCAGGAGGTAGAATCGGAGGTAAAATAAAAGGAATCAAATTCGCATTGCAACAAAAAAAATTCGAAAGAAGTACTTGGCGATTTCGTGACAGATATAGTCCATGGATTATGAGTTATATCGTACAGACTTTTTACAAAACTCGCCAAATTTTCGTTCGAATTTTTTCGTGTCAATGCGAATTTTTTTTCTTAAAATTAAATCCATCGAGCAATCAATTTTTAAGCTCCTGTGGATATGTAACATAAATTCTCACAAAATTTAATCAAAACATTAGAATAATAGGTGTTCTTGGCAATCTGTTACGTTGGATGATTTGACTTTATTTGAAAACTTTTTGTGAGAATCGACAAAACGACGCAGGTAAATATATACTTGTCTCCAGTTATTGTACACCATTTATGGTGTTTTTTTTTTTTTGGGGGATCCATATACATATGTATATACGTTTTGCGGACGTAACCATTCAGTTGAACGAATCTGCATGCATGCAAAGCCCGTGGGGATATATCGCTGAGGTACATAGTTGTCCCTGGCCGGTCGACCGGAAATAGCGCTCGGCTGGAGCCATTGTACAGGTAGTATCAATTAAAAACGAGTACGGAAAAGGGGGGGGGGGGGACAGCTAGTACACTGTATAGACAATAAAGAATGTTAGGTAGTTGGTTACAATCTTTTTTTTTCCGTCGATGCTCGTGGGTGTCCAGAGCTCAGCTACACGTGGCACTGGCTAGTGCTTTTTTGAGGATAATTTTTTTTTTAAATAAAATAATTTGCCCAACGTTGAATACATTTTTGAGGAGTGTCGAGAATATCGATTGAATGTCAATAATGACCAGACTCTTATGTGCAAAAAGAATCTTCATGGAGACAAATTTCATTTAATATTATTCATTAACAATTATTAAATATTTTATTTTTGGTTGAAAAGAATTTCGTAGCACACTTTTGTTATTAAGCACCTTTTCTAGCATTCGAATATACCTGCTACGGAAGCAATCCCATCGTGAAAATGTAATTGTGAGAGCTGGAAAAATAATTTTTGAAGGGGACCTGATACTCGACTTTGCGAAATGATAAGCACTTCTTGTCAGAATATTTTTTTCTGAAAAGCTACTGAATTTTCGAGCTCGTGAACTAAAATTGATGACTATGCGGATGAACTACCTTAAAAAAAAAAAAAAACGACTCTACTCGACCGTAAAATTATCTCGTCGATACGTCGATGTATTATAGCCACTTCATCAAGTCCAGAATTAATTTAGATCCTTCAAGGCCATACTTTAAGCGCTTTCAAGTTCACAGAATATCGTCGAGTTATAGTTCTGCATTTTTAATGACGGAATCTGAACTTTTACATCAAGTTTTATTTTTACAAGGGACAAATGCCCAAGATGCCTGATGAGCCAGTGATGTGGATTTTTCGAAATTATAAATCCTTGACAACTTGAAAAAAAATTTCGACATCAATGAGGCAGCACTAAATATTATTGCACGGGTCCCAAGTTGGATAAGACGAATTGTTTGACCTTTAGGAAAACAAGTAACTTATAGTTGAAAACGTAAATCCCTTTACCACGACCTTATCCCTGAATATGTATCTATGTGGAACTATTTTCCTCATCGTTAAAACGATGATACATATTTACGAGATACAAGTACCTCGATGATCAAGCGACTCGAGACAATCTTTTCTTTAGAAAAGTAATTATTTGTACTCACCCTACAATGTACTCCAGGCACTTGCGAATAAGTGCTGATGGAATTTTGGAAAACTTTCTGGTCGAGTTGACATTGAATGCTTCGTGTAAAAAATTATTTCAGAAATTTTTCTCTCTATGCGGGTATTGTAGTTTCTTTTTTTCGCTTTAAATATGGCAGATAAAAGTGGATACACCGAGGGAGAGAGAAAGAGAGAGAGAGAGAGAGAGTGAAAGGAAGAGAGAGAGAGGGAAAAAGGTTAAAACTTGCGCAATGAGCATCATCGCAATGAATATTGGGTCATAGGTGAAGGGGTCTTGAGCATATTTATGACGAAGGTCAGGGTGAAGGTTCGAATTGGCTTCAGTACGGTTCGCCGAGACACGCTTTGGCTCATCTAACGAGACGAGTTCTCTTTAATATTTCAGAAGCCGCAATGTGTACGATGAAACCCAATGTCGCCCCGGACGCCAGAGACTTTTTCGCGAAAAGCGTCAACGGCAATCTTACAAAGATCACGTGGATTCACGCGGTCAATAGCAATGAAAAGTTGCACGAAGCTCTGGAAAATGGTAATAATTGATCATATGAAATTATACGATTGATTCATAATTATAGCTACTTTTTTCGTAATTAAATTATAATTTTTTTTATTATTATTTTTGAGTCACTCGATACGTTAATAGATCAACATTTTTTTTTATTTATTTTCGGTCACTCAATAAGAATGTATAACAGGAAACTGATGTCTCAACGAGCCATGCAACTACGAGAAACGATATAAAATTTTGCTTATTTTTTCCCCCCTAAGACAAGATTATGATGCTGGAGGCTGATGTAGTCATGGGAACCTCGAGTAACACTACCGGAAACGCGACGGAAGATATCCCAATAATGGCACATCCACCGCTTGACACAAGCGATTTGTCGCTCGAAGAATTTTTGGAACGTGTTATTGCCGATGGAAAGCGCGGCATTAAGCTCGACTTCAAGACAATCGAGGCTTTCAATGGCAGTCTCCCGATACTCGAGAAACATCGAGCAAACGTGAGTGTATATCGAATGCACGTTGATTTTTTCATTTTTGTTTTCTTCTTTTATCTCCTACCTGACACAATTATATTGACGAGGTATCGGGAGAATAAAAATAATGTGACAATATGAGAAAAAGCAATTATCAAATTCCCCAGGTTCTGATACAAATAAAACCTTGAACTCGACACACACACACGTGCGCCGCACTTTGACGACCCAACTATTTTTAGCCACTTTTATGATCGTTACCAAAGTTGCATAAAAGCTTCGAGATGCTTCTGTGTGTAAAGCTACAAATATCCAGACAGGGTAATATATACGGATAATGACCTTCGGATTTACAGTACTTTTATTCGTTGCAATCGTCTATGGGATCTATTGAGGTCAGATCTAAGTGGGCAACTTGAAAATCGGGAATTTCAAAACAGATGTTAACCAGCATTTGACCGTAGATGTTCATGTACTTGGTCACGGAAATCGGGCTAAATGTATTTGTAACAGAAGATCCTGCTGATCACGGTTATCTGGACAGGAATATTTTACTGTACTATTACCTTACTGTTACTGCACTATAACGGAACTACAACTGCACTATTACTGTACTCTTGATGTAACGTTACTGTACTATAAATGCACTAAAAACGCATTATATACTTTACTATACTTACTATACTTTTACTTTAGTTCTTCCAGACTATCTCACTTCACTGTTACGATAATTCTACTGAACTGTTACTGCACTGTTTTTCTACTCTTACTGTTCTATTACCGTACTTTTACTGCAATTCTAACGTATTATTACCCTACTATTACTGTAATTCTGCTGTTTTATTACTTCAGTGTTACTGTACTGTCACTATATACTGTTACTACACTACAACGGAACTATAACAGAATTCCACTCTTCCTGTACTGTTACCAAATTTTTAATGCACCATAACTGCACTATAATTGGACTCTTGCTTTACGGTTACTGCACTATAATGTAACTATAACTGTATACAGTTATAGTTACTTTGTGTTATACGTTGTGTTATACTATTACTGTACTTTCACTTTAGTTTTACCGGATTGTCACTTAACTGTTACTACACATTCTATTTAACTGTTACTGTATTGTTACTGTACTGTTTTTATACTGTTACTGTTCTTTACCTCACATTACTGAAATTCTACCGTACTATGATTCTACTATTACTGTAATTCTACTGGTTTATTGCTGCACTGTTACTGTGCCCTCGCAGTACTATTACCACACTGTTACTCGACTGTTAGTGCACCATAACTTTATTACAACTTCACTATAACTGCACTCTTACTATACGGTTACTGCACTGCAACTGCACTTTCGCTGTACTATTGGTGCATTACAATCGCACTGTTGCCACACCGTTCCTATATTATATACTTTGACTATAATTCTACTACAATATTTCTGCACTGTCACTACAATTCTCTTGTACTGTTACTGTAATTCTACGGTCCTATAACTATACTTTCACTCTGCTGTTATTGCACTATGACTGCACTTTTGCTATACTGTTACTGGACTCTTAGTTTACTATAACTGGACTGTTACTGTACTATCAATGTTGTGTTTCTGTACTATTTCAATCCTCAATTAGTCCGTTAGATTTCCCTCACTCTCATTCAATCCACGTTCCTTCGAATGATGCCTTGTTTTTTTTTCGGAGATTTTGTCACATAGATATGTTTTTTGTCATGGTGTATCTGGTTACAGATATATTTTTTCGAGAACTATTTTCATAACACGCCATTTTAAATATCATCCCGATGTGATATCAAAACAAAGATCTCACTTCATTCAATCAATAACACGCGAATCCAAGTACCATTCGTTCTTTTATTCGTACCTTTTTTTCAGCTGACTTTCCCGGTATGGTTGAACGCTGATATTCTTCCCGGTCCCGTTGATGCCAGCCCGACGGATCCGAAGCCAGTCGATCCAATCAGTTTTCTGGCCGGTGCTGCCGCATCATTGCCCGAAAGCACTCTTTCCATCGGCTGGACAACGAGGTATTTGATTCATTATGAACGATTCATGACATTTTTTAATTTCATTCAGAAAGCCATACGAGCTCAGCTAATACTAATAGGTATGATTGATTATTTTTGTTCTATCAACGAGTAGACATGAAAAATCGTTTAATTTTAAAACTTGCACAAAGTATAAGAACAAACGAAATGTGGCTCAGAAACAAGGGTGTAATGAATGCCTCTGCGTCATCGTCAACCGCTTTTTACGATGAACTTTCCGGAGTGGCTGATGGTAATTACGCTTCCCGAAAACTGGTTTATCGGCAAGCATGCCAACCATCGGCCGATGGTTGGTATGCTTGCGGATAAACCAGTTCGCTTGGTGGCCACCAAGCGAGATGTTTATAACGAAACAAAGTTTTCAATTTTATTGAGATATGCCTACCGAGGACTTATTCCGTTAAATGTGTTAATAGACAGAGTCGGTATAGTCGTAGTTGAAATCCGATAGAGTCATTTCGCGATAGGCTAATTCAGTAGGTTTATTTTTGGGAAGCGCCCAAATTTTCATAGTATTGTAATTGGAAGGCGAAGTTTCAGGCAGAGAATCGTCAATGTGCCAGCTGCTCTCCGATATGGTTGCGGCACATAAGTACGAACCTAAAAGTTTGCAATGAAAAAATTCATATCAACCTTATCAATTTGCAGATACGGTCCACAATTCAACATTACCAATGGCAATTATACCCAGGAGCATATTCGTAAAATGATCGAAACGGTCGGTCAGATGAAGACGAAACAATCGATAACTTATCCCGTGCGAGCTGGCCTAGCGGCTAACAGTATTGAAGTTTTCACGGGCTTGATGAAGGACACATCGGCTCACAAGCCAACATTGACGATATGGTCCGGTCCGAACGACACCTTAGACGCTGAGAAGCTCTCGATGCTCATCAAGGAAATCGGTGTCGACAAGGTGTACGTTGACGTTCCCGATGACGTCTGGTCGAAGCTCAATATTTCAGGCGCAACGTCATTGGCTACCAGTACCATCATGCTCGCTGGATCCCTCGTGGCGAGTCTCGCAATCGTGAAACTCGTTTAGAGAAAATATCTCGAAATAAGAAACTCGTGAAAAATTAAAATAAAAAAAAAAAAAAAAACATTGTAACAAACTTCTGACAGTCTGACTGATTCGGACTAGAGTGTCTTGGAGGACAAAGACAGTCTTTTTCTTCCTGGACACTGGTTCGAACTGAAAACAAAACGAAAATCACAAAAAAAAAAAAAAAAAAATTGCATAACCAATGAATGCATAACATTGAATAAAATCGATTCGCAAGACCCCCGATTCCCCACGTGCCTGAAAACCCAAACACAGACACCGCGCACACAATTCATTTCGCACATCATCGAATCCTATTCAATTATACCAAAAGAAAAATTAATTATCATCGCACTCTCACTCGATGGTTAATATTACAATTCATATGATTGCCCAATTGTGCGATCTCGTGACATTACAATGCTTCGTTTTTTGTCAATTTTTTCCACGTAGTATGTAGGTTATAATTATTTCACAGGATAAATCAAATTGTATTGTATGTTTTTATTGACTCCCGATATAAATCAAATTATAAAAGTATGTAAAACAAAAGTATTGTAATATGGATTAATAAAAATCTTGGACGCGTGTTGCATTTGTATAAATATGATTGATGAGAAACCAGAGGTGATCTTATCTTTTTATTTACGACTTAGTTCGGTCATTCTAGTAAAAAAAAAAAAAAGTAGTTTCATAATGCAATCTTCTACAGAATTGATTTTGCTTTTGGAAAAGGTTCATGGATGCCCCCTGAGTGTAAATTAAAGTTGACGGGACGCGAGGGGTCGAGCGTCAGCAGCCATCTTGAAAAACACGTTTAATCAAATATCTCGTGAACCATGCATCGTATGACAAAAATAGCAGAGATCTTTTTTCTGAACAATAAAATTCTCTACAACTTTTATAGGAAGCTTTTTTCTGTATAGTACATGGTTTTTTATTTGTAGCGTTGCATACTTTTCCAAACATCACCATTTTTACTGTTACATCAACCGTTAACTATATATATTTAACCGTTAACTATATATATTAACCGTTAACTATATATATTTAACCGTTAACTATATATATTTATTAGCAATAAGCATGTTTGGAAAGGTTTGCCACGCTATAAATAAAAAACCATGCACTATACGGGAAAAGGTTTGCTATATAAAAGTTGTAGAGAATTCCATCATCTACAAAAAAAAGGTATCTTATTTTTGTCGTACGGTGCACGATTTACGAGATATTTGATAAAACGTGTTTTCCAAGATGGCGGCTGAAGCTCGATCCTCCGCGTCCCGCCAACTTGAATTTACACTCAGGGACACCCTTCAACCTTTTCCAAAAGTAACATCAATTCTGTAGATGATTGCAGAAAAAATGGCTGGAATGACTGGACTATAACTATAGCCGAGTCGATGCACCACAAATCATAATGCTTAAAATTTGTAAAGAATTTTAATGTTGCATGCGTTTTACTGACAGGTAAATGCACGCAACAGGTACGCACTGATAGATAAAAAAACGCGTTTACCGACAGGCACTTAAAAAGTCTGCAGTCACACACCTTTCGATGGAAGTCGCCATTTTGAAAAACGCGTTTTATATCATATCTTGAAAACGGCTGACTTTAGGATAAAAAAGGCGGGGACCTTTTTTGTAGATAATTAGATTTCGCATCTTTTCTATTGGAAATTTTTTTAAATTTAACTTACCGTTTTTTAATTGCAGCTTTTATTTAGTGTCGAAAATATTCGTTTTACCCGACTATGATAAAATGACCATATTCCATCTCCGCAACGCGGGCGGAAAGTGATCAATTTTTTGGCCAGAGGGAAGAAATATAATTTAGCCCGCATTTTACTTTTTTGCCCGCAAAATCATTTTTCTTCCCTCTGATCGAAAATTGATTACTTTTCGCACGCGCTGCAGCGATGGAACATGACCATAGCGTTTTCAACGCTATTGTAAATCAATAAAAGTTATCCGTTGCTTTTATCGGGCATGGATAAAAATTTATTGTCTTGAGCGCATGAAAAAAAAAAAAAAATCATAAATTCGTTATGCAACCATCAGCGTGTACTTCCTGGCATAAAGTGCTGGAACCAGAGTTACGCGCAAAAACTTTAATTTTACGATGCTAAAGTTTTCATAAATTTTTCACTTTCTGCCGAGAATAATTTCAACGCGTTAATATATCAATGTGATGTAATTACGAAAAAATCCTTTTAAAAAGTTGAATAACGTGCGATAGAAAAATACAAAAATTTACATTGTTAATACTCGACCATCCAATGAATATTTTTATATATGATGGAAAAAATTCAATGACAAAAATATGTCGAAAACAAATGCGTTGGATACATTTCAAATAAAAATGTCGATTTTTTTTAACGATCATACATAAAAATTTAATCTTGAGCGCGAAAAAAATGCATTATTCGACCATGTACTTCCTGGATATAAAATTCTCGAACCAAAGTTGAACGCAAAAACGTGATTTTTTTCGATTAACATATTTTCGAATTTCCTTCAATTTCTAACAAATTGATTTACAATATTTTACACATTGGATTTTTCAGCCTCCATATGAAAAAAATAATATGTCAAACACAATGCAAAAAATAATGATGCTATGCGATGAGAAACGAAATTTCTCAATAATTTCGAGAACATGCAGACGAAAATGAAAAATTTCAAATTATCGTAATTTTTAGTATTTAACCCTATTACTGTAAGGCTTTTTTTGCACCACTCAAGTGTAGTCTAATCGAACTTAAGTGGGCCTAATCGACCTAATGCTCAAAAAGACTCGTAAACGTATTTTAAAAATAAGGTTTCCCGAATTAATTTATGAAATAAATAAACAAACAACAAACAAATCAACTCGTAGAAAAATGTTTTTCTTAAAGAATTCATAACTCGTAACTCATAACTGGATGAAATAAAACGAATGAAAATTGAAATTGAAGCTTAAAAGTGAGGACCTTTCAATAAAAAATAATACTGCAAAACAATATTATGAAATTGAAACGCTTATTTTTTATACATGAACTTATACATTTTTTGAGGTGTGAATGTAGAAGGTTTTGGTAGTAAATATACACATTTTTCAATATCAAACTATTTAATCCGATGCTGAGTAGTCCTGGTCTTCTATATCATCATTATCGTCGTCCTCGCTCTCACCTTCGAAATAATTTACAACTCCACGAGATATCGAAGCGCTCGATCCACATCAGTTCCGGAGCATCCCGACATTTTTTAATCTAAATTACGTACACACAGGCATATGGTTTTTTTATTTCATATAAAGTGAAATTGTACTCTTGTTAGTACAAAAAACACAAAAAATAAAAAAACATACCTGAACTATCGTCTGACACAATACAACCGTTAAGTGTGGGGGGTCGAATCGACCCAAAGTAAAATTTTACCGTTCATTACAGTAGACTGAGCGGAACGGGGGACTGGAAACTTTGCGTAAGGGTTCTACCTTAAAGTACAGTTTTTAGGTGGAGGTAATTCCACGTCGCCTTGCTGCGTTTCAAAATAGGGAAAGTTTGAAATTTTGGCCTATATTGAATCGACCCCCCCCCCCCCCCCTTCCACCCTCCACAGTGATAGGGTTCAAAAAAATGAAAATAAGTACTCAAACATGGCAAATACGGGATGGATTGATTGACTGTTTGAATGACTTAAAGATCCTTAAATTTCGCCTCAACTTTGTTACCAACATTTTCACCGAATCATTACAGGGTTATGGTTTTTTTTTTCTGTAATTTTAAATTTGTGCCAAGAGTTGGTTGATAATCATGGCTTTCGTCGGAAAAATTTTCTGGAAAAATTGGTATGTTGTAGTTTTTTTATGCCCGTCCGGAACATTCTTGGGGGAGGGGAGCCAGCCAGTCAGGTCTGTGTAAAGTGGAGATCCCCCCACGTATACACTCATACTGCAGGCAGGATTGTCGATATAATAAAAACGAATAGAACTCACTATAGTGCCATTCACGCTTGTATCGTTCAGCAACTAGTCGATTCTTCAGTTCTCTTACGGTGAGTACGTGTACACTAAAAAAAAAATGTAATGTTTGAAAGATTTTATTGAAAAAAAATTCGCATTGAAAAAAAAAAATTCGAACGAAGTACTTGGCGAGTTCGTAACAGGTAGTCCGTACATTCATTTTACACAACTCGCCAAGTACTTCGTTCGAATTTTTTTTTCCAATGCGAATTTTTTTTTCAATAAAATCTTTCAAACGTCAATTTTTTAGATTAAGTCCCTGACAATGAGTCCCGTTTCAAGACGTTTTCGAGCGTTGTGACTTACCTATAAACGGTTAATAAACAATGTAAACAATAAAAATGCTGGATGTACTTGGAAACTGTGAGTTGGATGATTTGAATTTATTGGAGAACTTTTTGTGAGGATTCATTTTACACATATTTATGTTTGTCATATTTTTGTAAGGATAGACAAAACGACGCAAGGAAATGTATGCTTGTCTCAACTTTTTTTACACCATTTATGGTGTTTTTTGGGGGGATATGTATAATTACTGTAACGAATGAAACATATTTGAGACTTGGGACTCTCAGTGATTTTCACGTAACCTTAATAAAGAACTCAATAAAAATCCGTTAATTAATTGATTAATGATGTCGTATTCATTGATGAACGGTCCACTAACAAAATCGAACTTTATCTATATAATAATTGGATTAATCGACAAGTCACGTCAAACAGTATTGAGTCACAGTTTTATTCATTTTTGTTTTTTTTTTCATAATATTTAATTCACATGAAACCTCTTATACGTGCTTTATTTCATTTAATGATGCATCATTTAATAAATACTACCCGATAAATAATTACACTTTGAACACATAAATATTTTTCTTTTTTTATCATTAACTAATTTTGGTGTAGAGATGATTTTCACTGCTCAAAACTTTCGCTGCTGTCAACGAATGCTTGTTTTGAAATAGCTTTAACTGAAAATTAGTTTTAATTTTTTCTAGTTCGTAATGGTATATTTATATTTGAGTGATGCATTTTATAGAGTGCCAGAAGATTGTGGCAATATAGAAGATTGATGTTTCATGTTGTTTTTAACCCATTAGCGCCCAGAGGACGCAATTTTGATATCTGAGTTTGAGCTGTTGCCATGTGATGAATTCGAGCAGAAAAAAATCGAGAACCACTGTTCCCTATGTATTCGAGTATGCTCTTTCGAATGGTGATGGTTAAAATTGCGCCAGAAAAAATTTAACCATCGAAAAATCGAAAATACGCCAAAAAACGTGATTTTTCGATGACGTTTTTTTTTTTTTTTAATGACTTTTCGTTCCCTGTCAATTTTTTTTCATGCCTAAAACCAACTAACATCGCGACCTCGATGTCTGAACTAAAAATACATGAGGTCATCTTTTTTTTTACGTTTTGGTTAGCCAAAATGGCGGCCGGAATGAAAATTTTTTTCCCGATACTTGACGAATTTATTTCTCGAAAACTATGGACTCGAGCAAAAATTGTTCAAGAACATAAATGTCTTAAAATTAGTTATTAAATATAAAAATTTCAAAATTTTAAATAAAATAAAAATGAAAGAACGTTCCGATTGGATAAATATTTGAGAGACATCACATGTATTTGGGCATGGGAATATTGAAGAAAAAGTAGTACAGTTAAAATCGTTGCAAAATATTGGGAAAAAATTGTGCAAACTGAAACTTGCAAATTGCGCTTCGTAATTTTCGTAATTTTTTTTTTTTCACTTGCTACGAAAATTTTAATAATATCTGACAAATGATCCTTGGAATAACGAATTTTCTCACAAATGTTTTTTTCTCTCAAAAATTGAAAAACTTAAGTTAAGATCTCGTAACTACAGTTTTTACCTTTTACCGATCTATCCATATCTAAAAAAGATCTATTATCTTTTTGAGTGACTCATCCTCGTATTGTTGTTCAAGTTTCATATCAGTTGGCTCGTCACGATTTCCTTGGAGACATCTGGCTTTATTCAAGTGTCAATGTACCGATTGGAACTTGACAGCGTTGCTATACACGTATTATATACATCGAGATGAAGTCAATGTTGTCTCTCGAAGGGGAAATTTTCACCTTGGGTATGCCATTCAATGATATAGCTTTTACACGTGCCTTTTTGAAGGACAAATTATAACGATCATTTTAATATTTCTCTTAAATGCCATGCTGACAATCGTAGCCACAAAATGTTATCTGCGCGATAAGTAAAAACGTTATTTTCAGCTTAAAATGAGGTGCAAAATATTTGCTCATAAATGTGTATTCAGGTTTTTTTTTTCAAAACGCCTCCGAAAACATTTTTATTCTTCAATAGGGAAATATTTTTTTCCCCCATTTGCACATTTAATTATAATTATTTCTACTGAATTTATATTTACTGAATCAGAAAGAGCTTTCACAATGTAAAAAAAATAAGTATTTACAATCGAACAGTAGCCCTAATATCTTTTGGAAAAAATATAAAGTTTGTAAAAAAAAATCATTCTTATAAAAATTTAATACGATTTGGGGGCAGGTGAGATATATATACCATCGTTGAAACAAAAAATTTCTTATTGTAAACGGATTTATACATAAAGGTCTGGAACTCTTTTGGTACTGCATAACAGTGATTGCTTATTATCAATATTATTACTCAATTTATGGATAACCCCTAAAAATTAGGTAGCTAAAAATCTATGCCTCTTCCATTGATCGGAAGTGGAAAACGCATTCATGTTAATGTTACTAAAAAAAAGGTTTTTCGTGTTAATTTTGTTAGTACCTTGCACACCGAAATAATACCGTGACTCTCGATCTTTGAAGGGTTGACATACACACATATAAACATAGATACATTTTTTTTAAACGGCATTTTTTCCACTTTTTGGATTATTTTGCTTTCTCATAGAGGAAGCTTTCCGATGGTGCAAATTTTTAAAATCCAGTTTTATAATAACCAATGGTTGGTTTTTAATAGTCAATGTGTTCAAAGTGTGTCGAAACGTTGAAAAATCACATTAAGAAAAAAAATTCTGAACGCGTGCGCGTGTGCAAATTTTAAGCCACCTGCCTAAAGCTTGGCACATAAATAGGTTTGAAGAAAAAGATTCTCGAATTTAACGAAATCACGGCATATTCGACAAACGTCATCAAAAAGTCTCAAACTACGATAAACTTTTATATCCACAAAAAATTTAAAAAAAAACGTCTTTAGCCATTAATGAATGTTAATGAAAATTACACAGTTCACGAATTTGAGAAATGTATATGCCAAATACTGTTCACAGTGAGTGTCATTAGTGTAAAATATTTTCCACGTCATTATGGTCAAAGTTATCGAAAAAAAAAAAAAAAAAAAATACCATTGTGAAAAATGGTGTGCTTGGGGCATGAATACAAATATTAATTTTTGTTTAAATTCAATATAGGTAAATTTTTTAGACGTTTAATTAAACTAACTTAGAAAAAATCTTATTGTGCCTATAGCTATGACTAATGGCATCCGAGCTATTTTGATTTCTGAAAATAAACATGTTTTATTATACGGTTCATGAATTTGCATATCGGTTCTCGAAAACCGTAAGCTGTAATAAAAAATAAAATTGGAATTGACAGGAGTAGAAAAAAAATTGCGACAAAAGTGGACCTCACGGTGAATTTTGTTTTCCTATTCTAACAATTGGCAAAGTAATCCAAAAAAACTTCTTATTTTTGTAGCATTCAAGACGAGTACCCTTCACGATGTTCGCTTGGCGTCTGATTTTCGTTGTTTGTTCCTTCGTCTATGGTCCACTATGGTTCGACTATGCGATGGCAACGGTGGAATCAACAGAAATATCCGATCATTCAGGTAATTTTTCCCTTTTTGCCACCCAGTTGTAGATCAATGCATCCAATCACATAATCTCTCAGCTTCACCGGAATCATTCGCAGTATTAGACGCGAAGCCGTGACATTGGAGTGGCTCAGCAGTTTTTTTTTTTTTTTTTTTTCAATCCAAACTCTCGTAATTTCAAAATTTAACTCCTTTTTGTATTCAACTTTCAGTAAATAGCACAGCAGACTGTATGAAAAACTTGACAAAAGACTTGCTATGCGATAGTCCTCAGCTTCGAGTTATGGATATTCCTTATGGGTATTTTAAAGAAACCGAAGTTGTGACTCCATCCACGATGCTGCTGTTTAGATGCGTCAATGACTCCGGATGCTGCTTCAATTCTGATAGTATTTGCAAGGTCAAAAAGTATTCTAGCGCTCGTGTGGATTTCCGTGTAAGTCTGATCACTGATCAATGATTAAACAGCACGATTTAAATCGATTTATGCCCTCGTAACGCTGCAATCCATAAAATTTACACCACATTTAGCACAGTCAAAAGTATCGAAAAATGTTTACTACCATACTCGTTTCACCACAAGTTGCAATCGCAGATATTCGTTAGATTGCAATTTGTGGCAATTTGCTTCTCGTCCGATACAAAAAACGAATTATTTTAGTATAGCAATTTACCGAAAGCCAAAATTTAGATGACGTAACCTCAAAAAACTTCTAACCTGTTTTTCTTGAAAATCGCTTCATGAAATAAACAACGAATCGTTAAACCGTAGAGACTCTTATTTATTTATCAACTACCACGAATAAATAATTAAACCACAATGATGGTATGAATCAAATCGTAATGGCATTCTTATCACAAATTATATCCTTCACGGTGTACATATGTAAGGTGCTACAATAACATGCATCATACAAATATGTAAAGGATAATTCACATAAAGAACCAGTTTGCTGTATACCTATACTGATGTTAATTTTTCGAATTGTGTGCTTATTTTCATTTAGGCTGAAGATAAAATTACACGGGAAAAACGCGTGTTGACATTATTCTTCCCCAATCACATGGAGTGTCATTGCGTGAATAAATCTGCGTAAGTTATCATTTGGCTAAAGCAGTTATGTTATCATTCAGCTGAGTTGTCTTGTTAGCTCGTGGTGCCTCAAAATTGAGATTTTCTCATGCTGAGTTTTCATCGCGTATTAATCGTCAGCGGATCAAGTGAAACGAAACTTCATACGGGATTGAAGTTAAAATCGCAATAATTTTATTAGCATAAATATTCAAAAAAATGCGAAGATGCACATATGTAATCTGTTTTATTCTGAATTTCCAAATACCAGCATAGATGTTTTATAAAGAACGAAGTAAATAAATCGAATTTTTTTTCATAAAACTATTTAGCCAATCCGGGGGCTTAATAACTTTTGATTCGACTCTTGCCTGAAAACTCATTCAAAGTCGATTACAACACAATTACGCGATATGCTTGTTCTTAATTTCAAGATTTTTCTTTCTAATCGTATTTTTTCTGTGGATCTGCATCATATCGTTCCCAGAGCTTCGTTATTTTTATCAATGTTCGGACTGGACGTCACAACTCGGCACTTTATTCATAACTAACAGAATGACTACATCATAATTATCTCAAAATACGAGGTTACAAAAAAAGTGTCCGTTTGGGCGCTAATGGGTTAAGTTTCAGGATGAGTGTCAAGTGGCTTTAAAATCTTCATAATAAAACAGGTTAAATGGCACTCGGGATTCTTCGTGCTTGATGGATGACATTCTAAACGACGGATGCAAATGTCCCCAGGGATTCATTGGCAAAAGAAACTCCGACGATTTGTGCGAATGCCACTGCCCCGATAATTCCAAATCCTGCAACCGTATAATAAACGGTTTCGACTTTTTCTCTATATTCGATAAAGAGTAAGTATAATCGCTAATTTACAAGATAAACAAAAATGTAAGTTCGATTGAAACGCATCGTCCATGAGGTCCCAATTCGAAGAGAGACGACGAACAATCCGCCGTTATCGCAGGTGTTATGACCGCTGAAAGTTTTAGACCTTCAGTATACGAGCCATATATACGTGATATATTTTATAATTCAAGAGCGAGCAATCGGTGAATATATGCTCCTTGTAGAAAAAAAAAAAATAAATTGTAATATTGATAATTCTTTGATTGAGGTACTCGACGATGAAACTTTATCAATCTTTCCGTCAACTAATACCACGTATATTCAGTCTCAGCGCTATTTCGAGGCATTTTATCTTATTCAGTGTATACCTACATTTTTTGTTTATTTCTTGATTTGGCCACCAGACATCGCAATCTGAATCTTTTTATCGGATTACAGATTTTTTTTTATCTCTTTGTCTCAGATGTATCTCAAAGGGAAACTGCATACCACCGCGATGCAACCACGGCAGGTACCGCGTCTCCGAGGGCCGCTGTCTAACACTACGGGAATTTATGCGAAACGCAGAAAGGACCGCCAATAAATTAAATCAAGATACTACAAAATAATAGAAATGCTTGATTAACCAGACCGTATTTCTTATTGACGTATTTCTTAATTGACGTATCTTTTCCGTTAGCGGACGTTGGAATTATTAACCGCAACTGATGATAACAAATAAATTTATCCTATGCATCGTACTAAAATATAACGTTTATTCGACGCTTACCTCACACTGAGAAAAAGATTGGTTTGAAACTAAACAGAAGGGGGGGAAAAAAAACAATGATTCGACGCATTGAGATCGATTGAGATTTTTTCTGACGGGAATACGAGACAACGAATCGTTCTCATCAGGAAAGTCGAATTAGTCCGATCATTAGACCCCCCCCCCCCCCCCCCCCCCCCCCAATGGAAAAGTAAACACGATGATATCCCACTTGAGGAAAGAACGGGATGCCGCCGTAATATGGATTTGTGGAAGCCACGCTTTGCCTCTTGTTTCTGTTTGTCCTCTCATCGTCTTCAAAGCTTAAGTAATTATTTTACCAGGCACCAAAAAATCATTTATCATGCCTGTTGTAAACAAAGAACGAAGCTTATAACGACGTTATAGTATACATTCAATATCATTGGACGAAAAAAAAAAAAGTAAATATAGTGCTGAGAAGTTATTGATAGTGGGATAGCTTGATCCTCGGGATTCGGGACTCGAGGTCGACGTACATGAATTCTCATAACTCGAGGCTTGGCATATGTCTCGACATAAATATGTTGAAAAATTTTACTTTTCTCCACTTAAAGCCTCAACGATGTTGGCCATTGATCTGACCTGGATTCACTTCTGTGGATTCTAATTAAACATGGCGTGCAAACCCATCGGATCTTCGTGAGTATAACGATAGAATCAAGCATTAGATAATTGTTTTTGACTCTCGTTTGTCCCACCATACTCTATGAAAATTCGCGTTGGCAACAAAAACGTTAAGTACACCGTCCACGCGAAGATTGTTTTTTTTACTTTCTTTCCACCAAATTATAATTTCCATTTTGGATACTTTCAACATTTGCGCGCAATCAGCGTGAGATCCTGACGATGTAAAAATATTTACCGATGACTTTTGAGAAACAATGGCCACCTCGAAAGGCCCAAAACAATTTGTTAACAATCGCTATTCGGTAGACGGCCGGTTTTTATTGTTAGTTTCCGGTGGATAATAGTACAGCTGAAATTGATCAGCAATACATCGGCCAGGTTTTTCGCAGTTTCCCTGTGCCCTCGTGCAAATGCGTTGCAGTTATTGTATTGGAAAAGAACGGTCTCGGAGACCACACTCTGATGGGGTTTCAGGGATGAAATGGCAATGGGTTAAAGCGCGGGAAGGGACGTGGAAACCTGACAATCCATATGATGGAACTAGTAATTAAAATACATAAATGAATGAATGAATAAATAAATAAAATATTAAAAAACAATATTTTTGCTGCTAAAATATATATATAAAGCTTCAGATATATATATATATTTTTTTTCAATGGGAAATATCCCAAAAATATTTTAAGCAGTTGAAGAGATAGAATAGGCATCGCGATTGTTGTGACTCATATTGACGAACTGGACTATTTTTTAAAAATGTTTTTTTTTTCTTGTTTTATGTATCATTTTGCTGCGATCAGTCCAGTGTTTAGAGCGTTTTAATAGTTATACGAATACACAGAATGTAATAATGAAAAAAATTTCTCTCGTACTTGTGTCATCTCTCGAGTAACTTCGTATCATATTTAAGTTATTTCACGCGGAATATCCTGAAACATTCGAAATATTGTCAAACACACGAAAATTATTCGTCAAACACCATAGGGCTTCTTCGCTTTTTCTACGACAGTACGCGCCGTTAAATATATGGTATAAATTTAGTAAACCTGGATTGTTCGCGCATATTTCGAGCCACGAACATACCTGAGCGGTCATCGATCGCCGGGATTAGTAGCCACCGGCAATACGATGGTTTTTGAGGAATTTACGTTTAAGAATTAATCTTTCAAGCTCCCATATACGCCGAAAGCGATACAAAAAATATATAATTTTTTTTTTTTTCATTCGGGAAGAAACGGTTTTTCGAAAATGTAGAAAAAAAAATATATTATTAACAATATTTTACGCCTCTCCGACTATCCATATCGCTCGCTCTATACAGCAAACTTGGCTCACGCCGATAAGGTTGAAAAGTGTGTGCAAATTAGAAATTTTTACAAGATGCTTCCTCGTTATTTTATCCCGTGAGTTCTCCAGTTTTAGCTTTCTCATATAGCGGAAGCTTTGTGAGCAAGATAAAATAATGAGGAAGAATTGGGAAAATTTATGATTTGCACGCTTCTTCTAATTTAACTAATTTTGCACGATTTGAGGCTCGATATACTTATATTAGCCTCAAATGTACAGAAATCAGAGCACGCATTCAATTTTAAAAAAATTGTGAAAATTCGTAAAATTCAAAGCCCCTTAAGGAATTTTTGCCAAATTTAATACCGAACATGTTTGTCCCCCCGTGACTACTAGCGTAAGAAAGTGCACTTATGCATTTGAAAAAAAAGTTTAAATTTTGTAAAATTCGAACCTCTTATCGGACTCTATTTAGCCAAATTCAATATTAACCATACTTGTCCATCAGCCTGTACGAGTAAAAAGTTTTTGCGCATCAGCTTCAAATTTAGGAAAGCGTGCCAAAACACTTTTGGAAAATTTAAAAAATTTTCTAAGCTCTGAACTCTCTATAAGCGTTTCTAGCCAAATTCAATAACAATAATTCATGTCGCCTAAAATATTTGCGTAAAAAGTTACGGCTGGATAAACTCAAATTTACGAAATCACAAAAATTTCAAGCAATTCTAGCCAATTTAAGTACTAACAATCCTTGTCCCTCAGGCAATTTTTTTTTTTTTTTTCAAGTTTTGACTCGATAGCTTAAAATTCACGAAAGTTTCTCGATTAGCTCAGAACATTTTAAACATTTTGGCATGAAAATCTCGATATTTTTTTCCACGAAAAAAAAATTTTCCTCTATATGAGAAAGTAAAACTAGGAAATTCTTCTTCCACGATTAATTTCAAGTATGAAATGACGAACGATTTTTCTTGCCCTTTCGAGTACGGAACAATCGTGTTTTTGATTGTCAAAGCGAGCCGGATGATCTCTCGAACATCGCGTTAATTCCAAAAATCTCGATGGTGCAATGCGATATACGATTGTGCCCCAATTATCGCCGAGCCAGGACGAATCGCGACGAAGATTTTCCGACTCGATTGAAATCCCAATGATCTGAGATAACCAGACTTATTCTTCGAGGCTGTGATTGTTTCCATCGTGTCACGCGTGCAGCTTCAATCGCGCAAAATTCATCTCTCTGACACTTCGAGAATTCGTGAGAGCCCGGATGAAACGAGAGACGAACGTGGGCGTGAATATTTTCGCGTTATATCCATGGTCCATGAGTGAAGGAGACACTGGAATAGCCAGTTTTCACAATGGGCACGATTTACTGCGAAAATACGTGCTTTTCGTGTGAGCCATCGAAACACGAAACTCGCTTGGGGGATGAAAATTCGTATATGGAGTACGAGTAATGCGACGCCAACGCTTGCCCAATGGGATTACTCAATGGCAGGGACCGCGCGACGATTGTTCGTGTTTATCTCGCTCATCGATCGAGCAATAATCTCGAGAGAAAAATGAGCCTCGTCGTCATGCAATGACAGATGACAGCTGTACGGAATGTTCAACCCTCGGGCTCAATCTCATTCGTAGAGGGTTTATTTTTTTTCTCTCGTAATTTTCCTTGTGAAAAGTAAATTCGTTAAGATACTTTTTTTTTCAAAGATCACCTATACCCATTTTCTTTCAATCAGTGTTTTAGTCGATTCGTGTAATACTGGGGTTAATTGACATTAATTTAATTCCGTAGAAAAAAAAAAAAAATTTTCTTGTTCCGGAAGAAGGGCATTTATTGATTTACTTTTTGGGATTTATGCGGCCCAGAAATTGTGAATAAAAAAGGTGAACCGATGAAAGACCGTCAGATGATATTTAGTGATGCATGCCTCCAAAGAATTAAAAATCTGAAAGTGTTTTTTGGTTTCTGTTTTTTGATTCCCTTACTTTTTTGCGGAAATCTGCACGTTAAATTGTTTCGAAAAAATTGAATCTAACTTTTTATAATTATTTTAGTTTTCCTATAATTGTTGGTGCATTGAGTACGAAACAATTGTATGTATTTTGGATAATAAAAACAAAAATCATGTAACGAAAGTAATTCAGGAAAGCTAATTATTTTTCTAACAAAAACATCGCTTTCTAAATTTACTATTTTAACTAATTTTAATTAATTTTAAATCATCACTTTGCTTAATCATCCCTACGAAAATTTATTCAAGTGAAATATATTTAAAAAATATGGGGCAACTTAAAAAAGGTTGATACATTTGTTGAAAGTTTTTTTTTAGAATGTCAACGACACTTACGAATTATTTTACATTTCAAAATCGCGTCCTAAATCCAAAATCGAGGTATCGTTTCTTGTTCCTGATTCATGGCACATTAAAAATGATAAATTGCACAAAAAATCTTTACACATAAAATTTATATTTTCGAATATATACTTTTCAATTTAAAAGAAAAAAAAAAAAAATTCCATAGGCATTCACAATCTACTTCTTGCATTGTTGCTCCAAAACGAACATTTTTTTTTCAATCAGATGCCGAACGTAATTTTACATTCGATTGAATTCCTCCCCCGAGTATACGATCGAGTCGTATTACGGCTCTGTATTTTATTATGCTTGTCGCGCGCGCGTATTCCGGAGGCGCATGAAGACGGTGAACAAGAAAAAGCAATGAGCTGTTTTGCCCTGAGGTAAACCAGTTCTCGGAGGGTTTTATGTACCCTGGCAAAGGCATGTTTCAGCGTGCCGAAATTTCATCGCGTATGTGTAGCAAAAAGGAAAATCCTGGGCATTCAACGAGAGAGAGAGAGAGAGAGAGAGAGAGAGAGAGAGAGAAAGAGAGAGAGAGAGAGAGAGAGAAAGGGGCATCACGATCGTATCTTTCGAAAGGATTTTGGAGGCTCGTCGTCGTCGTCCGTTGTGATCTCGAATGAATCTTTGAATGGCCAGCAGAAAAGTGAATGGACTAGCGCCGATGAACCAACACTCGTCATATGACGAGAAAAAAGAAAAATAGAAGAGATATCGCTCTCAATGAGCAGGTTTACATCCGGTGAGATTCGTAGAGGATGAGAGACGGCGATGCTGGTCATTTGAGAAGAAGACAAAGATACGTGGAGCCATCAAATCGAAAATGTTGCTGAATTGTCAAGTACAAACATACACACACATAACTGTATGTTTGTTTGTGTGTACACTGTAAAAAATGTGGTGTTAAATTCAACACTAATTCAACACCGCTCACGAATTCTATAGTAGTCCACCCCGCTCTGTGTGACCTGTTGGTGTTGATTGTCCGGTGTTAAGTATTGATAGTTGACACCAGACTGCGGTTCATCCGATTTGACACCAGGACGGATTCTACAGTGGATTCTAACACTTTACAGTGTGTTATAATAACACACTTTAAGTGCGTTATTTTTGTACGCATTTATCGTGTCAATGGAGCCAAATGAAAAACGCGGGTCAAATTGGCATAATAAATATTGTTTATTATTTATAAATTAGCAATTAGGAATGATCGATGAATGAATTTAAAACAGTTGTCCCATTATTTTTGAAAATTCTGTAAATTAAAAAAAAAAAAAATAAGTCGTTGACCGGGATTTGAACCCACTATCCTCCAATCGATGGATTCAGCACTTTCGACCCTTAAATAACCATTTAAAAAAAAATTAAAAATTTGGAAATTATTTTTTTTCACGAGTGTTTCCGGCTTCGAAGCGCGGACGTTTTTCCGTCGAAATTAATTTTGAGCCTACCTGAGATTTCACCTGAGACCTACCTAACGACCCACCTAACGACCGACACTCTACCATTACGCTATCGATTCCTTATGAGTTTCTTGTATTTAAATGATATTAGTATACGAGTTCTCATACACCATTCGGTGTATCCTATGACTCCAAACGAATTTATGTATGATTATTTTGGGCGATTAAATTTCACACATTAAGTCGTACATTTCAGTATATGCGCAACACCGTCATGTGTGAAAAATTACCACCAAACAAGTGCAATGCAAATTCGTTTCTAGCTAACACCGCCACTCGGGATATATTCGCTCAGAACGGCGTTAACATACCGTTAATAAATATTCCGGGTTCATTCTTTAAGTCTGTATATCTCCAAAGTTGTTTGCCGAAATGAATTATAATTTTAATTGAAATAGCACTCAGTCGGTGAGTTCAACTGCGCCTTCGAAGCACATATTTACACCGGATTTAACTAATCACGACATTAGAGTGGTGTCGTATCAGAAGATAAACGGTGTACTTTCATGACAAAATTGTGCGCGATGTGGTGAAACACTGGGTTTAGTGTTAAATTTTGATGAAAAATCGCTTAACACCGATATACAGTGTACGAGGTCAACCATGATATCAGAATGGTGCTGCCGATAACACCACAGATTTTAACCACTAACACCGCACCAAATTAACACCCCTGATTTTTTACAGTGTATGTGTGTACTAGTATGTATAATATTTATAGCATTATGATATGTATACATATACATATGAGCGGAAACGCCAAATCGAGATGTACTTCACGGTGACCCCCCCCCCCCCCCCTCCCCCGCGAAAATGTTCTGAAACTCATACAGTTTGTTCTCGAAGTCAAAAAAAGTATACCCAAATTTTTTGAGATTTTTTCTCGTATTGGCGGAGTTAATCTATGGGGTGTTTCACGAAATTTCATCTAGATTATTTTTTGATGCATGTACTCACCGTTGTGCGCCTTTTATTCAAATATTATAATATATATTTATTATGCAAAAAAAAAAAATCTCAGCTTTTCGAAAGAAATATTGATTTGCCATTTAAATTGTGAGAAAGCTTTCAAAAATGATTTTCAAATCTGAAAAATCGATTTTTCAGCTGTTCCTCATTTTTTCAGAATTTATTAATAATTTTTTTCGAAAAGCTGAAATAATTTTACATAAAAGATATGAATTCTGAATCGGATTTATCTGTAAAAACGCCTGTAATCAATGAAAACGTGATAATTTAAACGAAAGTACTGTTATATTAATTCGAAATAAATCCAATTATCGTATTACGATTACTTCTATAACTATGTACACTAGGACCTCGATTTAACGGCCAGTGGCGGGACCGGCTCCGCATCGCACCTTGTTAAATCGAGGTAGCGTATGCCCGCCCATGCTGTATCTGCGCATCGGCACTCCGTGCTACGGGCCTGATCGGGGAGACTTTAAGCGTCCCCCACCATCTCCCACCACGCGAAAAATCGATCGATAAGTGCGACATGGTGGGGGACTGTCTATTCAATCGAGGACCATTAAATCGAGGTCCTAGTGTACAGCGATATTTTTTGTTGCGGTCGTACTTTTTAGCCTTTTTGGTGCTTGAAACTTTTATTACGCCGATACCTGAAAGATACCTGAAAGTACTTCAAGTACAAAGTACTGTAAGTGCTTGGAGTACTCGTGTATTTCAAGTATCGAGTACCATAAATACCTTAAGTACTAAATATTTGAAGTACTTGAGGTACCAAGTACTTGAAATACATCAGGTATCAAGTATAAAATACTTTTCAAATTTTCAGGTATACATCTCGTAAGTTCTAGTACTTATATTTGATTTCTTATACGTACTCTTTGAACTCATTTGATTTCGATTCGAGTACTTTTTGTATCAAAGCACATTTTTACATTGTGCAATTCACTCAGCTCAGGCAGATTGAAGCAGAAATATTTGAGCGAAGAATCAGAAATAATTTTAAAAAATAGCATTGACGATTGTAATTGAGATTTACTTCAGGTATGAAAAAAAAAAAGAATATATAATACACAGATTGTTAAAAACGGAGCCATGCATTGACGATTACTCCGTAATTACCGTAGATTGTGCCTTTGAACGGTTATTCCTTGCAATCTTAATCAAAGAAGGCGCAGAACGTTCGTCAATTATATATTCAAGGGCGTTATACATGCAAGACGTATTCAAAAGTACTTCATACTTGGTACTTGAAAGAGTACTTGACATACAGGAAAGTACTTGAAAATTGAAATACAAATACTTAAAGTACAGGTCAGGTACTTGTAAATTTAAGTAAAATACTTGAAATACTTTTAAAGTACTTTGTACTTCAAGTACATCTCAAGTATCTCAAACACCCCAAACTATAATTTCGCCAATACGGGAGAAAAAAATCTCAAAAAATCTGGGTATGATTTTTTTCGACTTGGAGAACAAATTGTATGAGTTTCAGAAATTTTGGCGAGGAGGTCACCGTGAAGTGCGTCATGATTTGACGTTTTCGTAAATTATATATGTACACAAAGTAGTTCGGATGTGTAGCTGTTTTTTAAAAATCAAATTCGATCTAAGTGGATCAAAATTTTGCTCATAGAGAGAGCATTGCGAGCGAGATAAGAAAAGCTTTATAAAAATTTGAAAACTACGAGGATGTAGCACGCAAGTTTTTTCTATTTTTATTTTTTTTTTTCACTTTTATCGCTTTTCTTTGCAAAAAAAAAATGCAATCATAATCTCACGGATGTTGATCGAGACAGACGAGATCGTGAGATGCATCGTCGATTTTCTTGACACCGGTCGCGGGGAGTCTCATGCCGTGGCGGGGGATCCATCTCCGATGCACGCATGCGCTCTGCATTTTGCGTTCTCTTCACGAAACAGTCGGGGGGACAGGCTCAGTCGCCCGCGACATTCGGTCAGCGATACGATTCGATTTGGCTCCGTTGAGACGAGTCGTGAAGAAAAATCAGTGCCGGGACACGCGCTTTATTACACCCAACGTTTCACCCACAAATCACGGATTATCGAGCCACCCTGAGCGTAGTTGAAAAAAAAAAAAAAAAAACAGAAAGAAAAAAAAGAACCAGCTCTTAATGTAAATTTCTTCAATTACAGAAACAACGATTTAAAATATATCTTCGGTGATAAATAGTTTTTGACTGATAATGAAATTTACACGTCACTGATATTTGATTCATTATATTCAAAAATATTTTCGGCCTTAGCCGTTAAAAAAGAATTTTTTGCCTTCCTCTTTAAATCCATATACTTTACCACTTATAAAATTAATATTAAGCAATTGCATGATTTTACGAAAAACAGAAAAAGGAAAAAAATGTATCGTAATCTTCAAAGTTCCCGTAATCGGTGACCGAGGATAATAATTCCCCGTATATGCTTACCTCATACAAGGACACGCACGGGATCCTTATACCTTTTTTCAAAGCTCGTATAAATCAAAAGTTGCGACGATTCCACGTGGTGCTTAGCCGAAAGAGTCAGGATTAAGTGGATAATCGGTGAGAGTGATATTTTTTTTGTTTTTTTTTTTTTTTACGAAAATCCAAGTTACGACAGTTGCCAGGAAAATTGTCAACGGCCTCTGATCACGAGTGTTCGTCGAGTGCAAAAATTTTTCGACTCCGATAACTCCGAAATCCGTACATCCTCAAACGTCTTTCAAGCCCCATCCTGCATACGGCAGTGTTTTTCGCGATGTTTTTCCAAAAATTCTAAACCCTCCCCCGCCCTTCTCATAATTCTGGAATTGAAAGGCGATCATTTTCCCTCAATTTGTCATTTCCATAACAGAACGTTATACACTTGCGGCGAGGAAGCGTACGAGTATCTGGTATAATGTAACCCGATAGAAATCGAAAGTCACGCCGAAAACGAGGGCGGGGGAGAGGGTCGGGCGGGTGGGGGGGGGGGGGGGAGAAAGAGCGGTTCGGGGCAGGAACGAGGGGGGTGAAGGATTAGTACCAATGCTGATATCGTACCCGAGATGACGATCTCTCGTACTGTCATACCGGTTTGTCTGGTGCTGGTCGCGATTGTTTTTTCATCATTGATGAGAACGACCGAGGGTTCATGGCACAATTACGACGATGTCAATGAAAAGAATACGCGCAATCGTCACAGGCATAGACACGAAGGTATGTCGATAGCGTCGAGTCGTCGTAATCATGATCTAACGACGACGGGACGCGAGACCACGTGGCCAAAGCAGGATGACGATTACGCGGATTTTTCGGCCACGAATGACGATGACGAAGTTGACGACGACGATGATTACGAGATAGAACGTTCGCGGAAGTTTAACGTGAGAGATCATGAAACGAGCCGCAACAAGGGGAGAAGTCATCGCTCGAGATTCGAGCCACGTTATTCAATGAGGCATCATCGTGGGTCGTTGAATCACGGGGATCATTGGCATCGAAGCGTTGGAGCCGGCACGAGTGTTCCGAGGGAGGAAGACCCGATGAGACGGAGATTGCACTACGAGGAGGCTGAAAATGCGAAAGGCAGGCGATCACGTCCGGGACCCGGCAGGAGACCTCATAATGACAGGAGACTCCCAACTTCCGGTTTGGCTTATCCAACGAGGTATTACGAGTACGAGGATTATGTGGATGATGATGATAAGGACGACGTGGAGATGCCGGAGCATGAAATCGATGACGAGAGATCATCCGGAAGATCGCGATTCGATGATGAGACGAATGACGACGTGCAGGCTCATCGGACAATTGGGAAACTCGCACCCTCGGTCCGGCATCATTATGCGATATCTCGTGGTCGACAGGAGCCGCGTAAGATCGACCGGAAGTCCAGGATTGCGGACTCCGGGTCGATTGGAACTTTGTCATCGATACAGAGAAGTGACGCTGACGATTGGACGGAACGACGAAGAAAATTTGGAATGACCCATCGTGGTGGTAAACGTCAGGGCAGATTACCGATCGATGAGCCCGAGGACGATACTCCGGAGGAATCGGAAAGTGATAGCAAGGCTTTGTGGGGAGGTAAGAGATCGAGGAACAAGATGAACGATCGTGGATTAGGTAGTGTCGTCGAGAGAAAGAGAATCATCGATGATGCGGGTTATCGCGATTACGAGGACGTTGATGATGACGATTGGACAACGAAGAAGCTGGCTAAACGTCGCAAAGAGGTGGATGACGAGGAGGAAGAGGAGGAGAGAGACGAGGAGGAGGAGGATAATGAGGAGGAGGAAAATGTGTGGAAAGATATCGAGAATATTCCCGAGGATGACGAGGATACTTTTGACAATACGAATTATTATAAAACCGAGGACGAGCCACCTTACAAGACTTACGATGACATTATCAAGAGCCTGACCTCGAATGATCCAACGACATCGAAACCCTTGATTCGTCGGGATTATCGAAATATCGGTATAGAGAAATATCTCAAACGTGACGCTTACGGCAATATTTATGACTCGAGAAACGCAACGTTAACGAGAATAGGACATGACAGATTGTTCAACGGTAGATCAACGAGTTCGTCCGGAAAATGGCGTTTTCACGAGGATAAACCCGATATCACGAGTTACTCGAATGCCCGAGATGGCCGAAAGCTCAACGCAATTGGCGATGTTAATGGAGCAAGGGGACACAAGGAAAATGATAAAAAACGAGTTTATCCGAAGTTGGACGAAGCATCGACGAGGACCAAGAGTCTGGAGCAGGAGTACGACGAGGATTACGAGAACAGCGAGAAGGACGAGGATGCTGCGAAGATCGGTGAAGAACGCGTAACCGAGATGCAGTCTGATATCAACAACGCGGTAAGCCGAAAATTAAATTTTGTGAATTTTGCGTTGGAATTTTTATGATGATGAGTCTGATGACAGTTGGAAACTTTAGTTTCTCGATTCGGAATGAATTTAAGGTGGTCTGTTGAGTTTTTATTTTTGACGGGAAAAAATGGGTGCAAGCTAGAAATTTGCATATTACTTCCTCATTGTTTTATCTCGCTCACGAAGCTCTCTCTCTCTCTCTCTCTCTCTCCCTTTGTGCAAGTGGATTTTTTTTCCTCCGTTTTGTCTTCCTCGCATAGAGGAAAACTTTGTGAGCGAGATAAAATCATGAAGATGCTGCAGTGTACTAATTTGTAATTTGGACGCTTTTTCCTGTATGTGATTTCAATAATAATACATTGTGTTTTTCACAGAATTTTTATAAAATTTATATTTTCAGAAAGTTCCAAATTTTATAAAATCTGAACTCTTTTGCCAATTATTTTCAAGCTTATAACGAACATGATCGTCTCGTATGTCCTAATTTGTGTGGCAAGTGCTGGCAAGACAGTTGTAAACTTGTGAAATTTTAAGCAAAAATATCGTTTACGATAGAAATTATGAGTTAGAATAATTTTTTACTTCAATAAAATCTGAAATTTCTTAACGAGTTTTTTAAAATTTAATGCCAATCATCCTTTAATAATATTCTCTTTATTTCCAAAACACGAGCCTCCCCATCTTGAAACTTGCGCTAATTAGAGCGTTTACAAATTTTTTAATTCAAATATTTTTGAAATTTCAACCCCTTAAGCGATTCTTCTTAAATACAATACAATGCAATCGTGTCCGATAACCCGTCAATGTACAAACTTTTGACCCATTAACTAAATATTTACGGAAGTTAGAGCTATCAGAATTTTTTTTTTTAATTCAAAATTTATTAAAATATGAATCCCTCAACCGATTCTTGCAAAATTCAATACTGAAAATCCTTGTACCCTAACGTATCTGTGAAAAAAAAAATTTGGGCCGTTAAATGAAAATTTACGAAAGTTGCAGTGATCGCGGACATTTTCGGGAACATTCAAAATCACGCAAAATGGGACACCTTTTATGGAGTGCCGCGAAAATGTTAACAAATAAAAAGAAGTCTCATGCTCAAGTTAGGTGCAAAGTTTTTCCCTGATCGCTTCAGTGGCTCAGAGACGGTTGAATTTTGCAGAGTTTTTACACAGAGTCACATGCATATACTCACGCGGGCCGGGACATTTTTTTAAACTACTGATATTATGATGAATTATGATATTATGATGATATTATGATGAAGATATTATGCAACCAAGATCCGCCATGTCGTGAACATTATTCAGTATTTATTTTCATTAATTTGTGTGGAATATAAATTCCAAAAAACCAGTTGCCACAAAGCCATAATCCAATATGCCAATCGCTGGTATATAGACACAAAATGAAATTATCAGACGTAATTTGACATGTATTGGTAATGTGTCCGATTCGTGGCAATATTAGTCATGTTTCGCACACGCCATAAAACTCCAGAAATACACAAATCTGTGACTCGTAATGATCAAAAAAGGCTTCGACGAATACTATCACGGTCATTGTTCCATCGAGAAAATGATGGCTCAAAAGATTCTTTAAACATATTCGTAGCAAGTTTGCAAGAAAGTCCGTTCGATCCTACAGTAAAGTTATGAAACCAATAAGCACCGTAAGCTTCAACATTGTCGAAGCTCTTGGCGAAACACGACCATTTATTCAAATTGCTGTTATTTGCCATATAGCTTTTTTATGAGTTTGATCGTTATACGCGACGTAATTCAGATTGATATCAACCGATATAAAATTACTGAAATATGTACTCTTTGTATAATCAGTTAACGATTCTCCGATGAAGCATGAACGACCGATTGATTGTAACGATTTATCGGAAAGACTCCTTCAACGTATGAAGCTCATATTTGACAAGCATTAATTTTTTACAAGATATTATGAATTTATATTTCCAACGCTTGACATCTACGACCCAGAGTTGTTCTTAATATGGCTGATGTTCACTATCATTGACATCAGCCTGGACTTAACGATAAGTCGACCCAATTAAGAGTGAAGCCAAACGAAGAGTAGACTTAAAGAAGAGTGAATCCAACGAAGAGTGGACCCAATTAAGAGTGGGCCCAATAAAGAGGACCCAAAGAAGAGTGCATCCAACCAAGAGCGGATCCAACGAAGAGTTGACCAAACAAAGAGTAGAACCAAAGAACCGTGGATCCCACAAATAGTGGACCTTAACGAACAGTGAATCCAATAAATAATTGACCCAAAGAAAAAGCTCATGCATAAATAATCGCAGATAAAACAGCACGGCTGTTTCCAGTCTCGTCATTACTAATCGTTCGACACATGAAAATCTTTACTTGTAGAGTGATCAAACGATAAGTCTGATTCACCGAGCTCCCTGAGTTAGCTGTTCATGCGATTTCAAACCTAATGGGCGCAAAGCCACCGGTCTTTCCCTCATACGATACTACCGACTTGTGCACATGTTTATAAAATCTTTGAATGCTGCATTTCTGCTATCGAGGATATGCCAACGTTTGGAGAAGCCAGCGAGACTATCAGTGGTTTTACAGGCCACGACGACCTCGGCAATGCGGATCGAGAGGGAGAGAAAGAGAGAGAGAGAGAGAGAGAGAGAGAGAGAGAGAGAGAGAGAGAGAGAGAGAGAGAGAGAGAGAGAGAGAGAGAGAGAGAGAGAGAGAGAGATTACGATTCGACGGTACATTGTGGTCTATACACCCACTTGCGTGCGATCTTCATGGAAGAGTGGAATTCCTGTATATATATATATATATATATAGAGGTTTCTTCCTCTTATACATGCTTCGTCTTCTTCACCGACAAAAAAGAGAATCTCCGGCTTGAATTTCCAGATGAGCGGAGACTTTGCAAACGATCCCTACCGATTGCGACTTCTTTCTCGTTTCTACAGATTTCATATCTTCAACCCGTCCGAAATGATAACATCGATGGTTCTCGAACTTTGTTCATGCCAGATGATTTTTTAGGAATTATGTCTATTTTTTTTGTTCGTCAAGAAAACCAGTTTTTTTCTTTTTTTTCATGGCGACGAGAAAGCCCTGACTGAGATGGAGTTTCTAATAATGTTTCTATTAATCTTCCGAATTATTATTATTGAATTTCGATAGCAATAACTTACCGAGAGTAATGATAGTTATCGATATTCTTCAATTCAACCTAAATTATAATAACGTTCTGAGAAAAATAGTGACTATCGGTACAGTTTTCATTTCGAATAAAATAATATTAGATAAAAACAATTTTCGTAGGGTTCTGCATGGATCCACGAGTTTAGATATTATGAATTTTTATTTTCTGGCCAGACATTCACAATGACTGGGACCAAAAAAAACTCCGCGATTCCTTTAACCAAATTGGTTTAACCCCTTGACCTGAAGAATTTCACAACAGCTCAGTCGAGATATGTGAATGGAAAATTTGTACACAAAATGAAATGTTCTTGCAGAAAGTAAAAGATCATAGCTCGATCACTTCGAGATCGATATTTTTCAAATTTATTTCTCTGACAGACATTTCGTGAATAAGCCTATTGGTACTCATATATATATACTCATATATATATGTATTTATATAATTTAGAGCGGAGTCTTGTACTGCACGTCTCCGCAACAAGATGTTAAAACGAGAATTCGATGTAGTCGATGATCGATGGACAGAAAAAAAATAACATTGATTTTTCATGCTCAGAAAAATTCGACCCATCAATCTTGATTAATCATCTGTTTATTCACCTATGACCCAGGAATATTTTTGGCTAACACCCGAGGTCCGATGACACAGTAACTTATTGAATTTAGATATTTCGTGTCATCGGCTCCTGCCAACAGAAGCCATAACGGCGAAGCAAGGCATTGAAAAACTCGGGTGGAGGAATGCCAGAGTGATGTGTCATCGGGAACAAATAAACACGAGATGATCAGAGGCTATTCACATCGTATCGACGAAAGAGTGGTGACAGATATACACGATCAGTGAAACGTTCAAAGTATTGAAATTTATCCCCGAGGCGTAATAAACAATAACAGCTTATCTCTTTAATGGAATGCACATTTGCGAGATGGATCGTTATGAAGGATTGTGTTCATTAGAAAATAAAAGAAATGAATTGAAAAAAAAAACTTCCATTGGGTACATTTGAAGTGACCTCTAAGAGTCTTTGAGAATACATGACACTCCCCAAAGTCAATCGTTGAAGAGAGCTTGTCGAGGGCCTCTTTACTCAAAAAGTCAAAGTGGTTGCATGGACTTTCTCAAAACAAAAAAGCTGCAAGGTGAAATTTGCAAAATGCTCCTCTCAAATTTCGCACAATGCCCAACGACGCTTACTCTGGAAGAAACTAACTTTGTAAATTTTGCTTTCCGCATAGATGAGGAAGCGTTAAGTATTGTGCAAAATTTGACGAAAGCAATTTGCAAAAGTTTCGACTCGTAGCTTTTTCTTTCCGCTCTGTCACTCCTAGTTTAATTTTTTTACGATTTAAGTTGCTAAAACTTTTCTAGATATTCTAATATTTTATAAGATATACGCATTTTTATGCATTACCGAGATATCTAACAATTTGGGGGGATAAGAGCTGTCAAAAAGATTTTTTTGGAAAATTCAAAATTTCATAAAAAATACGAACCATGCAATCGATTTTCGTCAAATTCAGTACCAACCAATCTTCGATGACGCTCTATTAATGTAAAAAAAAAAAATTTAGCGCGATACCGCAAAATTTACGAATGTTAGAGGATCACAGAGATTTTTCGAAAATTTTAAAATCTCATATGGAACCTAAATCATTTTGAAGCAATTTCAACAAAAAAATTGCAATCTACGCGCGCGCGCCCGGGCATTTTTCTAACTAAATTTTTTCTAACTAAATATTTTTTCCAACTATTATGTATAATATAATATATAATATATATATATATATATATATATATATATATAATATAATATAATATAATTTTTTCTAACTAAATATGATTTCTCAGCGTTTTGGCACATTTTGAAAACATTAGGATTGAAAGCTGTAAAGAAAAAAGTTTTTCACGATCGCAAAGCTTCCTCTTTGAGGATTCAAATCAACTGAGCACAAAATATTCACGATCGAGCATTTACATCCCATGTACGAGAAGAAAAAGACGCAGATGCATATCGATAACTGCTGTAACAACCCAAGAGGCTCTTTCCAGACCGGATCCAAGCTAATGGAAGATTCGAATTATCGATTAATCATAAAAAATCGTAAAATTTCTACTTTATCGTGCTCATCGAATCATTAAAAGGAATCTTCACTAAAAAAAAATGACGAAATCTTCGACTCAATTGTTTCGTGGCTCGAGCCACAGCATGAGCCTCCCGAGCGAGAAAAGTTATTAGCGCAAAAGTCCGTAAAAAAGAATGGAATGTCCAGAAGCGTTTCTACGAAGTACCAAAGCGTGTTTGAGGGGGATCGCATCTGTCCCGCTCTTTTCTCTCACATCAGTCGCGGAAGGCCCTTTGATTAATGACAGCAAAATTCAGAGATTATTTTCGTCCTCTCGCTCATCTCTACAGCGTCTGGGCTACTGACGGTGGGCCCTCGTCAAAAATCCGATGAAGCGTTTGGCCTCAAAACAGTGAAACAAGCCCCGAAACTTTCGCTGATATATTGTTTTTTTTTTTCTTGAAAAATTAATAACGCAATCTTTCGTTTTGCTAGATAAAACGCTAACGCTAACTTGAGCGGTGGAAAATTATTCATATGACGAGAATAAGAACAAATTTTGGCGATGTTCTTTAATACTCGACGTGGAAGCTAGAATTTCATGCAATTAGCATGTCGCCAATTATTATTATTATTATTTTCAATTTTATTTCAGTTGGAGCTTTTCAAGAAGTGTAACTGTGCTTGATGAAAATAATGATAATATTAATATTATAATTAAAAAGATCTCATCGAATTTACGAGGCAAAAATCAACGTTAGTACAACCCATGCATGCGTGCATCAGTCGCCCATTTTTTTGCCTCGATCTACCGACATTCGACGATTGCGGCGACAGAAAGAGAGAGAGAGAGAGAGAGAGAGAGAGAGAGAGAGAGAGAGAGAGAGAGAGAGAGAGAGAGAGAGAGAGAGAGAGAGAGAGAGAGAGAGAGAGAGAGAGAGAAAGAGAGAGAGAGAGAGAGAAAGTAATAGATCACGATCGAGCCGAGCAATTTACCTGTGCAGCTTTCAAGGGAAACACGTCGTTTGCGCAGGATTTGCGCCGAGTATGGCTTGCCCGCTGCTGGGTAATTGAGCAATTCCACTTGTTAGCCCTTTCTTCGATCTGCCGGCATGTGGTAAATTAATGTGTGTCGCACGCGATCGCGTACTCTCGGTGCGCAAAGGATTGTCTCCTACCATGAAACTGTTCTCGTCCGGTGTTCTTTTTTGTTTGTTTGTTTTTATTTTTTTTATTTTTCTACGTTGAACGTGCTGTTTTCGTGTATAATCTCGAAGGAAAAGAATGACAATTGGAATCACGAAAAGAAGCGGACGATGGTTGTAAATAACTTTAAAGAGGTTATGCGAGTATAGTCGTGATTGTAGGCATTTAGCGGCACAACAATTAATCCCACGACGATATATTCACGACGAAATATGTCGACAATAAAATATCCAGTGAGAAAAAACGTATCCGCAATCAAATCATCCTGAGACGAAGCCACCTTTCACTGAAACGTGGAATGAATTAGGGTGAAGTAAAATTTGTCAAATTTATAGAGAAACGTAACAGTAAAGTAACCGTACGGTAACAGAGTACAGTAACAGTACAGTAACAGTACAGTAACAGTACAGTAACAGTACAGTAACAGTACAGTAACAGTACAGTAACAGTACAGTAACAGTACAGTAACAGTACAGTAACAGTACAGTAACAGTACAGTAACAGTACAGTAACAGTACAGTAACAGTACAGTAACAGTACAGTAACAGTACAGTAACAGTACAGTAATAGTACAGTAACAGTACAGTAACAGTACAGTAACAGTACAGTAACAGTACAGTAACAGTACAGTAACAGTACAGTAACAGTACAGTAACAGTACAGTAACAGTACAGTAACAGTACAGTAACAGTACAGTAACAGTACAGTAACAGTACAGTAACAGTACAGTAACAGTACAGTAACAGTACAGTAACAGTACAGTAACAGTACAGTAACAGTACAGTAACAGTACAGTAACAGTACAGTAACAGTACAGTAACAGTACAGTAACAGTACAGTAACAGTACAGTAACAGTACAGTAACAGTACAGTAACAGTACAGTAACAGTACAGTAACAGTACAGTAACAGTACAGTAACAGTACAGCAACAGTACAGTAACAGTACAGTAACAGTACAGTAACAGTACAGTAACAGTACAGCAACAGTACAGTAAGAGTACAGTAACACTGCAGTAAAACACTACAGTAACAATGCATTAACAGTACAAAGTAACAGCCATTACAGTACAGTCACAGTAATTACAGCACAAAAACAGTATTTACAGTGTAGGAACAGTAATTTCATTACAGTAACCGTAATGACAGCATGGTGAAACTTTAATTAAATTACAGTACAGTAACATTAATTGCAGTATGGTAATTGGTAATATTAATTGCAACTCAGTAGTAGTAATTACAGAACAGTAAGAGCAATACGGTACAGTAAACGTAATTACAGTACTGTAACAATAAACTGAGTATAATCTGAAATTTGAGAATTTGATTTTTTCTGGGTTTTCGATTATCGAAAAATTTTAATTTACGCGGTAACAACAATAGCATTAACTGACAAGATATAGTTACATATGTATTCAAAGCTCAATTTTCTTCGCTGTCACATACCGAAGCTCTTATCCCTCAGTTCTACGAATAATATTCGAATTGTATTTCTCCCCGGGTAGACTCGTTCGCGATGATACGTTTGCAACCGCGTTGGCTACATGACCTATGACCATTTCTCCAACGACTTTTAAACCGCCTTTTAATTTCATTAAGTCGCTCATCCTCGTTAAGGCGATAACGCCGTAAGTGTCGCTGGGCCATGCTTGATTTCGTATACGCACACGCGCGCGCGCGCACACACACACAGCCGATGTACTCGCACTCGCGGAGTTTCAACATTAAAACATTCACTCCTATAATTTTATACGATGTTTACAATCGAGTGCGGTTTTTATGGCTACAGAATACTCGGAATTTTCATGTAGTCATAGGGATCCCGAGCTGTTTAATTGATGGAATGATGGAACGTTCTTGATTCACAGCCGCAGATTCTGATATAAACCCTGATGGGGCACTTTGAAATTATATCGGTAGTGGCTGTGCTATGTATATTTTCTTTTAATTTTCCAAATTATGTTTCATGCAGATCCAACGGAAATGAAATTTTACAAAGAAATCTTCGATTTTTGATACGCTAATTCCTCCTCGAACGAGTCAAACTGTGTCGAAGATTCCAATCGAAATGATTTTGATCTCATCATAGTAAATAGATGTTCTGTTTATCCTTATTAATTTTTTCCAAAGTACTCGCCACTACAGTAATTTACAGATTCATTTTACTCTGTAGTAAAAATTTTATATACCCGAGGATGTTGATAACGTTTATTGAGTGCCAAGAGTATATTTCGAGAAGAGATTCTGCTCATCTGTCTTCTCTCTAACTTCTCGTCTCCCTAAGGTTGGGCTACCGCAACAGCAGCTTGTCAAATGACAGTTGCATTGTGAAAATATTCGTGTATCGATATTTCGAAAAACAATACATTCTTGCGTGAGAAATTGCAATTTTACGTGTACAACATTGAGGCAAGTTGACTCTTCACTCGTTGTGTTTAATTTCGAGGAAAATTTCGCATCTAAGCAAGAATGAGCATATGCAAGGATAAAAGTAGACGAAAGAAAAGAAATTTAGTAACGGGGAAAAAAAAAAACGTTGAAGAGAATTGCACTTCAGTGGGCTATCGCGCTACCATGTAGGCTTTAGTTATCTCGTTATATTTACCCTGTGCGTGATAATAAAAAAACGGCCTAATGTCAAGAAGTAGTCATTAATTCTTGACATTAAACGAAGGGGAGAAGCTCAACCTCCACGATAAGAATTTAGCGACTGAATAATGTTACACGACTGTGTAGAAATGCCAAAACTTGGACTCAAGTGTTTTTTCAAACAGGTAGCTTTATTATTATTACGATTATTATTATTATTATTATTACTTGAAAAATTAATGATTTTTTTAATGCCTCGACTACATCAATCGATGAAAGATTAATTTATAAATTTTATATATACTTCTTGCTCGTACGATTAATTATACAGTAGAATGAACCTCCGTAATTATACGAAAGAGATTGGATTTTCGGATTGGATAGAAACAGAGGCTATAAAGTACGTAGACTTTATTGCTATCTCGGACAGTGAATCTGGTGTCTGTAAGCCTTGCGTGCATACATACCTGGCCAATATGGGAGCTAGTACGGATGGTGCTGTATCCTCTAGAGTCTATCGCAGAGCTACTTCGACCTTGGCTCGTTAATTAATCAAGTTTGTACGGAAGAAGCGCCTAAGGCCATTGGCTTCTGTGGATAATAGGCTGGATAGGAAATATTTTGATAGATTGCGAGATACGTGAGCATTAATGAAAATGTAATTTAACTATAAATCTAAGTTCAACTCCAAGATTCATTCCAAATGTACGCGTTTCGATACTATGATCACGTTTCAACTTAAAAATGTTTCAACGAAATACGTTCGAACGGTAACCCTGTTTTAACTTCACACGTTTCAACTCTATATACTCTCCGAATTTTGCACGTTACAACTCCACACTTTCCAACTGTACACTTTCCAACTTTAGATGTTCCAAGTCTACACGTTACAACTTCACACGGTCCGACTCTACACTTCAAAATTGCACACGTAACAACCCTACACTTTATAGCTATACACGTTCTAACTGAGCACATTCCAACTTCACACGTTCCAACTGAGCACTATCCACCTGAACGCGTTTCAACTGTCCATATTCTAACCGTGTTCAAATACTACACCTTTTAACCGATCGCTTCCTGACGTAACACATTTCAACTGATACACGTTCCACTTCTACACATTCCAACTGCGTACAGATTCCAGCTTCCAACGAAACATCCTCAAAGTATACACGTTTAAAATTTTCACGTTCAAACTGTACGCGTTCCAGCTGAGCACGTTCTAACTGCCCAAATAAACTGTAAAGGAGTTTCTTATATACCTGACACGAAGGGACACAGCATCCTGGCTAAGTTCATCCTGCTGCGAATGTGCGTTTTAGATGAATGAGGAATTCGACAATTTGGATTCTTTACGCGAATATCGGGTCGAAGTTCACTTTCTCCAACGCCTCTCTCATCTGCATGACACTTCGCAAATTGGATGTCGGAAAGGGATGTAGTATATATATGCCTGTGGATCGTAAAACGTTTACTCGACACGCGAACACGTCCGTGGGGTCCACGAAGTACTGCCCGGTATAGGCGATGCAATCATACAAATAATGCGCCCTCGCACATGGTCCTATTGTATTTCATCCGGAGAGCATCCTTATTTCACGAAGCTCCGAGAGCTTACCGAATCAATTCCGTTCTCAGCTTGAAGCCAAGCCATGCTCAACATCGTATATCCTTCATTCTATGACTTCGGTGCTTTTTCTCATTGTTGTATATACTCATCCTTTTACACATTACGCAAATAGTATGAGAGAGGTGCAAGAATTTTTTAACGGAAATTCGCACGAGATGTTCCAGAAGATGTTTCTTGTGGATATTCGGAGCATAATTCAATTTTCGTACCCATAAAATCTTCCTCCGGGGATTTCGTCGATTTTCGTTTTTTTTTTTTTTCGTGACGATTTTTTTAAATGCAGAATTCGCAAAAGAAACATAAGTTAACGATCGACAGCAGGCGTGATGCAATAGAACAAGAAAACAGGAGAGCAAATGGAAGAAAATTTTTTTCTTCCAATTCAATTTTTAATTACAGTAGAGCCTCGATTATCCGAACCCCTCGGGACCGGGCCTAGTTCGGATTATCGAAAGTTCGGATAATAGAAATGCGTTGTAGTAGATAGCGGTCTTACATTTGCATATGGGAAAAATAAGAAAAACGGGCAGATATTTTGAGCGATTTAACGTTATGCTTGTGTATTTCAATTATATATTTAAAACAAAACAGTAATATATGCCTTCATAAAAATTTAGTGTTTAATTTCAGGCTTTTTTTTATCATAAATTGCTGAATCTTTGGCTGCCGTATGGAAGCTACGCGTTTTTTTGCGGTTTATTCGTTCAAAAAGAAATTGATATTACGGACGTACAACAAATTATCTCGGAATCATGTTTATTTTATTTTTTCTTCAACCAATCTAAAATATATATTTTTTCATACGTTTGTAACGCTCTCGGGTAATATTCGTAGTATTCACTTTTTAACGACAAAGTCGCTTGGATAAATTATTATTGAACAGAAGAAAAAAAAACAAGAATCAGAAGTCTTGCATGGAATACGACGATGCCATTGTATTTATCTCCAATAGCAAATTTTTATAAATTATTCAGCCAAGTTTTATTCCGTGTGAATTTAAAATTTTATCAACGATGGGTATCTTCCCAGTCAAAAATCTGGACGTCCATATTACGTCCTAGGACGTCCAGATTTTTGACTGGGTTTGTAGCAATTCTTAATGACCCCTTGCGAAATTAATTTGTCTTCGAGCATAACGAAGCTCGTTTTTTTTTCGTTTGAGAGTACTTCTATAGCGAACGTCGAAAACATCGGACGAGCAGCATTTCGAACGAAAAGCAAACAAAAAAAAGGCATTTTTATTGTAAAAAAAAAAAAAATCGCGCCATGGTTCGGATAATAGAACGTTCGGATAAAGCAAGTATACGTTCGGATAACGGAGGGTTCGGATAGTGGGAGTTCGGATAATCGAGGTTCTACTGTACTCTCTTTTCATGTAATTGAAATTTTTGTTTGAATTTCACGTTATTTTTTAGAATCTCCCTAGAATATATCCCTTTGCTAAGAACTCATCTTTGATATTTGGCAGTTAATTGTTGAATATTATTCAGGAATGTAGATTTTCATATTCAGTTTAATAATTCGACATTATTAATGCGCAAATTTCGTATGTTATTGTCAATTAAAGTGACAATTGTAAGGTGAGTTTTTTGATATTTTTATTCGGCTGATAATCCATCGTTTCAATTATTAATTTTGGATGATTCCTTGACGTCATTTTTGGAAAAAAAGTTGATTATCTGTATCCTCTTTTATTTCGGGTTACTGAAGTTTCTCAAATTCTGAGACGCTCATGACGCTCCTCATCCAACGTGGGATGCAACTTTGACACTCGTTTTCTCGTGGATTATTTTTTCCATCCAAATTTCGGCCAATGGAATTGCGCCATTCGACGTCACGTGGTACAACCTACACGGTTTCAAACTGATAATTTTTCTGATAATTTTCTCTCTTATTAGTTGTTGTATGAAAAACGAAAGATCTCCCAATCGAATTAACCACGTGTCAGAATTGACAGATTGAATTTTATTGTGGCAACTGAAGGATCTCAATCAAATATGAGTAGATTCGGAGTTCATTCTTTGTAAACCATTGATGAGAAAGTGAAGGGAAATGTTCAATTAATCTCAAATTGAATTGTATAACTAATAATTGTGTGATGTATCATGGTGCAATTCCATTGGCCGAAATTTGAATAGAAAAAATAATCCTCCGAATATACCACGCGAGCTTCAAAATTATCGGGATACTTCACTCGAGGTTCCCTGCTTACAAACGAACTCGTTAAGTTTTTCAGAAAAAACTCGACTCGTTCGTTCATTTGCAGGGAACCTATCGGGAAATATCCGATAATTTTGAAGCTATTGTGGTATTACGTACGATAAGACCCCCAAAAACACTTTGCAACCAGTCTTTCATATTCAAAATTTAACAATCACTGACAACATAAAATTTGCGATCCACTAAAAAAAAAATTCAATTTTGTTCGAGGTAAAGATTATGCTGTTGCAAAAACTATGCTGTTGTAAAAACTTGACAAAGTAATACATCAATCACACTATCGAATAATATTCGCTATACATATCACCATTATTCTCCCAATCTTCATTTACCGAATTCTCAATCAGATCATACGCGGCTCTTGTCACGAAAAGTTTTACCGAATTCCTGTAAATAGCTCCTCGTATAGATTCATATGCATTAGGATTTACCAAACGAGCTATGAAGGGATAATGAGTCGACAGTTACGTTTCTTTTGTATGATGTGTATGAATTTTTTTTTTTTTTTTTTCATTGGTTTACGTTTCAGCCAACGTTCTTGGTAAGACTTAATCCGGTTAAAGAGTATATATATAGCGAATTTCCTGGAGTTCAGAGCGAGTATATATATACACGAAAGACTCTGGAGCATGATGTGCCGCTTGTATACGTGGGTCGAAATATAATCCTTTGAACTGTATAAATGCGAACAAACGCGCATACTTTTCCTACCAATTGTCCGGGTAGTTGATGGGCTGCATTTCGCAGACTGCGCGCCGATTGATGACTCACGAGAATGACCAGACGACGGACGGAATTCGAGCTTGAAAAATCCCTTGATCTTCTCTTACTGCACCCCCCCCCCCCCCCACCCCCCTTCATCACTCTCCTCCGGATAAACTTTCGCGGATGCACTCTGCTCGATAAATGGAGCATCGTGTGCCGTCAATTAATTCGTGGAAATGTCTTTCTACAGCTTATTATTAAATCGAGACTGACGCATATACAACCCAGGGATATGCAATGAGATACTGAGACTATGCATCGAGGTAGCGACTTGCCACTGATGAATGAATTTTCCTCGGGCCGTTGCCAATCACGTACGGTCATGTAGGATGAGATGCTGAAAGGAAAAGTGATTTTTAGAATTTTTTTTTAAGGGTATTTTAATATATTTGTGGACAAACGAAAAAATAATAAAAAAATTTTAAAAAATTATACGGACTATACATTTTTTTTGTACGTTGCATCAGGGTTGAAAAAAAAGTTAGGAATGAATGGTTTTGGTTAATACAGTGGTTGAACGTATTTTTTATAGAAAAAAAAAAAAAAATGGCAAATTCGAAGAATGGCGATAATTGGAAGAAAAATAACGATTCTTACGAAAAAAGTTCGCTTCACTTGGGAGATTAAAGTATCCTGGTTGAACAATGCCATTGTGAATTTTGATTCAAGATGTAGGAAAAATTCGAACAGACAAATTATTTTAATATAAGACACCTTCTTTAGCGCCTTTAAAATTTTGGGTTCACGATATAAGTCAAAGTAATTTGTAATGAAATCAAAATGAATTGCAATTACTTGGAGTAATTTTAATTCATTTTAATTTCATTATAATATATTGTGTTACCACAATATATAATATATATAATGTGGTAATTGAAGATAGCAATTATAAAAATTATAATTATTTCGAGTACAAATTGTAAAGAGTTTGAAATGATAAATATTTCGATGAATCGTAATGATAAAAAAAAAATTAAGAATTTACGATTATACTTCTCGTTATTTGAATGGAGATGATATTGAACATTTTGGAATAATTTTCGCTGCCCAATTTTGATCAGCGATCTCAAACGAAATGTCTTACGGCAGTCTTTTATGGAATTTCTCCAACTTTTTTTTAATCATCATTATTCCCGAAATCAAGCGATGCATAACTCGAAAGTACCTAAATCATACGATCTTTTTCTGCAAACAGAATTCGACTCTTTTAGTATACATAAATTTTATACATAAAAGTCTCTTTTTTCACAAGGGGGTGAGTTTTGAATTTATAGGGGTAGAGCACCTATAAGTCGTGCAATGCCATATCTCGAAAGCACCTAAATCGTACGCTCTTTTTCTACGAAAAAAAAGTCGAATCTTTTCGCATTCACAAATTTTACGCGCAAAGATCCCTTTTTTTTCTGACGAAAGGGTGACTTTTGGATTCATAACGGTTTTTTCTCCTATTTTTTTCTCTAGGTGCATAATATACTATTTCACGTCAATATTGGCTTATGAAAAGTCGAAAAAAAGACTCAATATCTTTTAGTAATGCGCGTAAAAGAATTAAAAAAATCATGGCTTCCTGGATGAAGGGTATTAGTAGATACAGCCGGTGAGTAGAAAATCTTATACAGACTCAGACTTCATTAACCAAGAGATGAATTTCAGAATAAATTTGTTTCGATTATATTTCATCATAAACTGTTTGAAATGAGTTACGACTCGCCTTAATTTTGTTTGCACAACGAACTCGAGTGATTGCCACCTTGACGGTTCGCCAAGATATTAAATTCTTTTGATACACGCGAGTCCTGGTGAGAAGAGAATCGACAAGAAAAAAAAAGGCAATTCAGCAGGGCACACAAGCTATCGGTCTGTCTGATCCCCAGCTGACTGCTTTCGAGACCTCTTCGTGCATGGTGCTATAGGATAGCGGTTAAATAACACGTTACCACCTCAGATCGAGTTAATTCCACGTCGATGAAGCCATTATAAAGAACGACGTATGAGAGACTCGGGACCTTAGAGGTGCGATTGAGAAAATGGAAAAGAGAATGAAGAATAAAAATAAATCGACGAATCATCGAAGCGAAGAGTAAAGTAGTCGGTAATATGGTCTCGTGTGAACGCCTCTGGCTATTTGTCTTAGCGCAATCTTGGACCCTCTCCGTGATCTCAGTTTAATGGGTCTATCCTTTCAAATTGCATCTTGCAACTTTTTTCCAACTTTCGTAACACAAAATAAAGTCTCCATCGTATTTTATATAGATTTTCTTTTGCTTCCTTCGAAGGATGTGATGGTGAAAAAAAAAATATAAAAATTTTAATCCTAATGAGCATAAAATTTTCCAAAACGTTGAAAAATCGTTTTCAGAATAAATTTATTGGTGTGCGTTTGTTTCTCTACGAGTAAAAGTTTTATAAATTTGTCTAAGATTTCATGATGCTCGTTGCAACATGCTCCGAAGAGAATAAATCGTTCTTAGTGTCGCTTTGAGCATTCGTCAGGATGTTTAAGCCAAGCAAGTTTTAGTACTCTGAAGATATTTATGATGGTGCTTTCCCTCGTACTTGATTATACGTTATACCTACGATAATCGTGTACACACTTTTTTTGTGATTAGAGCTCGCAATGATACGTGGACATGTATGCTGTCGAAAAATTTAAGACTCTCGGGTCACTTTTCACTTTTTAAGCTGGAAGTGACAGTATACGTGTCTTCAAGGAATGAGGGGAGTTTCTATAAGGATCGTAAATTATTTTATACTCACGTTGATGCTGTGATACGAGAGCATGAAGTTGAGGAATTTAATTTGGGATTTATCGAGTTTTATTCGATGAATGTTTTTTGTTGTTTTTAAAGAAAAACTTTTTTTCATCCTGCTCACTAGAATACGATGAGGTCTCCGATGATTTCACCACTAATCTGACCAACGGTACTATCGTAAAATGTATTTTCTGATTTTTTCCATACTTTAAAATTCACCCCTTTAAAATAAGCTATCAGAAAAAAAATGCAATAAAAAAATGATACATTAATTTTTTATTCTTGACATTTGTTCATTGATGTTTTAAGATAATATTGTGAAATTTTTAACGAAAAAAAAATAAAATTCCCGTCGCTACAGCGCGTGAAAGTTGGCTAGTTGAAAAATGACTCCTGACATGATATATTGAGAACCGATTGAGTTTATTCAGGTCTTACTCAATGCATATATAAATTCTCCTTGGCCCGTAGCACAAATATCTTCGTGCTTGCTAAAATTTGACGTTTTTTTTGCCACTGAAAGTTGAAGAAAGCCATGAAAATTCAAATACTTTTTTCGACAAGTTGCCATTTCTTTCCACGAGGTTTTTTTTTTTTTTGCATGATTGAGGTATGAGCCATGGAGAATTCATACACGAATCGAATGTGATCCGAATGGACTCGATTGGTCCATTTTTCAAGTTTTTCAAGTCCGGAGAAATTTTTCAGTTGGCCAACCTTGAGGCGCTGTAGCACCAGGAACTTTCATTTTTTTTTTCTATGAAAATTTCCCAATTTTATCTTGAAATATTAGTAAAAAGATACGCAAAAGGTAAAATCGTGCGTCTCGTTTTTTATATGAAAAAAAAAATCCTCAAAACACCCCATTTCTTGATCCGAGAAACTGCCTCAAGCATTCATTTCCTTCTGGCAGTCAACTGATAGAATCGAACACGTGATGTTTCAACTGCCATTGAGATTATATGTCGGAGACCACCATCCACCACATTTTCGTGGAAAAAATCGGCAAAAGCTGGCAAAAAATTGTACAGGGATTGAAAAAAAAAAATGAAAAAATCCAGTCAACACTCTCAGAAAAATATCACACAAGACTGAAAAATAATCTCAACATTGCCATAGAATCTCGGGACGTGATGTCTCGCACGTTTCACAGCTAACGAATTAGCTTCCACGTGCTTTCCCGTACGAAAGGTAATTCGTTCCCGAACTGCACGCTTTTGGTCCTATAGCACCGGGTATCTAAGTTCACCGATCTCAAACGGTAGCCGGAATGCATATTTTACCGTCCAGTATCCACAAGAGTACCCTATCATTATCATAATTACCGTCCACCTTGTCTCGAGTTGCTAGAATCGAAGAAAAAAAAAAAACTCTACCGATCAGCGTTCCAGTCAATTTGGTTAAATTGATTTTTCCATGTGTATTTTTTTTTCACATAATGGGCCAGATAATTGACGAGAAACCTTGCAAACCATGTTTTATTTAATAACAGAAAATACCGAGTTTATTCGATGATGATGATGATGATGATGCTGATGATGATGGCGATGATGAAACCGGTGCAAAACGGGCCCCATGAGTTGAAAGAAAAAAAATTATAATACGTCGAATTATATGTTTATCCTGTACGGAATATCTATACATGTATTACATGCGGTCTTTGCGGTATTTCAACTCGGCGGGTGGCTCCAAGGAACAGACGCACACACGCCCGGATGTTAATCGAGAGCTCCACGAGAAGATTCGAGGGTTCGGATCCTTTGAACTTGCTACGCTGGCACGTACTCCCCAACAGACTCATTTGCATGCTCAACTAATTCCGGAGACTTTGCTCCGAGTGGCGCGAGATATCCCATCCTGATAGAGAACAATTGGTCCGTCGCTGATGCATTCTGAGCCTCTGATGCAACGAACAAAAAAAAGTAGCAGCAGCAGCAGCAATGTTAAGAAAATTTGGACCTCACTGAAGAATAATTCCTGGCCAATCTTACTACAGTCATCGTCCAGCCAAAAAATAAAAATGTTAACCGTCATGAACCGTTTTGATCGATGGAAAAAAGTATTGAATTTTTCCAGAGAAATTTTACAAATCGAATCGACAAGTATCGGGCCCATTCTAAAGTGAATGTCTATTTTTTCTTATTGAAGGGATCATCCCGAGGTCATGAATTCCGCGATACATCATAAATTGCTACACTCAATCGTTGATTTTTATTTTACTCGATTCTCATATGATATTTAATACCAATGTATGGAATGCACGTCGGTTGAGCAGCAGTCATAATTTCCATCATGGACGCGAGTCAAGCCGGGCTGGGGTATTTACGACGCGTGTTTTACGGGAGATCGTTTGATCGCCGAGTTAGTGAGTCAATGCTAATGCGAGCATGAGGCCCCGGCTACATTTCCATTCATAAAGTCGCTCCATGTGGCGGCAGTCATCAGTCATATGTATATATACGGTTGTCATAAGCCTTGCGTTACACAACTATCGCGCTTGCAACACGACAGATGCAACAACAAATATGACTTCTGTATGGCGCACGATCACGTCTCCGGGCTGAAGCGAGGCATAGCCGTGAAAGTATTCTTGGATTCAGTGATTTTATTAAGCACGTAATGAAACGAGGATAAACTTGCTTCTGACGCTTATAAATTTAAAATTATCAACAGCCTGGTTTGACTTGCAAATGCTCGGCATTGAAGGGAAAGAAATGAACTTGAGAAAATTTTATGATTGTACATTGCATGGTTTAAGAAATTTGTAACAATTGCTTGATGATCGTCCCTCATCGTCATAGCTATCAGTTTTAGCTAATCGTTTAGCTATCAGTCTTGGTTTCATTTTGGTACAGTGTTTAAACAATTCGGGAGAAAAAGAAACAGGTCTACAGCACTCACTTCTCCGACGAAAAAATCCACTCCAGTTAGTACCCAGTATGATTACAAAGCTCCAGTGTGAACTCTCAGTGTGGTTTAGCATGCAACAGTTTATTTGGAGGCACGAACGATAGTGAATTTTGAATCCATGTGCACTAGGAATTGTGACTTCGTTAAAACTGGACGTTTGATTTTGTACTAAAGGCCCGGCTTAGCAAAAAAAAAATTGAAGCTACAATATCAAATATGCCAGGAAAAATGTTAACTCACAGGTCGCATTTTTTGAGTCCGCGTTTGGATCGTCTTGAAAATTTCGAGACCAGCATCATCTGGATAGCTTCGAGACGAGTCCTGGCATAGAATCCTGACACAGAATTCTAACAGTGATGTTGATGTCGTGCATTGCACCGGCAAGGGGCGTTATGCACGAGAACGTTTATTGTGGTCCAATCTGCTGACAGCTGACATACCCTAATTGATTGCAGTAATGTTGATTTCATGCACGAGAATGTCCAATATATGGTCCAATATGATGACAGCTAAAAGACCGTAAATGATCAACGCGATTTCGATGTCATGCAAGGCACCAGGGAGTGGTCCCGCCATGCATGAAAATGCCCTATGTAGTTCAATATGGCGACAGCTGACAGAACGTAACTGGTTGACATGATTTTGCGGTTGTGCATGGAACCAGGGAGTGGTGCCATGCACGTTCAATGTGATTTGAGTAGCTCCAACAAGTGAGGCTCTGCTGAAATTCAAATTAACCCTTAGAAAATTGGTCTAGGTTAGGATTGGTCTAGCAAAGATAGTTATCAACTATCAGTTTTTAATTCCAATTTTAGCTACAATCATTACTTCAAAGAATTTCAATGTGAATTGAGTAGCTCAACAAGTGAGGCTCTGCTGAAATTCAAATTAACCCTTAGGAAATTGGTCTAGGTTAGGATTGGTCTAGCAAAGATAGTTGCCAACTATCAGTTTTTAATTCCAATTTTAGCTACAATCATTACTTCAAAGAATTTTAATTTCGTCCGAGATTTCCAGCGTTCACAACACCGTAATTGCGGACATTTCGAACGAATCTACCATCACTTATTGGCAACGTTGTTATCAGTAATATCTCTTAACCCCCCCTAACAATAAGAAGCCCCATCGCGGTTGGGTAGACAATATTTATAAAGCTTAGCCTCGTGTATACCTATCGTATGTCTTGGTCAACTTGTAAACGAGGCAGACTCTTGGCCGTTGGAGTCAAGAGAGTTCGGAGCACGTTCAGCACAGTGCAAGTTTCGAATGAAGACGTTAAGTCATGGCGTTTATAAGAAGAAGCACACACGATGTGTGCGCAACGCAACACGCTTATCGAAATCTTGATTAATTACGCTCTTGGTCGGGAAGCTGCTTCATCTTGGGTCACTCGGTGTCTCAGGCACTCGGTCTCATCCTTTCTCTTTCGCTCCAACCGAAATCGTTTGCATGCTCACATATACCACTGCCTTGAGTCAGCGAACAAGTGTGACCAATTGGCTGTAGCAACCGCGAACGCGGCGCATCAGCGTCATATAGCTTCTCCGAGTCGGTTTAACTTAATCTTTTTACTGCGAATCCGTTGCGGTTAGACGAAAACTTTGTTCTGTTCTTCAAAATGAATTTCGTAATCTTCGGGGATCATACACTCTGGCGAATGTGTCATAATGAAGCTGCCGAGGGTGGGCTGACGTTCTGAATCATTGGGGTTAGTGACACTTACTTCAGCCTTAATGTTATTTATTGACGCCAGAGCCTTCAACATTCAGAAAATATGACTCGATCGATTGAACTGGGCGGGAAGTTAAAAGGTGCTAAAAATGTTTAAACTTCGGAAACTCCTGTTTTGCATTCAACTGCAATGACCATTGCTGTTTCGGAACAGTGTAACACGAGATACAATATCTCTACGAAGAATCTACTGAATCAGACAAGGTTCCAGCTGTAGCCACGTATGATTGAATCTACCGAAGGTCATCCTCAATATGATGTAGGAAAATCCTAGCTAGAAGAATCTAACTCAAGTTCAATGATATCATTGAGACTTGGGTTCGATTTTTTTTAAAGGTTGAAAACCCATGAGTAACTATGGGACAATGAATGATCATGGAAATTGAATCCAACTGCACACAATGTTGGTTGAGTCCAATCGAATATGCAAGGAAACCTTCATTCATGCTGATGGATCACGGATACTGAACCATCTATGAAGAAAACAAAGATTGACAATGAGACGAATCCATATCAAAAGTTAAATCTGAATTATCGAAGTAAATCAATCATGCTCGAGGTGTGGATCCGATTAATTCACTCGAAGGGATTTTCATTCGCTGACCATGGTTCATCATTCGTATCAATCGTTCGTATCAATCGAGAATAATTCTGCAAGTCACAGACCCGTGAATGTTTTCTTCTACCTTCGATATCTCATGGCCTCTTTCGCCGTCGTTCGATCGTCGAATACATCAGTCACCGAGTCATTCCTATAGCCTCCATTGTTCCTGGCTGAAGATTTCAGCATCCAATTAAGTATCACAACCTGTGTATAAGGATCCTATTACTGCCCTTTCGCTCGCTATATAGCATGTCGTCGAGAGAGAAACTTGCCGCATGCTACTGACCCTTCATCGAAGGTTGCTGCACCCTATGGGGCTACCACCTCGTCGATCTCGTGCGCGTCCCGTGTCTCCTCGATTTCAATCGAGGGATTCTGAATGGTCGATAGAAGTGGACTCGTATTTTTTTGTTTTTTTTTTTTTATTATGTTCTGACCTTTGCGCGTCCTTCGGACTGTTCAAGGACAAAAAAAGGTCGGGGCCAAAGGTACGAGGGCTCGAGCGCAATTTCATCGGTAGTCTTGGGACGTTGCTTGCTGACAATCGGATCAATGGGATAAATGATTCGATCCAATTACGTGGTACTCAATTGAATCGAACGAAAAAATTTCAAGGACGTGGATCATCGACACCGAGCATGATTCACGAGAGTGAGGCAGGATATATTTTTCAATCAATACGAGCTATACAAGCTTTGGATAAAAAAAATTTCGGGAAGAACCTTCTCCATGTTCAAAATGATGATCCGAAGTTTTAATTTTCTTCTCCTTCTTTTTTCCTCTTCGTTCTTTTGTACTCGACCACTTCGCGAGTTTTATTTCCCTTCACACTTTTGATCCTTTCATCTACGCTACACATATGATATATTTTCGAAAGCAAAACAGAAGAAATTGCGCTACAATTTTTTTTTTTATATGAATGTTTGATGTTTGAGTAAGTCTGTGCAAGTTTTTTTTATTATGCTATACCCTGAAAGAATTTTCTGTCTTACTAGAAATAGTTTATAATATTTTGGTTGTTCTGATGCTCACCGAAAAAAAAATATATACGAAAATAATTTTTTTTTTTTTTATAAATGACAAAATATAATTTTTTTCCAAACATTTTATTTCTGTTTTGATAACATTCAATATATTTTCGACGCAAAAAATCATACAGTTTTAGCACCGGAAAAGTTCAAATAGTTTTAAAATGGTGGAACAAAAAAGTTTTATTCGTCGCAAGAAACAAAAACCAACAGTACATATAGTTAAGTTTCTTGTTGATAAAAAAAGCTATCGAATAATTTCTATTCTCCTCAGTATACTTTCTGGAGTGTGCTTTTCTCCACCTGAACGTTAGCTTTTCAGCTCCACTGTTTCATTAATTTTTTATATTCAAGCTAGGCCATTCAGGAAATTGCTGTTTTGGAAAAAAAAACTGCTTCAAATTTTCAAAGTCCGTTAAACGGCTATGCGAGCAAAAAGTTTTTCAACTTGAGGCTAAATCAGCAGTTTCAGGGCCATCGAGATCATTTAATCCTCAAAAGAGGCTTTCTGGGCTCTCAAAAAATCTTACTAAAAGAAGGATAATTGTTGCTGAGAATTTTCTTTGAGAAAAAAACTGCGGGTTCCCAATGATAAATCCGAGAGACTCTGTGCCAATGAAATCCAAAAGAGTCACGCATCGGGAATACTAATTCAAATTTTATCAATTAACGGACAATAAGTGGTGTCATGAGAATCGGAGCACGTAATATACACGCTTGCAAAAAAAGGTGCTGCGTATGTATGTGTGCAATTGCAGTGATGTTGCCAATGTTCCCCGGTAGCCCCTCGCAAACTCTAGGCATCTCATTAAATTCGCGCGATGGCAATAAAACGCGAACAACTGAGAATAATCATAGGCGCAATTAGAATGATACGCTCAAAATAGCTGAAGATAGAGACCAGCAGTCTGGCACCATTTTACGATGCGAAGATTTTTATTTATTTTTTTTATTTTTTTTTCTTTTCACGCGACATTCGACCTTAACACACACACACACGCATATACGGGTCTATCCACTTCAACTCGACACGGCTCCGCACCTCACACCGTCTCCGATTTAATCGCTGATTTTTTTTTTTAATTTTGTTCTAGCTCTAAACAAATTCTCTGAATTTTTTCAGATTTTTCACACCAACCCTTTGTGAGTTATGAATTTTTTCAGGAGATGGGTGAAAAAATTTATTAACTGGAATAATACGTGCTGTTGTCGACAATTGATTTTATTAGAGGTTTAAACAGCGTTTTATTATAATACTTATAAGCGTTTTTTTCTTTCTTTCTTCAAAAATCTGCGAGATTCGTATTTCACAGCGCCTGAGTATTCTGTGGTGAAAACCACTCCATTGTCCGGCAGGATAAATCAGTGTAATTGTTGCGTTTGGAGAATCTTTTTGACCGATTCGAATATATTTTTTTTTTTTTTCAAATACACAATAGAATTAAAATTCATTAGATCGAAAGAATGATTTGATAATAATAGTGAATACAGTTTGTATAGATCGAACAGTTTTTGAAGTGAACGTTGAATTATCGTTTCTAAGATATATAAAATTGTATGTGAACACTATCAAATAGTATTTTATGGGAAAAGTGATTTTACGATCGGAATAAAGTTTTAACCAGTCAAATGTTCCTTTATTTCGAGTTAAATGTTCCTTTACGTTGAGTTGAAAAAGAATTCATCTCCCAATTGGTTGGTGTAAAAATCTCAAAATATTCAGCAAACTATTTTAGGGATAAAAAAACAAAAAAGATCAGAGATCGAATCGGCGATAGTGAGGTCTGGAGCCATGTCAATTCGAGATGGGCAGACCCATATATATATACGATATATTGGAGACAGCTACTGTGAGCACGATGTGGACACGCAATGACTTAAACTGTCGTGGTATATATAACACGTTTGCCGGTTGCGCAGTAAAGCATGATTTATCTGTGCAGTCAACCCCGCGGTTAATGATCTCACAGAAAGAGGAGGACCGTTTCGCCAAGTGCGAGTATATATGCGTGTTAATGAAGAGAGGGCACAAAGCTTATTTATCCTTCATGAGAGCACTCGGCGGACCAGAGAAACGTGGGCGAGTTGATACCCCGCTGGCAATTCACGAAATTGACTTGGCCCCGATTGACCGAGAGTCGCCCCGTAATTAACCATATACCCCCGAATGGACTGCCATCGTCCGATTGCCAGTTTTTCGGGATTTTTCAGGGGAATTTTTACGATTTTTTCGTTTTGTTTTTTTTTTTTCGGAAAGGGCTTATTGCAACGAAACTGAATGAATAACTTTAATTTTTTAAGATAATTTAGGAATTTTGAAATCATAAAAAACATCAAAGAAAAAAATCGAACAAAAAAGTGTTCTCGATTATCCCCTTAATTGACCCTTATTTATCGAATCGAGACAGGTGTCAATTGACACAAGTAAATGCATCAAAATCGAATAATATGATTGTCCAACGGTCTTGAGTCGCTCTTGATGGTATTTTGTTGTAAGGCATACGCAGATTATTTAAAAAAAACACAAACTATAATTGAAAATTGTAAAAAATTGTAATGACTGCTTACTTTTGGTACAACCCTCATTATTGCACCATTATTAGTTTCAGTTAGTTTCAAGTATGATGATTTTTCCTTTCAGTGTCATCTTATGTTTGAATGATCATCGATAGGAAATTAAACAGTTGATTGAAAACAATGATATACGACTATAAGCTATGTACTTTTATATGCTGCACGTACATCGCAGCTAAATACAAGGGTCTTAAGTTTGACATGTCTTTTTTTTTGGTGTTACTTCGTCGTTTTTAAATTCGTTCGTGGCTTGTGATCGTTGCATGATTGCTCGTATAAACTGATGGCAAAGTTACAGCAGCCTCTAATTATTACGTTAAACCGGCTGTCATTTTTTGCAACGCGCAGATATTGGAAAATTCCTCGGATGTTGTTTTACTGGATGACCGAAGAATATGCGATTTGATTAATGGTAATTATCTCTGGATGCATGAGTAGGTACGAATAATTTTAATCACATTGGCTGATCTAATTGATTTCGTTAGACCACCTTGCAAGTTTACCGTATATCAACCGGAGTTTCCAGTGTAACAGGCTTTTACTGGCTCCGAACTGAAAAATCAAAATACTTCTTCGAGTGCTGTGTGCAATCGCCAAGAAACCAAAAATTCCTAGCGATAATTGATTTTTCGTTGAAATTGATTGCCATGCCGCTTAATTCAACATCGCGAGAAGATGAAGTATTTTTGATTCCTTGTGAATTAAAATAATTTGTGAAAATTCACTTTAAAATTTAGAGAAGCGTGACTCCCGAGAGGTTGAGATAACTATAGTTGAAGAAAATATGGATTTTTTTTAATTCAAAATTATTGAAAAGTTTTATATTTGTCATTGTACGCCAGGCATATTTAATCTTATCGTTTGAAAAAACTAACCGCCAAATCTGGAAGCTGCGCAGTGAAATTTAACAATGTCACATAGACAGGAAAAATGCTGACATTATCACAATAGTGAATATCGAGATGATTTATCCCCTAAAAATTTTAATAGCTTTATATTTTCAAAAGTTCTTCATAGCTTCCAGAAAGTTTTAGATTCGATTGACGAGGCAAAACTAAATATCTTTGCGCAGTTTTCTGCTTCAACGCTAAGTTTTTTTAGGCTAAAATGTCTACTATATCTCATGCATAAACAGTGATGTATAAGAATTTTTGGAATGACTTTTCACGGTTTTGAAAAATAGATCGAGTCCCAAAATATTGTGAGTTTGAGGAACGAGTAAACCGACGAGTGCTGGAATTGAACTCGTTGTCTTTTATTGATTGCACTCTGAATGATAATTCATAAAGTCAGTGACACATTCCAGAAGTCTCGATACCCCCTGAAGGTGTAAAAATATTCATCGTTGAGCTGAGGCTAATTTTATCGTAATATCATCCAACAAATCGGGCCAAGAATCCGAGTTGTAATCACGTACCACAAACCAGAGGAAATGATAAAATCTAGTACACGAGCGATTAAAACACACCTTGGGATATATATCATGTCATAAACACTGTCAGATTAAAGTTTCTACTTGTTTCAAATCATAAAATATACAGGCGGAATTATACGTGAAAGGAATGAATAAATCGTGGATAAATGCCCGTTGCCGAATGCTTTTATGCGCACTTAATGCTGTTAATTCCCGGCGAGCATGAAGGTGGGTAAGCTCGAGTCTACGAGTGACGTTGAGAATTCGAGCAGCCAGCGTGACAAAATGTGTGCCAACACTGCTGCTTGGTTTTGTAGTATCAACTTCGAGTATCAACCAACCATGTAGCGAGAAAAAAATCTACGCTTCGTCGATGTACCAAATCGAGAGGGAGCTTTCCAACAAGCATTCTCCTACTAAGACGCTATGTAAATGATCAGAAACGAACAAATTTACCGTATGACCCAACTGATCCGGAAACTTTTCAAAGAGCCACCTTGTATTGGCCCGATTTTATCACTTTCCCCGTGCCTTCATGCAATTGCCATACGGTATACGGTAAAATGGTTGCAAGTTGCAACCGCGACATTTTTGTCAATATCCACTAAGCTATTTTTATGAAAAGCATTCGAAGATGTCAATTCGTCGTATGGTCGGCCTGCGGAAAATTTTCGATCACAACGACACGAGTTTTTCCAGACTTTGCCTATGCCATCGGTGAATATCATGCTAACTGCGATAATAGCAAAGGTTCATTCGGCTATGACTGCTATGACTGAGAAAAAAAAACTAATCCAGTACAGACAAATGTATACTTTGTTAGTTTTTTAAAATTTCGAATTGCTCCTCATCGTTCGCTCGATCACAAGTGCAGCCAACGCTCGTGAAGAGCCAACGTACTTTCCATCGTCAAGATAAAAAAAAAAAAAAAAAAAAAAAAAAAAAAACACAATAACAATAACGCAATGAATGATGAGTCTTCGGGAAAAGTATGAGAACATTCGAGAAACCACTTGCGTGGCAACCAATGTTTACATAGATGTTCTGAGATGATCTATGTTTACTCACCGGTTGTTGGACTCCTGCAGCAGTAGCAGCCGCATGATGAGCAATGCTCCCCTTATACTCACAGAATTTTACGCCCATCTTCGCACGCGTATAATATCCGATACATTTTCGATGCGCTTACAAATATCTTGAACAAACGCAATGTGAATAAGGCTGCGTATAGACATTAGGACTAGGGTAGACTGGGGTTATTTGAAACACTTTTTGGAATGGGCCAATTTATAGGATGATGAAGATCAATGAACTGTAAAAGAAGAATTTATTGATAAACCGTGATCCTTTATCTTCAAAATGGCGGACACTCCCGAAGGCTCTTTAAAGCCAATTATGATAGTGTTGGATCTGAATCCAGTCTACCCGAAGTTCAATCATTCCAGTTTGATCAGTGCCGTGTGTAAAAAAAAAAGTGAAGGTACATGAAAGAGAGAAACCTGCAACTTGAACCTTGAAAATTCCTTCCTCCAAATTTCCCACAATGCTCAATGCTCCCTCTATGCCAAACTAACATCGTCAGTTTTGGCTTTCTCGTCGAAGGAGCATTATTATGCGATAATTTGAGGAAGCAATTCAAAAGTTTCTAAAACTTTTCTAGCTATATACAATAATAATTTTCTTACATTAGCTAGATATCTCACAATTTTCGGAAATTAGAGCTGTCGGAAACATTTTTTGGAAAACTCAAAATCTCAAGAATTCTGGATCCTTTCACCGCTTCTCACGAAATTTAATGTTAACCTTTCTCTGAACAATACTTTATTCATGAAAGAAAATTAGCCTTGTATCAAAGTTTGAGAAAATTGGAACTGTCAGAGCCATTTTTTTTAATTCAAAATTTCATAAAACATGAACCCTGAAATCAATTTTTACCAAATTCAATACCAACCATCCTTTTATGCTACTCTATTAACGTAAAAAAAAAAAATTCAGTTCGATATCTCACAATTCAGAAAAGTTAGAGCGGTCACAGACATTTTTTGTAAATTTTAAAATCCCGTAATGTATCAACCCTTGGAGCAATTTCGACGAAATTTGCAGCAAACGAGAAAAGTTCGATGCGCGCAAAGTTTCAGCGAGATCTGAAAAGTTATTCTTGAGATATAATAGTTTACTTTATAGAGCTAGCGCACACACACACACACACACACACACGCGCGCGCGCGCACGCGTTCGGGCATTCTTTTGTAAATATGATTTCTCGAAGTTTTGGCATTTTTTGAACACATTGGCATTGAAAACTGGAAAAAGAAAATCACCATCACAAAGCTTCTTCTATGAAGAACCAAAAATGATCAAAGAGCATCGGAACGGTGACAGATGCATGGAGACGAAAAAAATTAAATGGGTCAGAAGGGTTGAAAAAACGAGTTCCTTATGGAAACAACTTTCGACAGCACGATGATGCGCCATATTATACGACATACCACATATGTTCCGCAGTGAAGGGCTTTGAGAGGAAAAGAAAATTTGTGGTGAAGCTAAGCGAGCTTTGACACGTGTCTGTCCGACCGAGCACTTTGGAAGGTTTTACGACCCCGTCTCAACGGTAGCATGAAGTAAATGTATATCTTTGATACTCACACCTGGTTAAATGGCTCGAAAACGGGGTTATAGACTCGTAATCGGTTCAAATGCATCTCTGGCACACTTATGACGATAAATTTCATGAAATTCTATAGAATTTGGATCTGATCAGGGACAAAGAAGTGTAAAACTATTTTTATAAAAATTTCATGACGAATTTTGTGGTGAATTTTAACGAATACAGTTTCTTCGTTTTTTTGGATCCACAGAACCAGGCATTATAAATCAATGTGTAAAATCAAAAGAAAAGGACGTCACTGCTCGTAAGAACTTTTGCAAAAAGTGCATTAAAGTATGCTATAGGATTTATTTATTCGTTGTTTTTTGCAGTATTTTTTTTTGCGCGTATAACTAAATCAATAGGTGAAAGTGAATTGAAGATCGATCAGTGCAGTTGGAGCTTCGGGACGTGTGTCTTGGTGGTATTATAAATTTAGCTCCATTTCTTTGTCAACGACGTCGATTCCCGGTGTGCCACATTTCATTCATTCTTTCACCCGAAGAATTTTCGCCTCATGCTCGACACTCGACGATGAATCGTTCGAGGAATCAAAGATGCCGAATGCCACTGCGGGAATACAAATGAGGGGAGTAGATTGGTGGACTGGGCAGAAAAAAAAAATTACAAAAAATTCTCCGACACAACGGAGTGTCTGGACAAATAATATTTAATTTTTTTCTTTCACACAGAAAAAGCTCCGTTTTCATGGTATGATAAATTGTATTGTTAATCTCGATGATTTTCAAAAATTTCGAGAACCTTGAAAAAGTTCTGCCTGGGAAAAATTGTCACGGACGAATGAAAATCATTTTTCCTATAAAAAATCAAACGAATCTCGGGTTTGTTTGACTTTGTTAAATTTTAATATATTTTTTTTTTTTTCCTGGAACTCAAAAATAGGATTCTCAGCCGAAAAAATCATTTCATAAATAAATTTAGAAAATCCTATGGCTTGTAGAAATTTTCATTATTATTAGATAATCTTTTAAATTTATTTAATAAACAAAAATATACATATTAAGATCTGGTTTTGTCAGGGTTTTTTTTACAAGTGCCATATCCAATGGACGAACGAAAAGCAGAGATGATCTCAGACTGGTTATCGCTGGCATATGTGAAAATTATTTCTCATCAAAACCAATGTACGACGGTTCAGCGGTGTCACCATCGATGATTCGTTGTATCAATATAGTGTAGCATATAAAAAAAAAAGTTTAAATTATATTCCGACTTGCAGACTCGTTGTATACTGTCGCCGAAGATCGGTATTTCCTTGTCGTTCCAGCTCGATTGCCGTCAACGCCCACATAAAATTACAAGAGTCATAAATATCCATCCCCGTGAAACGAGAATACTAATGACACGACACTCATGAAAATTAATCTCGCTTTCGTTATATTATAACTCTCGTGACTCCGCGAGGGACGATGACGGAATCAAGATACAATTCCCATTTAGCCCGAATTTTGCACTCGCGCATCGATATAACGTGAAAATTACGATAAAAAAAAAAATCGTCGTTTTTTTAATTTCATTTGGTTTTTTAAGATTATGTTTCAATTTTACTTTATTGATTTTTTTTTTAATTCATAAATTTTATTTATTTCATTAATTTTTTTAAATTCATTAATTTTATTTATTTCAATAATTTTATTTAATTTATGTGTTTTATTCATTTTATTTTTATTCCATACAAATTATGTTTATCCGAAATAAAGTTCTGTGTGTGCTGTTAGCTGGAATGAAAAATAGGCCTTGCTGAATCATCTTCAAGCACGTTTGTCTATTCGATCGCAAAATAAATCTCGTAAATCAGGCTCTTTTTAGTTTTTTAGTTTTCAGGAATTAAAATTTTTCTTCATAAATTTTAACGCCTGAATTAAATGGGATTTATAATCATTTGAATTTGAATTTAATTATCACGAAACGTTCAAACAGCTATTTGGGGAATTTTTCTTTCAATAAATCCATCTCTATTTAGGATAAATTAATTTTTATAATAACTTTTGGGCAAAAAAAAATGTGTGCTGTTTTATTTTTAATCTTATTCACTTTTCACACGATACATAATATTTATTCATTTGCAGGTCAAAAAGTAAAAATTAATGAATAATAAAATAAAAAATAAATCAATAAATCAATAAATAAATTATGTACATAAGTGAATAAATAGATAAATGAAGGCGCAAGACAGCAATGTGCATTTTTCATTTATCAAGGTTTCAATTTGTTCATAGCATGCATAGATATGTATAATATATACATACACATACACTAATCCATATATAATTTGATATTGTTTCCTACAATCATTTTTTTTTTTTTCAACCATTTGGCATATTTGAAGTACACTCGGTACTACGATCTCGAGTATTTTCTTTTTTTTTTTTCTTGAGAACTAAGTTTTCTCCCGTGTATTTATTATTCCAAGTTGGCTACGCTCGTGGTAGGACGCAGGCCAACTGCATATTTTCCTTTTTTTTTTTTTTTTTCATCTTCGCTGTAATTACGAAAAACAATCTCTCGAGGCATCGGCATAATACCGCTGCACTGTGGCCAGCAGCATTTCTCACAAACTACAAACAAACGAGAGCGCGTGCTTTCAGCTCGTGTATTTAGGCCCATGCATCATTCATGATGTCTCGTATGAACAAGCTGAGGATCATTTGTATAAAAAAAAAGGATGGCAAAAAGTGACCCGTGGATCGCGATAAGTATTTCGTGAATGCCGTAGCTTAAATTTAAAAAAGAAAATTAAAAAAAAAAAAACACTCGCCTCTGGGCTCGTGTCTCGTTGAATGGGAAAAACTGACCAATAAATAGTTGAGGAACTTGACATTTTTATTGCGCATTGATTTATCAATTAATTTCATGGACAGAATTTTTTTTTTCTTTCAAATAATGAAAATCTTGTTGAATTTTGGTATTACATTAGAGTCATTTCAATGAAATAAAATCTAATTTCAATTACCCGGAGTAATTGGAAGAAATTAATATTTAATTAAAATTCCTTAGAGTGATTATTCCGGAATAAAAATTAATTGTAATTATTACGAGTGATTTTGATGAAATAAAGTTCAGTTACAATGAATTCGAGTAATTATAATTATTTTTAATTTCATTACAATTATTTCAAGTAATTTTTAATTAAAACATTTTCATTAAAAGCTTCCCTGCGACTTTTTAAGGAATGATCGTACACCATTGTTGCCAATTTAATCGAATTGCCAAAGCAATTGAATTAAATTAAATTTAATTATAATTATCTCGAGATAATTGTAATTAGTTTTTACTTAATTATAATTATGATCGATTAATTTTTATTCGATAATTCTTCATTCTTTTTGCGGCTACAATAATGATTATTCGTTTGGAGAAAAAATTACAATACCGTTCGTTCCTAGATTGATGTTTACATATATTGATGACGAATTCATCAAATAACCGTTTTTTCTTTACAATGTCAGTATATGAATGTCATTAGTCAGCTGCATAATCACATGTCGCAATCATTTTGCAATTTGACTTTAACAAACGTCACTTTCCACACATGATGATTACTCACAGTTATCCCCTCCCTCTCACTCGACGAATCATTGAATAATCCGTGCCACTCCATAATCCATAAAGTACACAATTTGCTCACGGTTTGAGATTGAATGAAAAAAAAAAAAAAAAAATTGAGCGTGAGAATCTATATATGGGTGCGTCTAGCAGCGCCCGAGGTGACGCTATTGATGCAATTAAAATTCAAAGCTGTACTTTGTATTTGTCATTTGTCGTTCGGTATGTATACCAAGACCATGGTATTCAAAACGTGATACCGGAGACCTCTGCGATAAATTATGTTACATAACTAACGACGCGATATATTTCTGCAAATTTCATTTATATTCATCAACGTTCTGGATAAATTTTAGCTCGATTTAATTAACATACTTATTGTACGAGGCGCGACGATATAATTGCATGGGATTGTTGATGAACAACGATCCAGGTATCCACGGAGTGTCTGCATCGTAAAATCAGAACATCGCGATTTATTAGCAATCGTTAATTATCTCGTTGGAAAATTTTCCTACTTTCCCACTGAGACGAATATATACTGTTGTTGAGAAGAAACGAAACGTAGGGAGAAAATATATAAAAACAAATTGACCCTAATGGCATCCAATTTTACTCGTCTATTCTCTCACTACTTTCCAATGCATGCCGTTGCATCGTTTTGCATTAATAGTCTTTGTTTTTTTACTACGACGCCAATAGAGCTTTCTCGTTGATAATCAGGCGTTGCTCGTGTCAACGTGAGACAATACTCACTTATTGCATCTAAAAGTTATACAGTGTATTAGCCCGACTTACGCCAACTCGCAGTTAAGCCATCGGCTGCTCCCCACGTTTTTTTTTTTTTTTCGACTTACGTTAGGAACGACTAATGGCGCAACTTCGGGGTATTACTGTACTCATCACTCGAGAACTAGGAACGCGTGGAAATTTTTCATTTATCAATACATATATTACTTTTTCATAGAGGAAGCTTTGTGATGGTGAATTTTTTTTTTTTCAACATTCAATGCCAATGTATTCAAAATTTGCCACGACATTCAATCCAAAACACCAAGGAATCGCAGTTGGAAAAAAATTTTGGACGTGTGTGTGTGTGTGGTTTGTGTACTGGCCCTAAAACAGTAAGCCGTATATCTCGAGAACAACTTGAAGGATCTCGCTGAAACTTTGCACAAGCTTCGAGCATCGCGCCTCTTTTGTTTGCTCAAATTTTCGTTGAAACTGCTTAAGGGGTTTTGATTTTACGATTTATTAAAATTTTCCAAAAATGTCTGTGATCGATCTAGCTTTCATAAATTTTGAGAAATTGGGCAAATTTTTTTTTTTTTACATAATTAGACTATCAGCAAAGAATGGTCGGTATTGAATTTGGCAATAATCGTTTGCAGGGTTCATATTTTATGAAATTTGGAATTGAAAAAAGAATTCTCCGACAGCTCTAATTTTCTCAAATTTTATTATACCGGGCTAATTAATTTTTTCATGAATAATGTATCATTAAAGAAAGCTTGGTATTGAATTTCACAAGAATAGGTTAAAGGATTTTATGAAATTTCGAATATATGGACGAGTTTTAGTGATTTAAATCTCAAAAAAGTGAAAGTACATAATGACAAAAAGGAGGAAAAAAGCAGCAAGTTAAAATTTGCAAATCGCTTCCTTCAAATTTCGCTCGCAAGTTTCAACTTTTCCGATATTGGACTCTTAATTTAACAGCTGACCAATCTGAAACTCATTAAAATTGCCTGAAAACTGAAAACTGGACAAGATAAGTCACGCTCTGAGGCTTGAAAGTGGTGCCAGTAGATAATTTTCAAACTATAACTGCACGGAAAGTTATCGACAATAAATTGAAAATTTTTCGTAGAGTGCTGTTTCTCTAATTTTTCACGTACAGGAACAAAAAAAATGCTCCTTGGATACGGTTTTTATCCACCCAGAGCTTAATGGTAAGAATTTTTAAAATTAATTATGTAATAATAATTATCGCATTCATTTTGGTTTAAGACCTTTCGGATTCTAGCCGAAAATGTACATTTCTGTATCGAATTCTTACATTCTCTGGCCATTAGGCTCTAGACATAGGTCTCCAGAATTATCTGTTCAAATTTTGAATAATTTAATTTTATAGTTTTGCAATGGCATTGTCCAAAAAATTAGCATGCATTCTGTTTTACCGTCAGAGTCGATGCAACTTTCACGCGCTCTTAACTCGTATGGACAACACGATGGAACGTGTGTGTATACCTTTTGCATTGTGCATGAGAATAACAGAACGTCGTACAGGTCGTTCTTCCCATCATGACTCTATTGCGGAGGCATTCAGGGCGTGTAAACTTGAGCAGAGCAGAGATCAGGGTCCATTGAAAGAAAGCAATTGTATATTATCTCGCCAAACGTAACGTAAGTTTAGCATTACCTCGATCGTCGAGGAGGAGAGCAAGGCTCTCCTTCGAAAAGTGAACTCTAAACTTTTCTGTTGTCATAAATTTACTTTTTACAGCGCTTATCAATGATGAACATAAAAAAAAAATTATCATACCAGCATAATATGCACTGTCTATTTTCCTGTCATATTTACACATGGCACTCGCTGAGCTAACCACACCAGGCACGTTCACACGCTCATCGTACAATTAAGTTTTACGATAATTCACGTGAACCCCTCAACGCAAACGCTGCTACGCAATTTTGCTCTAGTTTTATAAGCCCGAACGGAGCAACGATGAAAAGTTATAGCGACTCGTTGCACATTACCGTTGTACAGCCGTTGGGTTTCCTGGATCATTCAATTCTGAATTGTTCAAGCAGCTGGGGCTTCGTTTGTTTCTCTTTAGGAATTTCCGGGCTTTATTCCTGGCTCCTCATAGCTCTGCAAGAATCGAGAATGCAAGATCGATAAATTGCGGAGAAGCTGCTAGGTTTATGTTTGATTTGTATCTGAACTATCAATGACTTTTTGGGAGGATTCACATTTGATGGTTCGAATAGATGAAGTTAAAACTTCACCCACCACTGTTTCACGTGTTGCAGTCTTGATGGAAGAAGGATTCGCCAAACTGCGAACCTGTGCAGCACTTTGCATCCAGGCACTTATTTGAATAATTATTTTTTCTTATAAGTGTTTCTCGTTAAATTTCTCAGGTTTTTACGTCACTTCCCCCTTTTTCCCCCACTTAGATTCTACTCCTTGAGAGTCCTGAGAGTGTTATCCGTAGCTAATATTTTCTGAAGAACAGCTGTATCGCACATGGGTAAAGGAAAAAGTGCGGAAAACCTAGTCGATACAGATGGCTACGTTTAAATGAATTTCCAGTTGCATTACCATGGGGATGTCGGGAAAATTGCCTCCCGCTCGGTAGTCGATGCGTGAGCCAGTGCACAACTCAACGGTCACCCATCCGAGTACTAGACAAGGCCACTAATGCTTGAATTAGCAGAAACAGTCCGTTTGGAAGATTGAATCTAAATTTGGAAAGCAAAGAGAGAAATGTGTCTGGCATACTGATCTACCTGTTGTGCCAAGTGTTGTGCCAAGTGGGCTAGGGACTTTCAGGAAGTCTAAGAATTCAGATCAATCAATTACAGTCCAATTGATATTCTTCATTCAACGAAGGGGAAAGCTCTGGGTCAAAGATCGAAACTCTGACGGATGTTTCGTTTTAACCGATAGAATACTTTTAAAGAAAGGCATTATTGAAGAAATGCGGACCATCAATGAGTCTCGTGACAAACCTTTATTAATATTTTCCCAGTGAATCAAAGAAAAAGTAGCTTTCGTGGAAGGTAATGGAACAGATGGGCCAGCCGATACTGCATATATAACTTTCCTGAAGAACAACTCTACCGGAAAACAGCTTTCTTGCGGTAACCGGTGATCGACTATCGACGACCGATTGGCGTTAGAAGACTACACGCTAGACAGTGCAAACTCCTCCCGTTGACTATCTTCGGTCGCTATTTCGGCACTTGCGTAAACTACGCCGAGAGTAATCAGGGAAAGCTCTCTCTGGGCCTGTATTCATCATGGGATCGTGATTTAATTCTTGTGAACTCTTGAAATCGTTGAGTATTCATTGGAGCTGTATATTGGTACAGTACACCAGACTATCGAGTGCAATCGTCCGTCTGCAAGTCAGAGGGGGAAGTAACACATTGAACCATGAGTCAACGATTATGACAGCGTATAAAATCAAACACCCTGGCATTTGCGAGAGTTTTTTTTTTTTGCCTAATGCATCTATTTCATTGTCGTATTTTATTTATAAAAATTACGTACTACAGCATAATGAAACATAATTGTGGACTGCTCGATCATCAAAAATGTGATAGACATTCATGGAGTAATTTGCAAAAGAAAAGAACAATTCAACAAATGCAAAGAGGATCCAGCGGTGAGCACGGTTCATTAACCCCCTCTGTCTGGTGTAGGCGCTCGATGATTTATGCCTCGTGTGAATCAGCGTCTGCGGACTCGGATTCTTCTTTCTCCCTCGCGATGTTCCGTGGATGTACACCACGTTCGAAAAGGACAGTTGATCTCGGGACTTGCAAAAGTTAACGTAGTCAGGCGAGTGTGCAACGAGTATTGGTGTTACATTACAGGCTACATAGATATATGATATGAACGAGTTGAGAACAACCGCTGCGATGATTCGAAATGTCAGCAATGTTGGTACATTATTTATTCTACGAATAAAGCCCACATGTGGAGACCATTTTTCATCCATGTAGTTCATCCGTGCCCCTGAGCCATTCTAAAATAAATTTTACTCGGAAAATTTGTCTCATAGACATATATGCCCTGGGCACAACTGGTTCTGGAATAAATGGACTAAAATTAATCCCCATTCTGGTCAATTTTAAATAGCCGTTTTTAGGAGATGATTTGGTACAAGTTTTCCACTCGTCCGAAATCTTCATGATCGTCTACATGTCCATGAAACCCGTATTATAGGCAGCTACGATTTCGTTCCAATATTACTGCATCATACAGGGGATTTGACCAACGTCAATCTGGCAATTTTAAATTGAAAAAATGTTTCACGAGTCAAAGCTTCTTGACTTTTATCACCTGCGATCGTCACAAAGTACACTTCCCATAACTTCATCTTCCAACTCTTCTTGAACAGCAAAAATCGTTCTCTAGGGATTGTACAACGCTGAAAATCATTGAGTTCAAATTCTTTAAATACTGCACTTGAGGAATTGGTCGACCAGCCCTGACTCGATGAATTGGATGGTAAAGCCCCGAACTTATCGAAGAAATAATCAAACGATTGTAAAACGAGTTGGACATGAAAATTTATGCATGTTGATGAAAATGGAAACCTTCAGGAGTGGATGATGACAGCCAAAGTTTATTTCCCATTACCTTGATTAATAAAATTGAAGGTCTCGATGGGGATTCGGGAAAAAAATAAAAATTCCTCCTTAATCAGCGCCTGTCGATACGTTTAAATACAATTTGTAGTATGCATAAGTCATAAGGGATTATTCCTTATCGTTATTCAATGTTTAACAGTCTTTACACATGAGACGCGTGAACCATATGAATTATTTCATATTGCTCGTTTATGCCTAACCACTGTTATGTATATTTAATACGGGCAGTCATGAGTATTGAGCCTCGATGCAAGTGCTTGCTGACAAGCAAAGAAAACTGGTTGCTACCACCCATATAAAAGTCTGTAGTGGAAACATATCACGGATAACCGGTGGGTAAGAGGGGGAACGATATGTATACAGGGTGTGCCATTTTAAAAAATATGCTCAAATATATTGAAAACTAAGCATTAAATTGAAAAATGTTTCGGGCAAAAGTTGTTGTGTATGAAGGAGGACATCAGACGAGCTTCCCAGTTTTTGGATCCGGAGCCTCTGCTGGGCCAATTGAAGCCCAACTTTTGTTTTTCAAATAGAACTTCCTATTTTTTATTGCATTTTCTTATTTCTCATTGAAAAGTGAGTAAGCTTTACTCCTAGTCATTTGTTGGTTTTCGTCTTCGAACAGGCTCAAAACGTTATTCGAAGTTTTCTTGTGAAAAGAGTGGCGATACGTCAATCTTCGTGGAGAACTAAAAAATGAAAACGAGTTCGTTGATGAACAGAACTGTTCAACATTGAAAAGATAGAGGTTTGCAATGTTTAAAAAACAATGCAAACAAGCGCCTAAACACTTTTTAATGTTGAACAATTCTGTTCATCATAAAACTCGTTTTCATTTTTAAATGCTTCGCAAAGATCGACGTATTGCCACCATTTTCACGAGAAAACTTCGAATAACGTTTTGGGCCTGTTTGAAGACGAAAACCAAAAAATGACTCAGAGTAAAACTTATTCACTTTTCAGTGAGAAATAATAAAGTGCAATACAGAATAGAAAGTTCCATTTTAAAAACAAAAGTAGGGCCTTATTGGGCCCAGCAGAGGCTCCGGACCAAAAAAATGGGATGCTCATCTGATGTCCCTCTTCATATACAATAACTTTTGTCCGAAACATTTTTCAATTTAATGCTTAGTTTTCGATATATTTGAGCATATTTTTTAAAATGGGACACCCTGTATATCCACATTTATGAGTCGTTGAGGATTGCAGCAATACTGAACATATTGTTTTGCTAAAGCTGCTTTTGATGCAAGGCCTATTTTGTTACATATCAAAGCCATATTAATATTTTTTTTTTCTCACAATCTCCTTTTACCTACATTGTCTCGTCGAAGCTCGTTGAAAGGATGCATTGAAATCTGCACCATTGGTCTTTGCGGATTGAGAACTGTGATATTGAGAATTTATTCTTGAGGTGTGATGTCAGCTGGATTGACTATCAAACGCGCCGACTGAGAAATGATCAATTCTCATTTATCTTGATGACACTATAGTATTTTTTTGAACTCATCATTGGGCTACCACTCCCTACCGTTGGTCAAAACTGCTACATAACAGCATGAAGATTCCTCTCTAAGCGACTGGATGGCTTCCCTCGGAGTAAAGGCAATATTTTTTTCCGTCGCATGAAAATATTGGTCAAACCTCACCAGTCTTATCTACTCTGTCCCGACCTCTTTAGCTAAATTAACGCTGCTTTTTGCAAACCCTTGTCTCATCTTCGACCCGTGATTTGTCTTCTGATAGAGTTGACAGCTAATAGCAGCCCTAAAAGCTTATCTCCTTCGACCAGAAGTTTCGCTTTTAGTTTGCGATTCCAACCAGCCGGGAGATCATCGTCGTCGTAGTCGTTTCACGATCAAGCGCAAAGGCATCGTCATCATACCGCTTTCTCAGTCCCGCAAATGGCCCAACTCGTTAATTTCCACGCGACATAAGGCTAAAACGTTCGCCAACATCAACCGGCAAGAGGAATCCTGACACGCGGAACGAAGTAACACGTTAGGGTGAACACCAAAATGTTCACGCGAATGCGAGGACAGTGAATGCTGATGCATTTCGATAATACGCATGGACGTGAAGCCACGTATATTCCGGGATACACGAATAGATCGTCTGCCCTAACATACGGACAATCGTGGAAAGTCTGTTCTGTCGTATTGCGCTCATGCGATGGCTCTCTGAAGCCCGAAGACGCACGTTACTATGCAACGGGCAGACAAGCAAGCGTTCCTCGTTGTTGCGTCTTGTTACGTTGGTGACGGTGCCTGCGCTAGAGGCACTCCATTCCTTAGTCTCAGAGCCAGACTATTCGTGCTCTCACACGCTCGCGCTCGTAACGAAAGCGAAAGACATCAGCGAGACGCAAAGTACATTGCACTTATCCGTACCTTCAAAAGCGGAATGTATTTTAATTCAAAGCTTCGAAAGGAAAGTAACATTGAGTCTCAAGACTCAACGTTTTTGGACCTCTCGATGAACATTCTCCCGATGATACGAAGGCCCAGTTTCTGATGGGCGTGAGTTTGAATTGGGTTGGGTGCTCTTGTAATAACAGGCCCTCTTGATACCCTGAGATTCTGAGATTCTCACTAGGGCCCCAAATTTCCGGGGATTCACTCTGCTCGTTTTCATGACCTAAAATATTCGTCACGTTCCGTGAAAAAAAATCATTTAGAGCCACATAGATTTAATTTCTACATACTGACGCACATCTAGCTATATCTAATTGAGATCTAAGTAGACCTATAACTGATATCTACGTAAATCTACGATTTTCCAAAAAATCAGATCTACGTACATCTAAAAAATAACTACGCAGATCTAAAGTTGATCGACGTTGATTTAAACCATTTTTTCCTGGGAGCTTTGGCATTTTGGTGGGGCACGTCGCATCGATCATCGCTTCTTGAATCTGGGTACATCAGGATTTAGTTCTAAGAATCTCACACAACTAACATAGATTTTCCAAAGTCTGGCCTGAACATACGGTTAACGAACTTCCAGGCTTGCAAGGAAATTGTGAACAATATGCATATTTGATAAGAACCAAATATCACAATATCGTATCCATCACATTTGATACGAACCAAACAACACAATCGCTGTTTCAATATTTATGACGTGTTCAGGCAGGACTTTACGGCTCTCTGTATAATCCTCCGTTCTTTTTTCCCTCTTGCATATTTCTCTTTCAGTGTACTTGCTTTACCTACTTTAGGCCTCCAACGATTGACTCTGGTTTCTACCCGGATGATGCGCCCCAACCACCGAATGGCCAGCTCGCGGATAAGTATAGTTGCTCCTTCCGAGACGAGGCGGTAAAGTTTACCCAGCTCGTTAGTAAACCAAGAAAGATGTGGACCTGCCGATGTGCAAGCGGTTACCGCTCTGCTACCGTGCTAATTATAAAGTGGGATAATATTAACTCGGTCGCAAGGGGCCAGTAGAAATTCAAAGTTGATCGACATCAACGCTGTTTGACTTTGTCTCTTTTGCTATGTACCCAGTTGTGTATTACTTTGTACTTTTCGGTGAGAAAAAATAGAGATCCCGTATATACTATTGCTCGTCCTGAAGTTGATGCATGACGTAGTTTGGCGCTGCACGAGTCATTGAATATTGTGCAAAATATGCTATTTACCAAATAACGCCAACCTCGCATATCTTATGACATGCAAGAGATCACAGAGTAGGGTATAAGACGTCTTTGGGTTCCTCACAGGCTCGATCGTCTTGAAATTATTTTTCGGTAATGTGTCAAGAAGTCGTCAACGATCGCACGAATTGAGGCATGTACTTTGGGAATGATACCAGTCGACTGTTATTTTGTGTATGGATGAAGCCAAGACTAAAAGTGAAGCGTGGAATATTGGATTACCATCGCAAGCATAATACTTCAAAGCATCATTTCCAATGTCTTTAGCAGACATGTACTGGAACCCAGGTATACATTTTGTGGAACTTAATTGCAAGAATTATCCACTTATCCTTATCCACTTATCCAAAATTTAAAACATAACCATAGCTCAGGTTTTATTGGAATTTAGATGGTATGAAGAATTTTATTAATGTTACTCAAGAGAATTCTTGTTTCGCTTGTCGTAATTGAAATCGTATATTAAGGATGAATTGTTGGCTCAAAAATTGGAGACTCTCCGCTATCGCTATCATTGGTAGCTGGATACTCATCAAAGTGGCAATTAGATATTTTTTTTTCTGCCAAGAGTAACTTAAGACGACTCAGTGGATAATATTAAAAAGCTAAACTGAATAAGTCAGTCCAATGATCGCGATTGTGTAAAGTTAATGATGCAGTTGATAAGATCTTGTCGCGGCTAAGTTAAATTTCTAAAGCCCCCACCCAACGTTTCGCATCCAGTAAATCCAACAGTTGTTAATCGATTTGTATCGCCATATTGAATTTTACTCATCGTGATCCTCTTCAAGCTCAGAGTCGGGTTCAACGAATCTACAAATCTTTGAAACGGAACAATTGGATGAACGATTGTACATTTTTATCACAATGAAGATGCTCCAAACATGCAACAATGCACGTTAAGGTATGATAATCGAATCGAGGGCATCTTCCTCACAAATAATTGGAACAAATTGAATGAACCATCCAGATAGTCCTGTGTGTCTGGACTGTCTGGGCTTAATGGAAAAATTATGGAAGCTCGGCTTTTATCCTTTGTTGCCGGGTCAATCATTATCTACGATACTTCAATATTCGCTGACGAAAGAAAAACGATTCGTAGGGGAAAAAAAAATTTTAAAAAAAAACCAAACATCATAAATCATTGTCGTTGATAGATCGAAGCTCTTGGTTGGGACGTCACTCACTCGTTTACAATCGGTGTGACAAGATCGCGCGAACGATTGCACACACGATGATTGCATTCACCGCGCATTATAATTAGCTTCGTTCATACATCTGTGAGGTAAATTTAGCATATTCGATGGAATTCACATTGGCAGCAATCGCGGACCAAATCTTATGCATGTAAATGGGTCTGTCCACCCCAAATTGACATGGATCCAGACCTCACCATTCCCGATGCTTGATTTTTAAAATGGTGTTCCAGCTCTTATAGACGCTGTTCTAAATTTTTTGGAATTTTTCAAATCAACCCTTTGGGAGTTATGAATTTTTTGAACTTAAATAAGGACCATTTCGAAAATTTTGAAAAAATTTACTAGTACTATTTGTCATGTAAAATAATTAGGTCATACTTTCAAAAGCGTGGACAGAATTTTTCTTCTTTTTTTTTTTTTTTTTTTTTTCGTCTATTCAAACGTTATATTTGAGTGAAAGCTTCCCAAATGACTTTTAACCTTCTGTAAATGCGGGCGTATAGTCGGTGGATGAAATTTTATGAACGAAGGAACATAAGAAATAAATAGTTCAGCTGATTGATTAGTTAAAACTTTATTCTGATCGAAAAATCATTTTTTCCTTTAAAATACCAGCTGATAGTATTTACATCCAATTTTATATCTCAGAAACAATCATTCAACATTCACTTGAAGAACTGTTCGATTTATATAAACGGTTTTTATTGTTATTATTGAATCATTCTTGCGATCTAACGAATTATAACCCCATTGTGTATTTGAAAAAAAAAAAAAAAATAGTTTGAATCGATTAAAAGGATTTCTCAATTACTTTAAATCGTTTTATCCCCCAAGACAAGGAGTGGTTATCATTGAAGAATACTCAAGCTCTGTATTATACGAAACTCACAGCTTTTTGAAAAAATAAAACAACGCTTATAAAGTATAATAATAAAACGCTGTTTAAGTTTACCGCAGAGGGTTGGTCCGAAGAATCTTTAAAAAATCAGAGGGATCAATTTGGAGATGGTGAGGTCTGGAGCTGTGTCGATTTGAGGTAGCCAACCCATATACTATATATATATACACACGGATTACATCGAGCGAAACGAGACTGGATATTCGTGTGTACAACGGGACAAGGGAAAAACGGTCATTAAGAAAGTGACGGGTGGATACAACTCGATACAACCTCGAGGCGAAATCATAACATTTATTTTTGATCGTATCTCCGTGTTGACACACGAACGGCACAGAGGACGATCGTATCACTGTGCGGTGAGCCGGCGGGTCTTGTCATCCATCCAGTCCTCGTCGATTTCACCGACGATCGAGTACACGGGTATGACGAGTTCTTGTGTTTATATCCATCGACAGGTTTGCTCTACTCTTGACTACGGATCGTTTTGTTTTGTTTTTATTTTTTTGCCTCTACCTGTCTCTCACTGCCACTGTTCTTTACGTTTTTGTCCGATTCGTACCCATGGAACATCCCATAGTCCAGTCATTTTAGCCATTTTTTTTGCAATCATCTGCAGAATTGATTTTGCTTTTGGAAAAGATTGAGGGGTGTCCTCTGAGTATAAATTCAAGTTGGCAGGGCGCAAGGGGTTGAGCTTCAGCCGCCATCTTGGAAAAACGTGTTATCAAATATCTCGTGAATCGTGCATCGTACGACAAAAATACTCGAAACTTTTTTTGTAGATAATAAAATTCTCTACAACTTTTATTTGAAACTTTTTCCTATATAGCACATGGTTTTTTGTTTATAACACGGCAAACTTTCCCAAACATGATTATTGCTAAATATAACCATGTTTGGAAAAAAAGCTTGCCGCGCTGCAAATATAAAACCATGCACTATGCAGGAAAAAGTTTCCAATAAAAGTTGTAGAGAATTTCATTGTCTACAAAAAAGATCTTTGCTAGAAGATCACTCAGGGGACATCGCTGAATCTTTTTCAAAAAGGAAAATCAATTCTGTAGAAGTTTGAATTATGAACCTACTTTTTTGGCTAGAATGACTGGACTACCAGGACAAATTCATAAGTCTGAGAAGCCTTCTGGCGTTGCTTGACCCATAATTTTTCATTTCATCGTTACGACTCCAAAAGATATGCCAATTTTTTTTAAGGAGGCTTTAAACTATTCGTCACAAGATTATGATTTTTCGGAATGAAGAATTGAACTTGAGGTTGAACAACGTGTACAAATTCTTCATGAATAACTTTTCTGCGTAGAGTTTTTTTTTCCGAATCGTTGTGTTTTCTTAACAAGATTTAAAAAAAAATTGTGGACCATATCCAGAAGGATAAGGGTCACGAACTCGTTCATTTGCCCTTGAATTCCACATGGATATATACATATTATACCGGTTAAAAATTAGGCTTGAATTTTAAATTTTTTTGTTCATTGGGATTTTAGTACCTCGTTATGAAAAAAAAAAAACATGTAACCATTAGCAAGACTTATTCAAAACTACTTCATACTTAGTACTTAAAAAAGTACTTGAGGTACAGTAAAGTACTTGAAAATTTAAGTTCAAATTCTTAAAGTAGAGGTCGAGTGCTTGGAAATTTAAGTACAGTACTTGAAATACTTTTAAAGTACTTTGAACTTAAAGTACCGCCCAGCAATGCAAGAAAGATGTGGCGAATCTGGAAAAATTACGAGAAAGCAATATGTTCATGTTTTAACTTGAATTATTATTATTTTTTCTCAGCATCTATAAATAGCTATAGTGTAAAACTGCTTTCAAAATAAATATTCCCTGAACTTTCCCTGCCAACGGCGAATCGTCTGGCATAACGGGAAATAACAGACACAGACACCTGTTGAATCATCGTGTCGTATAACGATGAATTCTTATCCCACAGGTTACGCAAGATTTTCCCGATTTTTTTTTTTTTTTTAATTCAAAATCAACATAGGGTCGATGAGGGATTCAAGGCTCAATCCTCAGATCCTGTGGGATTCTGTCCACAATATTTGATATCAAGGCTTCTCAGGCTTGGTCGTTATGGGCTTAATGAGATTTTTTTTTTCATTCGGATATGAGTTTAATGGCGATTGATGAAGGGCCACGATAAAAAATTTGAAAAAAATTCTTTAAAATCCAAGCATTAATGTATAAGTTCGTAAGCATAATAATTTTTTTTATTAATAAAAAATTAATCGACAATAAATCAGCCTTGGGTGTGAAATTTTTTAAAAATTATTAAGACTCTTCTGTCAGATTGGATCATTTTTAAAACGACATCCTAAAGCGGCGTAGTTATATTTTATCAAGAATTTATTAAAAATAAAAAAATAAATTAACAATCGATCAAGATAGAAAACTGTGCTGGGCCATTTTGAGACGGGGCACGAAAAATTGATATTATGATGCAAAAAAAAAACACTATTAACCAGCAGCTGAAAAAAAATCCAGGAAAAACTATACATATATTTTAAATGTAGAAAAAAAAATTATAAAAAATTGTCGACCGAATCCCAAATGACTGGGGTCACTGATCCCTCAAATTTGTTGGGAATTATTCGCATATAATTTTGAGATTTTCAAGACGAGAGCGTCTGGATTGTCAGATAACGTAATCGATAATTAGACAGAGCGTGGAATAATCCATAATCCTTTTCGAGTGACTCATTATTTATTATGTGTTGAAAGAAAAAATTCTCCAGGCTGAGCCATCGCTACGGTCTCTCGACACCGCTTCTTTCTCACTGATTATCTTATCTTGCCATATATATACGCGACCATATATATATACATGCAACAGAGTTGCACGCCTCATTACTGCTCCGTTAGTTTGAAATTGAAAAAAAAAAATTAAAAATTTTATTTTATTCTTACTTTATCATTGATTTATCATCATTTTTTTATAAACGCATTATAAAAAAATTCTAGCTACTTGTCTTTACTCTTTACCTCATCATGGCCAATCATTATTTTTCTTTTCTATTCAATGAAAAAAAAAAAAAATAAATGAATGCAACGAGCGAAATATACACTCATGTTAATTTATCCATTTTATATGGATAATTCTACCAACAATGAATGCATGTATTTCTTTTGCAACGTACCTAGAGACGTCGATGTATGTTAGAGGCACTCACACACCCCCAATTCGATTTCATTGCGTTCATCACAATTTTAAAATCATTTTTTTTTTTTTTTCATTCAGTACGAATCATGGCATGGCGAAAAAAACCCTTCAACAATGAATTTCAAATATCCATTGGACCGACCGTAATCAAGAATAGTGCTAGATAAATACTGTTAGCGTGAATTCATTTTTCCCAAAACTCGTACGGCACATTTTACATTAAAAGAGTTATGTCGAGCCGGTGTCCAAGGGTGTCGAAGAATGTTAAAAACTTTTTACAACAATGATTTTCTTTTATCGTCTGAAAAACTTCTTCAGGTGTGTTTTATCGAGCCACGGCGTGTTGCGGAGTGTCAATTTATCCCGAGTGTTCGAACTTTCAACGATTCTATCAAAAACCCGAGCCAAGGCCATATTGTCTTCGTCATGGGGAAATGAGGTGTAAATCCCCGATATGACAGACCTGCGATCTCTTAGAACTCGAAGAATATATTTTTCGTCATAGGCTCGTTCGTCCCGAAGTTTTTCTAAGGAGTGCCTTACCCGGGAGCAAAACTATTGGTGTTCTCCAAGGCGTGAATGAGACATATATGATGTCATCGCTTTATTTCGTATTTTCATTGAGTTGTGTTTAACCTGCACCTTGAGCACGATCCTTCTTAGAGCATTTCAATACATTATGTGTATCCTTTCATCCATTGTTGATAAACGTTAACACAAGGGAACTCTTCGAAAAGAGAAATGACTGAGTCAATGGCAATTTGAGTGATGGGATCATTGAAAAGAAACTAAGCTCGAACCTACATGAGTCAGGTTCGACGCTAAACTGTTATGATATCATGGGATAGTGGTAGAAATGACTCGGACGATTGGCGGAACACCCGAGTCGGGGAGAGGCAATTTTTTTTTAGCCTCAATCGTCACTTTGATTCCCTACGGAACTCTCGAACTATCGTCTTTTAGCAGAGTACATGGTTGAATAATGTATGAAGTTTCCAGTCGATATGAACACGTGACTATGTCATGCAAGTTCTATTTCGTCTGAACAGTAACACTGGGACGACAATGGGCAATATAGAATGACACGAGCTGGATGGTTGAGACCAAAGAGTCTTGTTCGTTAAATCAGTACGTGTAGGTACAGGGATAGATGGATGAAGAATCAATTTTATTTAATCAAACTGCCAGTCGACTCGTGGATCAACGTCCTCAGACCTCGAAGAATCGATGGCTGAATGTTTAACACGCGAACTATCGTGAATATTCCTCCATTCATCGTTTTTAATGGCTTGTGCGAATCCGAGCATACGTGTTGTTTGCCCGTTTGGCGAGTGTAGTTTGTATTCAGCACGAGTTACATCCAAGAAATGTCCCAGCTAGCCATACGGGAAAATGGACACGTTATGAATCGGCAAGAAGATCGGTTATCATCGTGTGTGGTTTCTTCGATACCTCATTCTCGGCTGATATTTCTTTGGGGTGGGGCTTTGACGATGATTAAGTCAAGAATGAGTATTTATTATTTGCTTGATAAAGATAGTCATTTCAAACCGAAATAATCAATCCCTGATCCAAAAACCAATCCCATGCCAACGACGTTCTATAGAGAAATCACAGAAGGCTCGTTTTTCAAAATCCGCTGACGATAGATTTCGGATCCATGAATTAGTTACTCTCGATATACTTTATCTCCGATTTTATTGCTCTATATACCCCTAATGACCAAAACCCACCCCCATGCCAACGATTTTATGGAGAAATAAAGGAAGTCTCGTTTTTGAAAATTCGCTGATGATCGATTTCGGATCCATGAATTAGTTGCTCTTGATATACTTAATCACTGATTTTGTTGCTTAACCCCCAATGACTATAACCCACTCCCCATGCCAACGACGTTACATAGAGAAATCACACAGAAGGCCCGTTTTTTTTAAACGTGGAAGTCATCCACGCGAGGGTAGCTGAAGACGTGGTCAGCCTACGTCGCAGGTTTGAAAATTGTGGATATCGAAATTTAAAATGTCTGAAAGTTTTTACATTTTTGTGAAAAACATTAATGACCATTTCACTTCTGATTAGATCTTCTTATGTCTCTGTAACGCTGAGCTATATATCTGGGATGATATTTCTGGAAGCAATTGTAATGAATTTTCATTTCAAATACAATTATTCGGGATGATTGTAATTTTTCCCAAACAAATTTAACTTGTTTCGAGTAATTTTACTGAACTAAAAAAAATTACACTTATTCCAAATCCACAAAATAGCTACAATTACTTTGATCTATCATGATAAAAATGGTAAGTATATATAATTACACGTGTAATTTTTGCTGCGCGCATCTCTGCTTTTAACGAGTTTCCTCGGAACTTCTGACATATTTAGATAATTAACGTATCCATTTTGTTTAATTTTTGAAAATTATTTTTTATCCGAACACCGGAATCATCTTATTTTGAAACCATCAAATTGCCTGATTAGTTCGACGACTTCCACTGACTTTGGGTAAAATGATTTTATTTTTTCCTCGACTCGAGACGCTCGTAAAAATTACCACTGCAATAAATTTATCGTCTAGTCCGTTTCATTAAAGTTCTCTCGATCTTGAGAACAATGATAATTTTTCCGTCAACTCTTGCAGCTCGTGAAAATTTCTGGTACAGTTGAATTAATATTGATTTTTTTTTAACGTTATTCAGCGTCTACCTTTTCCTGTACCGAATGATACAATTCAGCAATTTAAAAAATTCTGTCTCGGATTTCCGGTAGCTCTATCTAAGATATTTACCTCACAGTATACTGATTCACGGTTGAGAAACATGTGGTAGATAAGAAATGTGGGAATATTTGCTCGTTAAATAAACCAATTTGTATGCACCCTCCCGTATCTAAGAATATTCAAGAGACGCAAAAAGTTTCTGATGTTTATTATGAGGAAGGAGAAATTAATGTTTGAACAGGCGGTTGGCAAGAATTTTGATAGCATCGGCAACCACACTATATGACACTCGGTGGATTCACTTTAAGAATTTCGAGTTTGAAAAGTCGTATTCTCATCAGTCGTATTTTATGAATGTAAATAATTAGAATTTACAAGCCAATGTTATTTTTTTCATTTTGTAAAATAAATTCTAAAAGACATATTTTTTCGGTCAAAAGGTTGAGCCAATTAAGACAATATAAAAAAGACTCTCTCACTTGAATATTAATACATTTTATAAAATACAACATTTTTGTGACCCGTAAACGTTTGCAGTCAACTTTTTCATTTTTATTTTTCCCCCTTCTGATTCCAAATTTCACAGCAGTTTGATTGCAGCTAATGCTCGCTCATAGACGTATCTCGAGTGTGCTATTTATAAGTTAATGAACTCCGCGAGCGCCATGCGTGATGTTCCATTCATCCAATCGACTTAACGAAAATAATTGTTAACCGTGAACAAGCAGGCTCGTATGCAGGACTGTCGTCTCGTCACAACGATATATCTTTTTCTGTAAAATTGACAATTCGATTAATGACTTATTTTGCACTCGATCGTGTAATTTTAGTGGTTTACAGGCAATAATCAGCTGTTCAAATAAATTATGGTGATAAATTTTGTCGGCTCTTTGTATATAGTGGGACGATAATTTTGATATTCACCTCGCAATACTCTCGTTCGCGCGTAAACCATTGATACAAGTGTGCTTTTGGGTGTTTCAGTTTGGTCTCGTATATTTAGTTTTTTGGCTCTTGCTTCATTCAAGAACAGATTTGAACTTTAAGAAGAATGCCACAAAATGGGGCTGCTGTAAAAAAATGTTGAGTGTGGTGCCGTCTCACAAAAAATATTTCGAGATTTTTAGCGCTATTTTTATTCGACGCCCGTGTCGTAATTACTTTTGACAAGATCCAAGCGGAAATTAATTCTTCTAGCTCAAAAAAAACAACGCAGTAGTAACATCTCGAATTTTCTTCGGACATCATATTATGGTGTTATCACCTTGTAACGCCGTTATGACTCTGACGTTTTCAGAGCTGCTGGAATTTATTTTTACCTGATATGGTCAGGAAAAAAACCCTGTATCGCCTTCGAATGGAAATGCAGACTCTAAGATTTTTTTTCACCTCAATAAACACCTCGTTAGAGGGAGTCAACTGTCAACTGTCAATCAATTCCAAGACATGACCGATCTATCGAGTATGAGAATTGAGTGAGGCACCTCTGAAGAATATTCATACTCTATATATATAGATACTTGGATAGGATGAAGTATTAAAAAAATGAAAACTTGAAAATGAAAAACCCAAGTATGCATGAGGCATTGCAAGTGAAATTTCTTCTTACCTGGTATCCTTTGGATCTCGCTGTCGTCAGGAAAAGCTTTGAACGACTGCATGCAATAATTTACTCAATATTCGGTATAATATACCCGCCACCGAGGTCCCCTGATCCTCTTTTTTCTTGCAATATCATTCATCGTATTTCCTCTGATTCTATCCATCAAGTCCAAGTGTCCGTAAAACTAATCATTTGATGACCTCGTTTGGACGTTTTGGAAGTCCAAAATTACTCGTAATAATTTCATCGTCGCGCAAAATGTACTGTTAAAATTTTATTTGACGTTCCGCTATAGCTATCTGCCCTTTGGTACAAGAAATTCGACTCTATCGATTCAGTAAATTTCATTCAACCAATAAATAAATAAAATTTCCCCGCATGCAATGAGTTTCCATGCGGAATTCTTAATGTCAGTGACAAAAAACTTCACGGTTAATTATTCCTGGACTTTCAAAATAATTGTACATATTTTTCGTGCAGAATATCGAAAACGTTAAAGCCTCAAAGTTCGTGTAACGATGAGCAGTACCGAAAGTAATCTTGATGATATAGATCGATATCTGTTATTGGAGTTAGAGTCTTTAGATCTGGATTCTAGGTTTAATTAACCTCTACAGGACCGGGAGCCGATATATCGGCTCGAAAGTGGTGTCATCTTTTTTTCAATCCAATGCATTGACATAGACAAGACAGTTCTAGGACTTTAAACTAAAAAGTCAAAGAAAAAAGGCCCGGTCCTGTAAAGGTTAATTATAAAATAGATGAGATTATCTCGATACACCTAAAGATGTTGATAGTCAACGACTTTATGAAGAATTAGAGATTTACAAAAATGTATATTCACCATGCTTGTGCTAGCTGATTTCATTAGAATTTCAAAAAATTTGCTTGAGTTCAATCGCTTATAGCAAGGCCGCGAATAAGTATAATTTTTTTTAGAGGTCTTTGTTCCAATATTATAAAATGTCTAGGAATTAATTATCAGATCAATAATATAGGTGGTGCAACGTAATGAGGTAAACGATGAAGAATACGGTTTTACCATGCACGATTCCACTCGGATAAAGACTTTGAAAAATCCCAGAGATATTTTACCTTGTTGTGCGTGCCTCTAAAAATTATACCTGAAAAATTTGAAAAAAATAAAATAAAATGAAAGTAATGGCGTCTGGAAAATGAAAAATTTCAAAAAATTCCAGTCATTTGTTGCTATAAAACTGTATCAAAATTTTGTTTCTTCAATCATATTCGAGATCGAATCGATGCGTCACAGTATTTTACATCTCCGGAATAAATTTTAAGTTGATATCTCCAGCGGTTCTCGAGATAACGTGGTAAAAACCAGATTTTCCATGGTTCACCTCATTACGTTGCAGCGCCCATATTATTGAGCTGAAAATTAATATCTGAATATTTTCTTATTTTATAATGCTGTAATAAAGCTGGAAAAATAAATATTATATTTATTCGCGGCTTCGTTAAATTATAAACGATTAAAAGGAAGCCAATTTTTTAAACTTTAAGCCTCTCCAGTTGCCTTATTAATGTCTTCGTACCACAAACATGTGTCATAGACCTCTCGCAGGCATCGCGTCGGATATTTTTGGCTATCTTTAGCCCATATATGGTATGTATCCTGGAGATAAAACTTCTATGGTAACCTTATGTGCATTGACACTGTCTACATTGTCATATATCAGCGCAGAGTGTGAACTAGGTGAGCAACGTCTTTGGAATATTATGATTATAGGAAACGTATTACCATGCCATGTGAATGGTTATCAATTAAAAAAAAAAGTAATTTGAAATATTCTCCAAATGGATTATCGTCGTTTCCGCTAGGACCTATGCAAATTTGTATTGTCAAATGACAAAATGAAAATCATGATTGTTATAAAAATCCCTTATCACTGTTGCAAACTAAAAGAAAGGTATTGTAATTAGTTCAAGTAATTTTTGTGGTTCACAAAAAATTTCCATTACTTCGAATAATTGTAATGAAAACGATTATCAATGCTAACTTTACATATCCAACTCTGCTTATAGGGACGAATTTTCTGCAAACTCCTGACACATTCAGGGGATTAACGTGCACGACTTTCTTCATTTTTATTTTTTCCAAATTTTCTCTATACAAACAACGGAGTTTGGCCATATTGTAAAAAAAAAAAAAAATTACGAATTGTAGAAATCGATCGCTCGATTAGTCGGACGATGAGTTTCACCTGCCTCGGGTGAAATAATCTTTTTATTTTTCCCTTGACTCGAGCGATCCGTAAAAGTTACAACTGTGATAAATCAACTGCGCCTGCTCCCGTTTTGTGAGTTCCCCCGAACTTGGGAATAATGATAACGTCTTTTTCGACCAGGCGATTATAAGGGAAATTGTGATTTTCACAAGACCTAGATGGAATAAAATAATTGGATAAATACGAAAAAAAAAAAAAATCTACGAAAATCTCTGCGATGATTTATGACAGTGGCAGAAAGTTCTATTGTTTTCTGAGTTAATTTTTTTGTCTTCTCGAGTCGAGTAAGTAAAACAGGGTCTTGTATGGCATATCGAGTGAATCAAGCATTTGAATACTCGAGAACACGATGGGTGGGCCATCATCGTCATCGTTTCTCTCTCTTTCTCACTCTATCCTGACTGCGATCGTTCTTCGCCTCAGGACGTACGTGCCTCCCTCGATTGTCTGACGTTACTTCGTATCTGATGCACGAATATTAATTTAATAGACCTACCGCCTACCTTCGCCACTATATGTATAGCACACTTCTCGGACGATCTTCACCCTGAATCTCCTGCGTATGCTTTTTACCTCGCAACAAACTGAAACGTTACGAAGATTGGTCTTCGTAGGATTCGTCACCCGTGATTCGAATCATAATTTGTTTCATGTTAATTCAACCGATAACGATTTGGCAATCTTATTGTATCACAATTGTAAGCTAAACCCTTTTTTTTCTTTCGTTACATGTATTTTCCTAGTGATTATCATATTTCATAGTGATTATGCAGATACAGCCGATTTCAACCCTCCCTCGGCGAGGAAACTTTGTTAATTTTTGCTTCCTTATGGAGGAAGCATCAAACATCGTGCGAAATTTCGAGGAAGCAATTTACAAGTTTCAATTTGCAACTTTTTACCACCTTCCTGGCGTAGGGTAGACGTACCAGTTGTGGCCACTTTAAGCATTTTCGAACATTAATTTATGAACAGTGTTCGCATTATTGCAAATTCAGAACTGAAAAAGTGATAGATATAACCTAAAGGGTACACATAATCGAATCGTTATCATTTAAAACCTTTTCTGATCATGATAAATAAATAAAATAAGAAATTATCTTGTATTTTCACCGTTTGTGGTCACTACAATTGTACTACCTTTGGTCATCCGAAGTACCAGCTGTGGCCACCAAGCTTTGAATTGGGATACGGATACGCTGCAAACGAAAGGTGGATTATTAGACAATCAGTGACGGCAGATTCGAGTTAAAAATAGTTATTCCTTTGCGTCACAAACATATTACTGAAGTGGTATATAAGTGTGCTCTATTTGTGGCCATAAGCTTGCCACAAATAGAACAGTCGCATTTTGAATGTACCACTTTCGACCAGCGCGTATTTTTCAAGTATTTTAGCTGATATGTCAGTTTTTTGTGATTCTAATACGAAAAATGAGCTTTAACTGATAAAATATAAATTTTCGATGGGGCGGAATGACTTTAGATATGAGAAACCGTAGTCTTCTTACCTCGGGATCCCTCAACACTTCTGACAAGAAAAATATACAAACCGCTCAGTGTTGACACATTTCGTCATATTTCGATGAAATAAGTTAGCAGATATTCAATAAAGCAATCGATAATGGTGTGGAACCATCTCGAATATCGAAATATCACGCTTGATGAAATGAACACCAGTCTTGGAACTTTAAAAAATAATGTCCACCGCCACGAAGCTTCCTCTGTGAGGAAGCAAAATAATAGTAATAATAATAATCCAATAAGCAATAAAAGTCTTCTCATCGACGCTGGAAAGTCTGTCGGAAGTATAATTGTCAAAAAAATAATTACGATGCCAAAATAAAATAAGTCAGTAGCACCGAGGAGTGTTGGAATAAACGGTGAGATCCTAGGTTTGTTCAAATATTTCAAAGGGAAAATGATTTATTGTCAAACAGGAAAAAAAAATTAAATCGGAGGTTAGTGGTACAAGCTGTCGGGTCATTGACTTGGTAAAATGTTTCTGTTCAATCGTTGCATCTTGCTAATTCGCAAGAAACTGTGGCAAACCAACCTGATCGTTAGAATGCTCTCGGAAATACGCGAAGCTTCATGTTTTGGGTGGTCTGCGTCTTCACGAGCATGCGTAGCTCGTAATAACAGGCACGATGGGGTCCTGGACGAGTCCTAATGCATCTCTCGATACTCCTGCAACGTTCTACGTATCTTGAAGGGCTTACGGGCTCGATAGATAGTTATGAAGTCGTAAAAAAAAAAAAAATTCTTCTTACCTCATACACTCTTTCTGCCTTCTTCGGTTCACTCGCTGCATATAGTTCTCGCATCGACAAAACTAACTGAAGACCTTCAACACCAATTGACATAACCCTCTGTCTGGAGTATTGCGATCGTATATGCCGTTTCTCTTGCAGCTCACGCCGAGTTTCAGTACTTCAGGAATTGAGTTTTTTTTTTAAATCTACTCGACGATAGTTTCTGTTGTATGTACGTTATTTTATACTCGATTCGAACAAAATCTTGCTAATTGGAGCTTTTCATTCTGAAGAAAATCCGTTTTCAACGCGGTCCTCATTGGGGAAAAAGTACAAGTAAGATCAACGACTGAATTTGCGGTGAATGACAGAAGAAATGAATTTTTATGTCACATATGTTTTTTTTTCAATTTACAGCGTGAAAAGATTTTTTTAGTCCCGGTGGATACTAAATCTATTTTAGTTAGCGTTGTTACATTACATTCGTAGCTGGGACGTGGATATTTAACGACTCAATTATAGCTAATAAGCATCTATCATAATTTTTTTACTATGGTTTTTCTAATAGTTCTTTTTCGCAAGGAGTGAGGACAAATAAAAAAAAATTACATTCATACCCAAAAATTTTGGGAATCTTTCGTATCCCTCGGGAATCGTTCTATACTCGTCATAAGTCATTTTTTCACTTATACTCCAACGACGATCGATTAGCTCGTACGAAGGCGAAACTTGCATTACTATTTTTGTTGTTTTTGTTGTCGTTATTGTTGTTGTTGTTATTGTCGTTGTTGTTTTCGTTGTTGTATTATTGTTGTAGTTGTTATTGTCGTTGTTGTTTTCGTTGTTGTAGTTTTCGTCATCGTCGTTGTTGTTTTAGTTCTGTTCATAGTTGTTTTAAAAGTTCTCGTTATTGGTGTTGTTGTTTGTTTGTTTTTATTGCTGTAACTTTTATTCGTACAAATTTGATTAAATGTGGACCCAAAGATTGGATTTGAATAACTCGTAGGTCGTGCTGCTATGTTAATGGATATGGTATGGATTTATGAGGTGTTGTTTCCTCTTACCGATACAGACAAATCGGTTCATGACCTACTGTCATATCGATCCCCAGGCGATATACCGTAGTACGTGATTGTCTACGAGCTTCAATGTATCAGGCTTGTGAATAACATGAAATAATAAATTAACCGTAGCAAAACTAATTGAACGTATATTGTGATGGTGTCTAGTGGAGATAGAGGCAGGTAAATAGATATCTGATTCGTTTAAGATATCGTTTATCCAGTTTATTACAAATCCGTCGGATACAATCGATCATAGAAATATTACGTAAATTGAATTCGATCGTCTATTTCAATTTCTTTTTTTTTTTTTTTTCAATTATGTACACTTAAGATCTAGACTTTGGAAACTTTTAAAATTAAAAAACCTATTCGACTACCAAGTAATAACTCACTCATCGTCAAGAATGAGAAACTTATATAGTATTTTAGGTTTACCATTTTGTAATCTTTGTGATTAAAATTTTTTCCTTAACAAATTGCATTATTCAGATGTGAGTTAATGAATCCTTCGAAGTGTTTGACATTCCGTATGGAAAATTAAAATTGAATAAAACCTCGGAAACTTTTGTCAGGGTGGAATTATTTCAATTGCATTTCACGTGTCAATCGTTTTCATTGTATACACGAATGGATGGCTGGAACTCTTGATTTTACGAAACGTTTGACACACTCGAGGATTCGATAGGAAAAAATCTTTGTATGCCGCTATTAAAGAAGTGCGAATGCATGAGAAAAAAAAAGAGGAGAAAAAAATGTATTCGCGAAGAAGATCGGAGGTCTGCTGCTGCAAAGAACTCGAGTGCTGTGAAGATCGATTGAGAAAAAAAGTTTGCAAGCCTAAAAGCATTTGAAGTGCATTCGTCGACGACAAAATGTGGCACATTTTACATGAAACATTGTGACTTTCGTCTGTGGCCTAGCGGTTCATCGATAAAGTAGATTTAACTCCCGTTATAGCGTGCAAAGAATATATTTACGACGAGTTTGGTTCGATGAACTTTTGTTCATTAAATACCGAGAAGCGAGGTATGGCAAGTAATGAATTTCACCATCTTCACAGTACCTTCTGTCCCAATACAGTCGGACCTCCCAATAAGAAACCAAAAGCCCCCAAGGGGAAGAGTTTTTCCTAGAATTCGGATACCCCCACCAGGCGCGCGCTCCGCACTCACTACCTCTGTCTGTCTCTCTCACTCTTTTCCCCATGCGATCCTCTCGATAAGAAACTCTCGAAAGAGTTCCAATTTGTTTACATCGCCCATGCAAAAACGCACACACACACACTCACGCACGCACGCACACATTAATTTACACTACAATGTTAACTCTATTTTGCCCGAATAATCTCTCCCAGGCTGGTTTCTTCACCAGAGGTTCGCGCACAAAATTCTCGAGCTCGGAGCTCGAGTCGTAGTGAGGGAAGTGCTTGAGCGCGAAACTGGGGAAGGTTTCTTATTGCCGGGCTTCTTATTGGGAGGTCGGACTGTATTTAGGATTTTCTTTCTCGAAAAACTATTCAATCAATTTTTAAAAATTTGTACACATCCTATTATTCATATTTGAGGAAGCTTTAAAAAAAATTTGCGTTCAAAGATTTATGTTTTTAATGGAATGCCGACCGGCAAAACGACTCCTTAATCGAGATACTAGCTCCGTAGTGACATGGATTCGGCGACCTGTAATGGATAAAATCGTATGGGCCTTGAAAAATATCAATCCCTATACGAGTGTCGCGAGGGCTCACTCGTATAAAGAACGAATCTTTAATTTTTTTTTTCTAGTCAGAACTCTTGGGAAGAAACTGTAGCCTACGTCATCGAGGTACTATTTTTTTTAAGCACACCTCTTTCTTCAAATACTTCAGTAAGCTATCTTTGGTTCCCAGAATATTCGATTCTCTTGGCTGAAAAATGTACGAAAAATAGCAGGAAAGTTGGACGAATATATTTGCCAAAAATAAAAATAATTTACGCAATAGTTTTTTATAAAATAAATTCCCAAATATGAGTAATTTCTTTCTTGGCCAACACAAGGTAGGCAGATCCCTCAATAATAAATTTCAAGTGCAAGGACTGGTGTTTTTTCATGCAAAGCTCGACTGTGACAGAAGTACATCGTTGGATCTCTGCATGCAGAATTCATCGTTTTACATCTCCATACATCGATGCACATAACTGCTGGATGGGGCGCATAAATGAAGCACACACAGTCGGAGCGCATATTTTTTTTTATGCGCTCGTTTCATCGTGGCCCCTTCGCCGGCAGTCGAGGATTGTTTCTATTAGAGCGTCGGCGATGTATCAAAGAAGTTCATTCGCAGATGTCCATGCGACCGTCTCGTCGTCGTCATCGTCGTCGTGCAAATAGAGATTAAGTAGGTCTATGCCCTCTTCAGAGGGCGGCTCACTCCACTCTGAATATAAACTCCATGTTTCATATTATATAGCGGACTATATGATACAGGGTACTTGAGACTTGAGAACCCAGCAGAGCACGATTGATCTTATCGTACCATGATCTTAAGTCTCCGGCTTTATTGGAAAGTGTGACAAGTCCATGTTACTCGGGACTCGTCATATCATGCTTCCGTTATCGAGAGATTTCCGCGACCCTCGAAGGCCTAACAAGGTCGAGAACCTTGTCCTCGAGCGATTTTGAAGGTCTTTATGAATATACCATCATAGACATTGTAGACATTGGGGGAAACAAGTGCATGCTTTTGCTTATTATTATTCTTGTTTCCATCTTATTATCCATTTCAGATTATCAAGTCTCTTCCCCGTTCGTTTCATTCCTTAAAACCCCCAGAATTCGTATAAACTCTTCCCTAATGCATTACCTTACGGTATTTGCACGCGGGCACCGGGAAACTGCGAAAAACTTGGCTGGTATACAGACGGCTACATTTTAATGACTTTTAGTTGTGTTACCATCAAAATTTCTGAAAAACTGACTCGATGACCCCGTGTGTTACTATAAAATAATTACTTAAAGAATTCTTGCCTGCTTCACACTAAAGTGAGGTTATTGAGTTAGCAGGTGGACAATAGTCGTGATGTTTAAGATGCTTGTCTGAAAATTTCGGTGTACGTTTGAACGTGACTAGAGTCATGGCAAAACTGGTGCATTTTTCGCATAACTTTCGATTGATGCTGTTTTGGTAGTTCATAAATGTAATAAAAAAAAATTGTTCTCTTGTGTTTTTGCAGGAATACTTAGACGAGGACAATGAAATGGAGATCGAAAATGAAACATCGGCGCCCATAGTGACGTTGTCAACGACGACTGCGACGACGAGTACGACAACGACAACGACAACCACGCCAAGGCCCACCGTCGTGATAGCTCGAACGACGGTGATTCCTCACGACCGGCGAGATTCGAGATCTCACGATAATTCGAGTGGTTCTCAGTCAAATGGTTTGCAGCAGCAACAGCAGTCAGTTCACAGTCTTCACAAGTGGCAATCGTCAACCACACGTGACAGTGCCAAGGACCCGAAAGGGCACGGTCAAAAAAACAATAACAGAAACGGAAAGTGTAAGTGTGCATTCGATATTACCATGAAATCTTATTAATCGATTAAACGAACTTACCTGTAATTGAAGTTCTATCGTAATTGTATGAAGCGTCTCATTCCGTGCCAGTGATGACACAAATTCAAAGCACAAAACTTTTTGCCCGTGCTTTGTCGTCATGACAACGCGTACTACAATATTTCTCATTCTTTAAAGCACTGCCGTAACAATCTTAGGGTAATCTCCGAAGGGTGATGGGTAATATATCGAGGGAGGGAGCTATTTCTTCGGAAGAAGCGCTTCATGCAATTGCAATTGGACTTTACTTACAGGTAAGTTCATCCAATCAATTAATTGTATTCGCGCCTCTTTCTCGAGATAGACATGATAGATGTTTAAAGTATGTTGCGGCAGATAATGCGAGCATGAATAAGTCATGTGTAACCTCCGTAATTTCTCATAGAGTACGTTTACACGACGCTCTAAATCCGGTGTTACGAAAACCGGTTTAGATAAACCAGGCGTTTACACGGTACCTAACACCCGCTTTACCTCGTAAAGCGGGCGTTAGGACCCGTTTACACGCACTTTAACGCCTGATTTAACTACGCCGGTTTTCGTAACACCGGAATAAGAGCGTCGTGTAAACGTACTCATAGTTATGTAGGTGTATGTAAAATAATATAAATATCATAATAAATTATGATATTATATATCATATTGCAAAGTTATGTATATTGCAGAAATCTTGCATTAAAAGTCCATTTGCAATGTTGCAAAAAGATTTAATTTCTTAATTACAGTGCTGCAATTAGAATCAGATTTTAATTTTAGCAACGTCACCTATCTCAGCAACCTTCAGCGAGGTTGCTGAAACCTTGTTGCAATGGTGCTAAGACATTACTGTAACGTTATACGTCCTATATGGGGTATGGGTACCTATATATTGATATGAAATTTTACGCCATTCGCAGAACAGTCGCCTCTGCATTATCCATCAGTATTAATTATTCTGTTGAGATTAGAAGCCAATTTATAAGATTCCTTTAGTTCCCTTTTATGACAAAATGATCCATACAAGGCTCAGTTAATACTGATAAGATATTCTCTGACCCAATCGGTGACTTGTGTCATACAATTATTTTGATCATTTTCAACTCCAATTTGTCGTCCGTCAGATGAGGATGTGACTATCTCATGCAAAACTGGAGTGATCTTTTTTTTTTCCCTAAATCACTTGAAAAATTGAGAATTTCGATCACGCTATGAAGTACCAAAAGATTAGCTAAAAATCTTGATAAAGAATTAGAAGAAAATCTCACACAACGCCTTGAGATAATTTCCAAAACTGCGTTAGTCGAAGGTAAATTTAATTACGCCTGACTCACAGCATCTTTGATGCGTCATCGGTACTAATTTGTAAGCCCTCCGAATCTGAAATCCTCAAATCATCAATAATTTAAGGTGATAGTAACAAAACTTCAAAAGGCGGGCAGTGGAACGGTGGTAGCGTGCCCGGCTCACACGCAGTGGGCCCAGCTTCGATTTCCACCGATGGAGAAAATTCTTATGTGATTTTTCTGCGACCTCAGTGGCTTGGAACCAACCTAAAAATGTAGGTCCAAAGACAAGGTGCAGCGCCTTGGTGTAGTAGCCAAAAGACTGCGAGATGTCCCGGGTTCGATTCCCGGTACCGTAGGCTCGCTAGAGGTGGAAGCAAGAATATTAGGCACGGACGTAGGCTCCAGATGGAGAGCGTACGAACTACAACCTCATCTGTCCTAATGCTGACACCTAGCGCGTCGCCGCGACGAGCTCCAGTGCCGGGAATAAAAATCGGAGAAAAACGGATATACTCGAAAGACTCTGTCTAACAACCTGACTGAGGCTATAGAACTCGATCGAGTCGGTGGAAGTCAATAACATATCGTATCCGACCTCTATCTCTGTCGGGTGCGACCCAATCTAATTTATCATTCGGAATTTATAAATGAAAATAAGGCACCGAATGACGATACAATTCCTTATCCGTTTGGGGAGAAATTCCCGATCCAAAAGTCAGTGACTAGCTTACCATTAAGATTATTCATGTACATTTGCAACGTTTAAAAGTTGACTAGGTAAACACGTGACGTATTTAGACAGCTCGATCTATATATTTTGAATCTTTGAAACCGTCGTAAAAGGTATCGAACTCAAAGTCATATATGACCATCGATATGTAGAGGAATATCAGCGAATATCAGCGAGGTCTTTTTGTTACAGATATATCTTGACATATGGGATATTTTCAGTAGAGTATTCAATGGTGGATTCTTTCGTCAGATTATACATTTCGTCAGGTTATATACATAACACGAAAGTATAGTGTAAAATTTCGAGTAACTTGAACACGTGGTTTTTTTTTTTCGTACAAATTTTACAGCTTAACGTTCGACAATTTGATTATTGATATTTGAAGGATCGTTCGGGAATGAATGATTATCCATTAACCAATGACATCGAGATACGCCATTATAAAATGCCAAATGAAAACCGGATTTTGTTATTGCTTCATCGTCCCACCAATGACACAGCCAGCCATAACAGTTGGTCGCACGATTGCTAAAGCTTTTACATGATTTTTTTGTTATTATTGAATAATCTCCGAGGATTTTAATGGAGTCTGTAAATATGTCTATACGATTTCTCCTATTATTTGTGATGACAATCCGATGTAAAATTGAAAATCCTTTCGCCCGTTGAATTACTAATGACGACAGGCAACACTGGGAGTGTACAGTCGATATACGAGTGTTTATATTTTATCTGCAATACAAGACTGAGGTTACTATGTACATTTATGCGTTTAGATGCATTTATGCCTGGCGAACTTTCACCTGCATTACTTATTGACAGCCTGCTGGAGCATTATACCAAGAAATTCTTCTAATACTTACAATTCCTTGATCGTATTTGCTTGGAATGAAAATTTTGTATAAGTAATCCCTCAATTGCAATAGATTTAATGGGATTTTTTTTTTTTTTTATGCCAATGGAGCGATGAATAAAAATTAATTTGAAGCTATTCTATAAAAATATAATTACAAAAAAATTTATTGTTAGAATTTTTCTTTCAAAATGGATATTAATTTATTCTCTCGTTGATAATAATATTGGATTCCTGCTTATCGTGCTAGAAAATTTTTTTATATACTTTATTTATTCCCATAGCACCAATTTCTGCTTTCATCGATATTTAATATTCATTCATCATCATTTTGAGTGGTCACCTATTCTTGTATATTTATAGCCAGATCTAACACACGAATAGAGGTGAACCTTTTTCGTAATTTACATGAACTTTTAACATTCATTCAGACTTCATGTTAGCGCATGTTCTTCCATCTGTGTAGAAATATAATGCAGTATCCCCAAGATCTTGATTATTGGTTTTCTTCCATCCTCGTCTTTCACGCGATTGACAGATAATTAATGAATCCGGAGAGTGTCAGAGTTCGTTCCATTTGCCTCGTAACAGCTGGAGCATTACTCACGTGAGAAGAGAAGTAATGTGAAAATTACTAGAGAACTCGATGCCAGCACATACGAACAGCTTCACGTGTTATATAAATTACTTTTACCCCCTTTGAAAGTCGATAGAAAAATTGTGCTATACTAGGTTTCTTTTTGACTCTTCGATACCTCTTGACACAAAATTTATTTACTTCGATCGGCTGACAGTTTCGTACGATTTCTCCGAGTGAAGACTCGCGGAAAGCAATGACAGCTCTGACATCGCTATAGTTTTCCTTCAATCAGCTGATGAGTCTTCATACATGAGAATTATTTCAGAATTTTCCATACGATAGTTTCGGATCAAAGGGTAGCGAAAAGGAGACCGAAAAGAGGCAAGATCTCGATGGATATTGTTGAAAATAATGATGGAAAATTATATTGAACACAATTTTAGCGATTCTCGCAGTAAGCTCTTTCGAAAGAAGCCCAATAGCCAGGGTAGCATTTTTTTTTATCACACATTTTGTCACCCCGATATGCGCGAAAAAATATATTTCTCGAACAATGACTCGAGAGCCATCTACGGAACGTCTTACTCCGTCTTCATTCAAAATTTGCAGTTGATAGGTTATTTGATTTAGGGGTTGGTGGCCTATGATAGGATTAACAAACGGAGGGACGGACGGAGAATCGAGTTCCTTTTCGAATCTAATCTTCGTCAATCGTCGTTACGAAGAAACTTAACGGACTCGGCAGTTTCTTTTGATTCTGCCAATTGCCTACACCCTTAAGGAGGTTCTGCTTGAACCTAAAAAAAGTGGCAGTGACTTGAAATTTTAACATTATGCTTGCAAAGATATACTCCGTGTACCTGAAAATTTCAACAAGATTTATTACCAACTTTCTGAGACAAAAAATCAGCAAGACAGCCTCTAAGCACATATAGGGTGTCTTATGGCATCGACCCTTCTGACGTAAGGAATCAGGTAGTTGAAAAAGATGTGACTGTTTGAAAATGTCAGGAAAGTGTAAATTTATCTATTAAAAAAGCCCAGAAAAAGAAGAAATCCGTTTCACTAGGCCTATCGTGAAGTTATGACAAATTAATGAAATAAAAATGTGCCAAACTCGATGGGATACGATCAAGTCGTTCTGAAGATATACAGCGGTTGGACTTTTTCAGGGCAAGCATTTTGATTCATTTCGAACACATTGGCGATGAAAACTGGAGAAATGAATTTCACAATCACAAAGCTTTCTCTATGAAGAAGCAAAATATATAAAATGAATGCGTATCCTGAAAGGAAAGTAGAGATGCTAGGACGACACATAGCACAGACCGATCCTCATTAGCATATCGCATGCCGAGTACTCGCGTGCATATCTCGAGTTTTCGCTGAACTCCGTTCGAATACCAGAAAATATTTCTGTGTCGAGTGAGGCTGCAATCGGCAGCGAGCAAAACAGAACACGAGACTCTCTTGATCCGCGTCAGTTTTTTTTTTTTTTTTTTTTCCCGCGTGGGCGTTTATCCCAGGATACCGAGGCAACACACGTCGTAACAACGCTCGACGATAGTGTGAATTTCCCAGCAGACACAAGGATATTGCTCCCAGAAGCGAGACATCGGGCTCGTAGACTTCTCGTTTATATGCGATCTCTCATTCTCGTCCATTATTATTATTTAATGCACAGGGCTGTTTTACGTATTGCCTCTGCATGATCAAGAACCTTTCACGCGTCACTATATATGAATGGGTACAAAAGAACCCACGAGAGTTGCGATGAATGTGGGTGCCTTGAAGAGAATAGCTCTGGTACAATCGTATCAGTGTCTTGCAAGGGAAATTTTTGCCTCGCTCACCCATCATATGTGTTCTTGCTACTGCAGCTGGTTGAATAAATAATGGGATAAAATCTGGGGATAGAAAATATAGAATTCATCGAGGTTACGATTGATATCCATGTCACATTATCTCCGATGGTTTGGATCGATTTTCTTCGAGGAGCGAGTATATGGGGAGACTAGAGAATTATTGCTCCCAGAGGTTTGGCTATTTGTCAATGATATCAGGAAAAAGTGTTGCCGAAATCGTTCTTATAAGAGTTGGTAATACGACTGGTCGTCCGACAGATGCTGAACTATCAGACGTGACGTCATTAAACCGAATAACGAATGAAAATAATCGCAGGATTGTCATGGAATATAAATGTAAAACAAACAAAGTTCGTTACCTCGTGGACTTGTCTCTACAAATTCAATCTCAAAATCATTTAGTTTGAATTTCTTCAAGACTCCAATTCATTTCGTGTGTAATCTCTGTCATAAAGTTTAGCCAATCAACAGTTAAAGATACGAGCGCAGGTTCATTGGCGTAGAGCTCTGGCTGTCTCCTGCTAACTCGTCGTGTTCATTATCATTACTCAGATGGGTGACCGTTTAGCGCGTGCTGTCGGTTACCAGTCAAGCCGGCTCTTAGGAAAACCTAGGAATCGTTCAAAGTGCAGCCTGTATATTGGCCAGGCTCTAGACACTTTTCCGCTGCTGACGTGCAAATGTAATGCAGGATAGGAGTGAGTTGCCCGGAGCAACAATCCAGGATTGAATCTTAGAATTATGGAAAGGGGGAATGAAAGGAAGAGGCCATACAAATCTGAGAATCTCTCAAAGCACTGCCAGTTAAAAGGTTCTTCGCACTTTCCCTGTGCCCACATGCAAATGCAATACAGTATAGTTGCCCCAGGTTCAGTTGTCCCAGGCAACCCTCCAGTGTTGACTCTAGAAATATAGAATTGGAGGAATGAAATGAAGTGGACGTAAACGCCCGAGAAAAGTGGAACGGCCGAAATGAAAAATAATAATACAAAATTTTTCCAACCGCAGTGGCTCATTGGCTTATTGAGTTATTTATTTGGCTGTGGAGCCACAGCATTTGGATGAGCTTGGCGGCGCTGAAGGTTATTTTTTTAGGGAACAGAATTCAAGAAAGAAAAAAACAATGGGGAAATATACGAAGGGAAGCTGGGAGAAATATTCCAAAAGTAAATTATTAACAGTACGCTGCAACAAAGACGTTGGTTACTGCCATATAACCAACGTGTAATAAATTCATTTGACTCACGTAAATTAACGCTCACGTGCTTGTACACCGAGTCAGGCCGGTACATACGACAATAACGCACTCGTCACGCACTCACGTGTGGGCGAAGTGGCGGATATTACTGGCTAAAAAAAATTGCGTGCTTAGAATTGCGTTTCTAAACACGAAAGTTCACGGGGGCGACAACGATTAGTAACGCTGCAATCGCACACCATTGCTCGTTATTTATTTTCGTTTATTCTCGCAAATGAAAGCGACGCGGCCAACGATTAATGCTGCCACATTAATTTGCACATTGATGATGGCATAATACATCGTATATCACATCCTGCCGGAGGTTAATTATCTACAAGCTCGAGCCTGCAACGAAAAAAAAAAAAAACAGGACAAATCTCAGAGAGTGAGAAAAAGTGAATTTCATGCTGCGCTCTTAGAGCACACCGTCCAATGCTACGATGATGGATCAAAATTTTTCTTGGGCTGGAGAATTGAAAAACTTTGCTATAAAAAATCAATTTAGCACTTAACGAACTGTGAATTAAATATAATGATTTTGCGCGAGTGGCCAAGCTCCATATGACAACTCGCATCGTTCTCGCATATTAATTTATAACAATTCGAGGTAAACGAATATAGACATGAAGAACTGATTAAGCGATTTGAAAATAATATGGTCCGAGAAATACAAAGAATACAATTTTTTGAGAGCTCGAGTGAAAAATTGAAAGCGGCTATCAAGCAGCAATGAAAGTGTGAGGAACATGCCTCCCATCTTCGAATATCCCGCGAACAATATATCCCGCATTTGATCAGCGTATGATATCTATCGATCAATCGACTCACGTTGTTATAACCGACACGCTTTGTTTTTCGAAATTCCCCCCACTCTCGTATGAAACCCTATGTAAACCCGTCTCCGCATCGATTCGCTCTCTTTCGCTCCGGGATCATCAGCTGGCCAACTTCGTCTCATCCATTGGGACCTATATCGGGAGTACTTATCCAGTCTATACTCTGAACTCTAATCGGGAACCTCCATCCAATATATATTCTTCGGAAGGACGTCAGGATCCTGGAGCAGGAGAAAGGGCCAACGAGGGATTTTTCGCTTCAGACCCCCAAAAACCTGCGCCTTATAAGTTGAGTTGATATCTCATAATTGATTACGATTTTTATTTGCGATTACAAACGACCCTCTTATTCCAAAGAAAATCTATTGAAACGCGAAGAGAATATGTGGGAAGAATGAAGGAATGCAAGAATCGAGAATTTATATGACTAATTAGGACGTGATTATATGAAAATTGTTTAGTGAATTCGTGAACGGTATTTTGATGCGAAGATCGAGATTGAATATTGATCAATTGTGACGTGATTCTTGAATGTTGAAAAATAAATGAAGTTATCATTCGTATTTCTCCTTCTTATCTTATAAATCTATTTAGAGAAGGATAATAAATTTACAAAAGTTGCTCACGGTTCTTCAAAACGTTTGCCTCGAAAGCCTAAAGTTGACGTGTGACTTACGTCGAACCTTTGATGCTCCTGGACTCGAGGATTCATGACGGCATTTTCATTTTTATGTTTCAGCAGCTGAAATAAAAGAAGCCCTTCAGCACGCGATAAAGGTATCGCGAGAGGGTAGTTGCCAGTGGCCACGGGCACGCGTTATACCGGTCCGCGATGTCTATCCAAGTCCCTCGACGACTTACATTCCACACTGTGCTATTCTGCACAGGTGCTCCGACGACACCGGATGCTGCAGATCGGAAGCGTTAACCTGCGTGCCCAAGGTCTCTCATCGCGTCGAACTATACTTCTATGTGAGTAAAATAATCATTTATCTACGATTGTTAGTCCATGAAATAAGAATCAGCGTCTTAAACTCGTCATCGACGATCTGAAGTGATCACACAAGAGTTCATTCATAAAAATTTTTGCTCGTCGACGGTATTTTAAAGCACTAATTATCGTATATAGATAGTACTTTTTCTTCGCTACTGCATTAATCATTTTATAAATTCACGGTACTTACTGTACCATTACTGTACCGTTATTAAACCACTGCGATATCATAACTGCACTGTCATACTGTGCCGTTACTGAACTATTAGTGTACATTTGCTGTACAGTTACCGTACAGGTAACTGTATGGTAACCGTATGTTTACTGTATCGGTACAGTATATCTACTGTATCGGTGCCGTTACTGCATTGTTACTGTATTTTTACCGTACGGTTACTGTAGCATTTCAGTATTGTTATTGTACTGCTGCTGTAACGTTCCTGTACGTCACTGTCAGTGCATTATAACTTAACTGTTACTGTAGCATTTCAGTATAATTATTGTACCGTTACTGTGTCATTCCTGTAGCATTCCAATAACGTTACATTATATAATGTTGCTGTATTGTTTCTCTACGGTTACTCTACTGTTATTTACTGCTACTCTACTGTTACTTGACTATTACGATACTGTTACTTTGTTGTTATTATACTCTTACTGTATACTTACTCTAATGTACTGTTACTGTATCGGTACTGTAACATTTCATTACCGTTATTTTACTGTTGTACTTTTTCCGTACTGTTACTCTATACTGTTAGTTTACTGTTACTCTACTGCTACTCTACTGTTACTTGACTGTTATTCTATTATTATTGTACTGTTACTTTCCTGTCACTGTACTGTTACCCCCGATAAAAATTTATGCACGTGAAATATTTTCGAAAAATATCTATGAAATATAGACATTTTTGGCACCCAGAATACATGCTATATATTGCACATCTATTCCACACGTAAAAATTATACATGCGAAAAATGTGTTTCATTTGTATATACGAATTATATGTGAAATGTATTCGAAATATATGACGTACATGCAAATTCCATGTAAGCTATATTTTAGGCGCCAAAAACTTGTGAATGCCACATACATTTTTTTCATATATTTTACGCTCATAAATTTCCTTGGGGAACGCTACTGTTGCTTTGCTGTTACTTTTCAGTTACTGTCCTGTTACTGTACTGTTATAGTACTATTACTGCAGTGTTGCCGTATTATTATCGTACTGGAACGTTTGTCATTGAATTTTCGAAATGTTTTTGGTATATCGATCTATCCCGCGTTTCTTTAAATAGTGTTTCCCTTTTTGGAAGATTTTTTTGCAGACATATTTTTTGTCAAGATCTACTTTACTATAGATATATTATGTCGGGAATATTTGGTGGCTGGATATATTTTTATGCAGACCCCAAATATGTGATGGACCGGTAAAACTGAAATTTTTGAATTTGTAGCTCGTAGAATGAGTTACATGCAGTGAATGATACGACTGACGGTATATTTTTCCTGTCTTATTTTACGACTGCCTAAAAAATTCACAGCTGTGATTAAACGACACGTAAAACCAATTGCTACTTGAATAGCCACCCAATTAGATTCACTCCGCACAGTTAACACTGTAATACTCGATCTCCACATGCTAAATGTACAAATTTCCCTGTTGTGTGCACCCAATTAGACATTAACGCTTGACAGTTTGAGTGAAATTGATCGCCCGAGGCAACGAGCCTCTTTCGCTCTTTCCATTTGAAAATGAGATTCACAATCGTGCCAGAGTATCTTATGCATGACGACCGGAGGGTAAGTTTGTCCAGCGGAATGTCCACACTGTATTCGTGCAAAGAGAGCTTTCCGTTGAATTTTTCGTATTATAGTACATGTATGAGGAATTCCCCCCTCAGACTATCCCTGCCATTGGGCAATATTCACTTCCGGTTTAATTTTCCTGACCACAAACGTTTAATGTTGGCCATTGGGGTCATATTTATAAGAAATCCTATCCGCAGGGCGCGTAACGAAACAGTCAGAAGTCTTTTTTTCTCATCCTAAAACCCATGATCATTGCCTATTTATAATATTTTGAATAATCCCATATCTGCAGGTTCTAGTACCAAAATTAACAATTCAATTTCCTCATTTTTTTTTTTTGCAACATCATTTATAATTCATAAGATATTATTTATGAGTACATTTCTCATGAGTGAAATATGAAATTGAAAAAAAATCGTGAGCCAGAAAAAAAAATCGTAAATTTTCCAGAACGACGAAGTTGACATGAAATTCCCCATATGTGCTATGCGATAATTGGAAGGCGTTCACGGTCACGGAACTCTCACAAAATTAACATATATCCTCCGGAGCTATCTCTCGAATAAGTAACTTTGTGTTTCGCGGCACGTATTATATACACGTTACCGCCCCCAATTTGTCCATCATTGTTCGGCCAGACCGTCCGCCCTTAAAGAAAGTAAAGAAAAAATAAAAATAAAAATAAAAGAATTCGGTTAGTATCCTTCCGTCTTTAAATATGCCAAACCTCAGCTTCGAGCTCTTCGCCACGGCATTCGACCCACATGCAGCTTGAACTCGCAAAAACTCGTTCTCACATAAAATATATGTAACGATACATAATGGGCCTTCTCGAACGTAAAATTGATTCAAAATATTCCTCGAAATATTTATTATTTTAGGTTCAGGGACTCGCGGCCCATCCCTACTCGTTCTGATGAAAATCCATTTGAATTGATCTAATGACAGACACATATTTATTGTGGCATCATTCGAATTAGAGGATTTTTTTCTTTACAATAAAGATTCCATTTGAATAATTACTCTTATCGATAAATATTATAACTTTTTTTCGACAGACTGATTGGTAAATTTTCTTCGCACGGTATTTCATTCGTTAGAGCGTTATGAATAGCCAGGAAGATCCCAAATATGTGAAAAAAAAAGAGTGAGAAAGTACGAGTACGTGACTTTAATATATTCGAGCATCCTTAATCACCGTTTTGTCAGTAATAAGTGGGTAGGGCATTCGTACGCTCTTTGCAGCCTCGAATAGTTTTTTTTTTTTAACTTTCTTCTATATGTGGTTTTTTTGTACTTCTTGACGCACCCGTACCGCATACAACTACGTCATATATGCGTCTGTACGCTCATATACAGTTAACCGGAAACAACGCTCCCTTTTGTCAGTACTCTTCTCTCGATCTCATATGGATCCTCGTTACTCGGGATCTGCACAGTTTGATCGAGTGGAAAAAAAAAAATTCAGTGTCGTTTTAATTTTTCTTTTTTCTTGCCATAAGCGTGCAAATTGGAAGCTTGAAAAATGAAATTTTTTGCTACCTCTTTTTGCAAGTTTTTTTTTCCCCAATTTTCAATGCCAATCTATTTAAAACGGGACAGAGAGTCAAGAAAACATATTTATCAAGAGTCGTGGTGGCGACTCAAGATTGACATTTACCTACCTTACCGACACCTAGACGACGCGTTACAAGACACTATATACGACTCTCAACTTCCTTCTACACGGGAGTATATCTGTATAGAAAAATTATCTATTTTATATTTTTTTTTTTCTTTCGATTAAGAAATGTAACGAATGCTTTAGCCAATAAGCACGACGACGATATCGCGTTATTTCCGTTTTGTACGAAGGTCTGACGCTTCGTCGATTTTTTCGCAACCTCCACGATGTCTCGAAAAGCATGGCTCTTGTATATCCACGTTTTCGCACACTTGAGCAACCAATGGCGTGGCTTCAACCTCGCAATGTATGTAAAAAAAAATTTATTTACAGAAATATATTTACGGATTTTTAATTGAATATCAAACTGGTGTAAATCCAACTGTGTTTTTTGACAAATATGGTGAAAAAAAAAAATTAATTATTCATCAATGTGTGTGGTATACGCTATCATTTTTCTCACTCTCCGATCATGATGATGGTGTAATTCGGAATAAATATCAATTAAACAATGATTAAAGTCGAGTGTATAAATAAATTGATAATTGTTTTTTCCACACTTGAGAATTTTTTGTTGTTCTCGCGAGTGTCAGATTAGCTTTTTCCATATAATTGAAGATTTCTTTGGTGCCAGACTTAGGTAATTTTTTCTTTCGTAATTAATTAAATAGTGTCTATTATCAGAGAATTTAGCGTATAGGATTCGTATTGTCGCAGTTTTTTTCAACTTGTTATCAAGATTATGTTATAATTTTAAGAGCAATAAGGTACAAGTCAAATTTTCAAATCCGATTTTTAAAACAGTTTCGCTGACAGGCGTTCATCGAATGAGTAAGATCGAGCAACTTGTAACGCACCAAATATCATTAATATATGCGGGTTAATTGGATCTTCGACAGGCTCAGGGCTTCAAAAATGTTTATCGCATATGCTACGCGTTATCAATGAGCACTTTTCATCTTTTTCAATCTCCCAGATGCAAAAATAATGCAAAAACCTCCAACCATCCGGTTTATCATGCAAAGTGCTCAGTGGCAGGGCATTCTTTCTGAAGATCCCATCCGAACGCAATCCTGACTGAATCGGTGAGAGGGTTCGGATTTTATGAAGTTCGAAATTTTCCAAAAAATGATTCTGACAGCTATGATTTCCCCAAATTGTGAACGGATTTCTATAGCTACTACATAAAGATGCGTTTGCCTTATGGAATATTAAATATTTGGAAAAGTTTTAGTAACTTGAACCTTAAAAAAAATTGAACGACTTTTACGACAGAAAGGATGGAATAAGCTGCAAGTTGAAACTTGCGAATTGCTTCCTTAAAACTTCGAAAAATGCTCAAAGCTTCCTTCTACGCGAGGAAGCCAAAATTGACAAAGGGCCTTTCTCGTAGGGGAAGCGTTGCGAATTTGGAGGAAGCAATTTCCAAGTTTGAGCTTGCAGCTTTTGTTAAAAATACCTTTGAGCAATATTCAAGATCTGAAGATTAAGAAACAAATCCTATATGTTTTAATTTTTTTTTCCCCCCACCCCCCGATGAAAGAGCTCGGCCTTCTTGACAGTGACGATTTCCGGACAGTTTTCAGGATGCATTATCCGCTTATCGTAACCTCAACGCTCATGTTGCCGAAAAAAAAAACTTGAAATTACGGAAGTTACCGTACGGAAATTAAGGAAAATATACCGAAGCCCAAAAGTGCTCCGAATAAGGTACGGATGAGCAGGATAAGCCCCCTCGAGTATAAGCACGAGGTCCGCAAGTGTTTAAGGTTTTCAAATAATCATATACGCATCGTTTCACAAGTTGTTATTGTTGTTTTATTTTTCAATTATTCCGGAGCTTTTACAAAACAAACAATCAAAATAGCCGAAGAACATTGCGTCATTAATCATTACTTAAAATCTGCCCGTCCGCGCGCGTACGGCGATTGCTTGTTCGTACGTAAATAATAATTTCCACGGGATTTGCGATCAGCCACGAGTCCACCCATTCTGGCGATCTTACTACAGTTGCAATCATTATAACCGAGTTCCTGGTACGACGTGCACTTGCATCCTTCAAAACCCGTATCCGAGTTTATCGATTCCGCAAAGAGTTCATAAGCGAGCATGTGAGAATAGTAATTTGTTCTTTCCGTAATTGAATCGTCGAATTCGTCAAACTGAATCTGTCCACCGTTTGGATAAAAATTCGAAGTACCGATAGGCTCATCAATGCCCAATTGACCACCGTTCGTGTGTATCACCTCAACGCATTGCGCGTCCTTAAGAGTGAGACGTTCGCCAATACCAGCGATTCTGAACAAAGGATTGGCCGGATCTAATCCTGGAATTGTGCGTATGAGAAGAAAAAGATAACGTTGGGGATGAGAATTTTAAAAGACAAAAAATAACGAAAGTGATGGATATACGTGGTCGGTGTTATATGGCTTCGGGCAGTCTGCCATGTCGAGCAATGATGTTTTCGTGCATTGCTCGAATGGGTGACCGCTTGGTCGACCGTCTAGCTGTGTATCGAAAAACGAATCGTATACGTACAGCAGAAGGGATGCTCTCGTCTATATACGAGGCTTTGGGACTTGCATTGCAAATCCAAGTGTGTAGTTTTTAAACACTTATGTGTGTAATTTCTTGTAGTCACTTTTTACACACTTTAAGTGTGTTATTTTGTAAAATTACACACGTGAAAGTGATTAAAAAGTAACTACAAGAAATTACACACATAAGTGTGTAAAAACTACACACTTGGATTTGCAGTGTGGACGATTGCCAAAGAATCGGATCAAAGAATCGGAAAATAAATATGACGACTTTGTTTCGGGACGAGTTTTCTGCCCTCTCTCGTGCTCTTGTGCCAATCCGATATAGCAGAGAGGGTGTGTAGCTCCGGCTACTGACGCAACAGCGGGATGGGGACTCCGTGAAAAATGTTAGAATCATGCGTGTAACACACGAAACATATGTGTATGCAAGACACAAATATTTATACGGAATTTTTGAAAACCCGCCGCTGGAAAATTCAGCCACGAAAAATTGGATACAGATAATTGGCCTTCAAATGGCTGTATAAAGTTTATGACCCAGCAGATGCGAGAGGCTTTGCCTCTCTGATGACTCTGTTTCCGCGTACGTTGCACAGCACTTGTACGCATAGCACACATAAAGATGGTTTGGAAGTCGGGGAAGTGTATGTACATGCAGTGGGGCTTCTCAATAAGAGCGCCCATAGGGCTTTAGGGGAAGGAATTTCCGAAAAGGGTGGTACCCCCCACTCTCTATCGAAAAACTTGCTCGCTCGAAACGTAAGCGGGTCTCTCAATAAGAGCGCTGCGACTCTCGTCGGTTTTAGCGCGTATCAACGCTTCAAATAATAAACGCTTCAAGATAATAAACAACAATAATTTTAATTTATTAAAACAATATGTAATTAAACAAAAACAAAAAAAATGTAGACAATAATTCTACGTTATGAATAAAAATCTCAAACATTTACGTTATGAATTATTTTCTTTTGATCTAAAATCAACTTTGCCTACACTTCAACGTTTTTCATTTCAAAAAATTGTTCACAACATAACGTGTAATTTGCAACTACATATTCTTGTCAAATAATTTTTCCAATATGTTTGTACATGAATTTATTATTTCTAAAAAATTGTAATCAAAACTTTAAAATTAAATCGAAAAAGGGCACTGAAATCGAAACTAGCTATTGCTAAAAAAAGATTGCACGGATGATCGATAAATGAAAAACAGCTAAATTTGTATTATTATTTTTTTTTTTTTTAATCGTCACGTTAACAAAACGAGAAAGTCATTAATAATCAAACTTCACCGACGCTCTTAATGAGAAGCCGATGGAATGAATCCGATGGAATTCAAAACAAAAGCACGGTAGTGGGTTCATTGCTCGAGCATGGATGAGGGGAGGCGCTCTTATTGAGAACCTTCTTATTGAGAAGCCCGACTGTACATGCGCACAAGCAGGCCAATTTTTCAAGAGCCTATTTTTTCGTATAAGCCAACATTTCTGTTATCAAATATATACATGAGGCCTAAAAATATACTTAAAGTACATTTGTTTATAATAAAATGTAATAATTACGGCAGGAAGAGGCTCTGTGGCGTAGTTGAGTAATGATCAATTGCGTCAAATTTTCCAAATGAGCTTACCAAAAATAGTTTTGACTGAGCCATTGGTGAGATTGCCAGCGATTCCCATTATGTGAGCGCCCAGACCATGACCAACGAGCGTAACATCCTCGATTTTCATGCCCTTAGTATCCTTCAAAAAGATCATCATCTCAGCAACCCTTTCACCCGCGTACCTCACAAATCGCGCAGCGTATCCGTAAGTTGATTTTGCACCTTCGTTCCAATCAACGATTACCACGTTCACATCGTTTTCCTTCAGGTATGCTGCAAACGGCGAGATAAAAACTCACATAACATAATAAAGGCGCGTGGAAGAAAGTTAATTCTTTTATCTATTTTATATTATAAATTTAGTTTCTTCAAAGAGATGAAATAGAAGAAAAAAAAACAAACCTATTTCAATGTCAGCGCATTTTCAAATGCATGACAAAAACTCACCATCGCGAATAAGAGTGCAGGCTGCACTATTACCGCTACCCATCCATCCATGAGTTACAAAAAACGTCGGCTTTGATGAATCAAATTTATCCGATTCCTCCAAAATTACTCTAAAATGAATATCCTATTGATTGGTTCGAATAGATTTCGTTATCTCTACCGCACATTCAGTTGAATTAACATCGTCATTGGTTTCACCTCATATCCTATCTCAGATTGGATTCGCTAAATAATAATTTCTCATTCTTTTTTTTTTTAACTACAAAACAATTAATTGTTGATTGACCGTACCCCTTAGAAGGATCTTTCACGTAGAAATTGAAAATTGTATCGAAGCGTGAGCTTCTACAGTTTTCCTCATGAAGCACCCCGTCCGTGGTCAACTCGACGAGTTGTTCATTGACATCAAGCATTTTGAGTCTAAGCGGAAAGGCCTTGATTTCACGTTGCCATCGACTTTCATTCAATTGTGAGCAGCTGCCAAAAATTGCTGAAATCAAATGATCGATTCTCATGTTATGGCTGAAAATTAATTCTCACAAAAAAAAGAGGGCCAACAGTTGGCGCTGAACCGAGATCCGCTGCAGCGATTGAGACAAAGAATTTTTGCTTTTTGCTTTTTTGGCATGTTCTTTTTGCTCGTATATGAAAAGTGTCCGAGTATGCGTGGGGGAAGGGGGCAAGAATGATTGGTATTGTATTTGGCTGGAATCGCACTATAAAAGGGGGTTCAAATATCATAAAATTTTAAAACTTTCTAAAAATGTTCATACCCCCTGAGAGTTTCGTAAATTTGAGGCTATCGAGCCGAAACTTTTTATGCAAATTTGCCCGATGACAAGGACAATCAGCATTTAATTGGACTAGAATCCCTCTATGGGTTCAGATACTACAAAATGATGATTTAGTTAAAAAGTATATATGCGCACCGTTTGAATGTGTATACTATCGCAAATTTGAGGACATCGATCCAAAAAATTTTACACCAATAGTCCAGGGGAAAAACATGTTCGTTATTAAATCTGGAAAAGAACCTTCAAGAGGTTCGGATTTTAAAAAAATGTTACAATTTTTTTTTTAATTTTGTACCTGCTCCAACGTTCGCGAATTTGAGCCTCAAATCGCGCAAATTAGATGAATTCGAAAAAAGCGTGCAATTAAAAAATTTGCATTATTTTATTATATTGCTCACAAGGATATTGAAAATTGAAGATCCCACTTGCACATAAATGGAGCATTAAGGGAGAAGAGGCTCATGGAGATTAGCGAGATAAAATAATATGCAAATTTATAATTTGCACGCTTATTTATTTTAGTTTTGATCTTTTTCGATTGAATTGTCAATATCTCTGACACAGTTTTAGCGTACTTGTGGTGTAGTGATGACGTCATGATGAAATCAATGTGTATGTATATATATACATAAATATATATGTCCTGTAGCGACCGGTGGGTATGCTTATGCATATTAAAATTTATATCTGGAACCTTGACAGTATAAACAGGGCAGAACATGTATAGCTACGTCTGATGATTACGATCGATCATTAACAACGGGATTGATAATTAAAAATTGCCTTTCTCAATATCATCAACTTCCATTTGAAAAATATATTTTTTCCCTGGGCTTTGCTTGTCGTTAATTTGCTATTAGACTACCCGAAGACCAATATTTTTTTTTTTTTCGGAGCAATAATAATAATTATCGGTGATGAACGATGACAGTCGCGATTATTGGTAACGACAGAATATTGGCTGTAGCAACTATTGGTATCAACCCAAACGGGATTTTCCAAGGTTCAATCAGAACTTCAATGTTTCATAGTAAAATGTAGGCATATGTTAATTCCTTCTCTTTTAACGTGAAAAAAAAACGCAAATTCGATACTCACTCAAGTTGATACCGACGAGGAGGCAACAGATCCATCCACGAAAATTCATGTCGAACGTTTGCTACAGGACCAAGAAAAAAAATCGTTTGAATCGATACATAATTATCGTATTGACACGAATGGAGCATTAATTAATCGTTGGCATGTAAAACCGAGCTTACTGAGGTATTTTAAATCTATGATTGAAATCGAAAAATTCTTCGTACATTTCGATTTAATTTTTATTTTGTCGAAGCTCATGATCAATTTTTTTTCAGTTCTACCCAATTAAAAAAAAAAAGTTTAGGAACTTTGACTAACCGAGGAAGAAAAACAGTCGGACGTAAAAAATTAAGTTCTCAGCAAAATGAAGATGGGTATCGACGAAACGACTATTTTTTTTTTTCGACTAAATTAGAGGTTACCTCAGTTACAACAATTAGTATACCGATGAAGATTGTAGATTCATCAGGATATCAAGCTAACGGATCATCAACGTAAAACAAGAAGAGACCGAAACAAAAATTAAATAACCCGAAATGAAAATGCATTTTGGGAAAGTCGTAGATTTATCTAGATCTCCGTTAGATCGCTTCAGATCAACGTAAATTCACTGAGATTTATGTAAATAAACGGAGAAAATAATAAGAAAAAATATGTTCGATTATAATATTAGGTTGACTCAAATATACACAATTCTACCGTTATATACGGAGATCTCGATAGATCTACGATTTTCCAAAATTTAGATCTACGTCGATCGAATTCGAAATGATAAATAACAACGTTGATCTGAATTAGATCTACATTTTAATATCCAGGCATTTATATATATATAAAAACGTTCGTAAAAATTTGAAAATATCCGAGCAACTATTGTCCGCGCACGTCATTTTCGTTCATTCTTCCTTATTCCAAGACTTTTCATGCAAATATGAACTTTTTATAATAGCTCACTACATCATTGAAATTTCCTTCAATCGTTTCGTTTCGAGCATACGAAAAAAAATCTTTCACTCCCATCGCCACATTGAATAAATACCGATAATTTTTTTTTATACCACATGATTCATAAGACCTGATATTGACAAGTCTTAGGAACATACGATGTGGTATTTTTTGTGACCTACGAATATTTCGAACTACAAGGGAAAAATAAATTTACGAAATGTCATTTAAAAATTTTACTCAGCGACTTTTTTTTTCGAGCCCCTCCAATTGATTATCATTACACGGAAAGAAAGACATTTCAAGAAATAATAACTGAAATTTAAAAAATACAACGATGACGAGAAAAAATGCAGTTTAACACAGTAAATTAATGTCTCTACAGTGTTTTGATCAAAAATTAATGTGCGGAATATACTTCTGTACTATCTGTATAACCATATTTGTTGGTTTGAACTGTAAAAACAACTATTTCCACTTCAAAAAAGTGACACTGTAAAAATTGAAAATGCTCGCAATGAATTTTGCTATAGATAAAATGAAAAACCAATAGATTTGTACATAAAAAAATTTTTAACTGACGCATTAAAATGAACTGTATAGAGAGAGTATTTTTACGAATAAAAGACGTAACAAAAAATACTAAATTCTCTATGAAAAACAGAAATTAAAATCAAGAAAAATTGTAGCACGCTTTCGTCGAATTCAACTGTGAAAATGATGGAAAAATTACAGTTTCGAAATGTGTATGGAGAATACGACGCAAACAAGAAATTCATAAGGATCAAGAAGCGTTCATAAAATTAATAGCGTAGTGGTATAGAGTGTCGGTCATTAGGTAGGTCGTTAGGTAGGTCTCAGGTAAAATCTCAGGTAGGCTTAAAATTAATTTCCACGGAAAAACGTCCGGACCACCGAGCCGGAAACACTCGTGAAAAAAAAAATCTCCAAATCTTTAATTTTTTTTTTTAAATTATTATTTAAGGATCGAAAGTGTTGAATTCGTTTACTGCGGAGGATCACGGGCTCAAATCCCGGTCAATGACGATTTTTTTTTTTTGCAAAATTCACAGTATTTTCAAAGATAATGGAACAGCAGTTTTAAATTCGTTCATCGATTTAATTGCTAATTTATAGATAATAAACGACATTTATTATGCTAATTCGACCCGCGCTTTTCAAAATCTTCTAAACTTTTATTTTTTACAGTTCACTTTGCAATTTCTCAAACATTAAATCCAAAAAGATGCGCTATTTTATTGGGAACTCACAAATGTCACCCTGACCTCTGGCGGCCAAATTTCCAAGTACTTCTCTCCAGTTGCTGCCTGATGATTACCATTAATTACCATGCGAATTTGTCACTTTTTAACAATAATTCAAAATCTGCTGCTTTATCACAAGAAATAAATCATAAATAAAGATCGAGAAGACATAGTCGATATTTGATGCGAGGGCATGAGATTTTCATCGCACGCAGAATATGAATAATCGTTTTAGTTATGTCGTGTAAACACAAGCGACGTGACTTTCAATTTCATAACTTATGAAATATGGACAATAATTTATATATAAAACATTTTTCATGCGATAGCTTGATATTTTAACTAATAATTTATTGTTCGAACGCATTTATTTAGCCGAAAAGTGACGGGAATTTTTTTTTTTAATTTTGAGGTTAAACATGGGATGTCATGTAGGTTCATTGTAATCCTTATGGCGATAATCACTTGATCCGTATCCAATTTGCGCAGTGGATTCTATCCACGCATAATCCTCAACGGTAATAAACCCCATTGTAAAATCTTACTACAAAAATCGCATTTTGCCGAAAAATATGTGACAATTCAGTGTTTACAACTGTTCCCTATGCTGCCCCATGCTAACTAGAGCTGGCTACTGGCAACGAACTGGAGAGAAGAGGCCATATTGGATAGGCCCCGCCTCCGTGTTGATTCCCAATATTATAATTGATTTCACAATTTGTACAATTTGTCACAGTGGTAAACTCTATTTACACTCTTATACTGTAAAAATTCATTATATCCCTGAATGCTTTTTATTTCAAATTCTAAAGAATTTCCGAAGTTTTCCTCCCGAGAGGCATTCTCTATTAACAAAACTGTAAAACATGATGGAAACATGACTAGAATTCACAGAAAATTTTTTTCCGTGTATTGATCGTGAACTTATGACCAAAAAATAAAAGTTGAAATTAGGAAAAATCAATAATCTAAATAATTACCAAAATTGTCTTATTATGCTTCCCTCGATGTCGTGTTGCTCCTTCGATGTGCTCGGGAAATCTGCGAAGTGCGGAAGATCCCCGAATAAGAACAGTTGAATTTTCGGTAGATCTGCGTCGTCGCGCAATGCGCCGTCTCGATGATATCTCAGTACTCGATGTATCGATCCAAATGATGTGATTGGTTATAAAATGTGCGTTGGCCAATCATGCACGCGGAGCTTTACTCGAAGTGGGGGGGGGGGGGGGGGGGGGGGTAAAGGTAATCCAATGATATTGAAAACTTACGTGGTGGATGGGAAAATTGTGGACCTTGACATTTCAAGCGTCTGATAGTTCTTACACCTGTGTCAAGATACTGATCAAAATAAACTTTTTTTGTAATTATATTTCTTTCTCATGTCTCTGGAGCGTACGGCTATGTTTTTTTTCTCACTTGGTAAAACGAAATTGGTCTTGTTTAATTACTCGAATTTACTCAAGACCAATTTCGATTAATTTTTATTTCATTAAAATGACTCGGAGCACCTGTAATTAATTTTAATGTGATTACAATTATACTCCAAGAATCAATAAGATGAATAGAATTGCAATTATTTTGAGTTATTTTAATTGTCCACAAAAATATTACAATTGCTTCGGACAATTTTGATGAAAACGATTATAAATTACACGAGATAATATTAAAAAGCCCTTTATGCTTGTAACAAATTTCCATGGGACTCCTATCATATTCAGGGAATCAACGTGTGCGCACGTGCTTCTATTTAATTTTCGGAAATTTTTCCCTATCTAAACAACGTAGTTGATCTATTTTTGAAATAAAAATTACAAACTGTAGAAATCGAGATCGACCGGTACGTTTTCGAGTTCCACCGCTGTCGTGAGTGAAATAGTTTTTTTTTCCTTTTTTTCTTTCACGTTAGCTGCTCGTGAAAATTATTACTTAGATAAGTCTATCGTTCAGTTTGTTCCACGAGTTCTCTCGATCTTCGACATAATAATAATACTTTTGTTTGCCTCTCGCAAGTGCGAAGATTGTCATTATTAATGAAACGCCGGCTCGATCCATATGTCAAGTTTCATATACCTACTAAGGAAAAAAAAAGAATTTCTTTTCTCGACTCTTACGAGATACGAAAATTACTAGCGCATTTCATGTCATTCATTGTGGTTTATTACAGGAGAAACTTTGCGATGGTGAAACATTTTTTCCCAGTTTCCATTGCCAATGTGTTGACAATGTTCCAAAATGCCGAGAAATCGCATTCAGAAAAACAGACATGAGCGTGTGAGTTTGTGTGTGTGTGTGTGTGTGTGCGTGTGAGTGTGCATACTCGTTCCGTAAATTAACGTCTATGTGTTACATTAATTCGTTTTTTTTTTTACTAGAAATGAAAATCGAAAATTAGATACTTACCCAAGTTGAAGCTGACGAGGAACCGTTCGATCAGTGAAAAACTTGTCGAACGTTTGCTACAGGACAGAGAAATGAAATTCCTTCGATTCAACACAAAATTATCTTATTGACAAAAATGACGTCTCGTTAGCGTGTAAAACCGAGCTTGCACTGAGCTATTTTAAATCTAACTGAAATTGGAAAATTTCTCGTACATTTCGAGTGAATTTTTTGTTTTGTCGAAGCTCATTATTAATTCGTTGCCTGTTTTACGTGAGTGAAAAAACACGTTATGGACAAGTATAATGGAAGAAAAAACTGTCAGGACAAAATATTAAGGATTCAGCGAAATGAACATGAGTTAAATTTAACCATAATTAGGACACCGGTAAACATATACCTCCCTCGATCAATTCCAACGAATCTACATTTAGCCCAGACGTCAAATTATATTTTTTGCTACTTGAGCGTACACCTTTGGCAAACGCCATCTTTTTAAAATAATTATTTTTTTTTTGTAGCAAAAAGTCCAATTGTCAAGAGATCCCTTGTAAAATTTGAGTACGTGACGCATCGATAGATTGGCAAATCACTATGCGATTACGCGAATTGAACTTCTTTTTTCTAATAAAAAAAAACAAGGCATTCTCGTGCTTTTGTTCCTAAAACTTTCTCCCTCGAGCATATGACACATGGATAGGTATGCAAGTTCAGTTTTCATTTCTACCTCGAAGAATGCTGACAAAAATACACTCACCTCGAAGTCCGAAGATTGGAATAATGGTTGAAATTTGTGGATGAGTGACTCGTTGAAATGTCAAAGACGAACTTTGTATCGTTGAGCATTTTCCTGCGGTATTTATACCAAGTAAAATCGGATAAAAAAAATGTGCCATCGTGTCACGTTTCTACGTGGCTTTAAACGTGCCGCGAGCAGTCGTCGCGTTGTCTCGATTCTATTGGATACCCTCACTCGTTGTATTAATCCCAGTGATGGGATAGGTTATTAATGTTGTAAAGTGGGGAAGAGTGACACGTGACAGGTTTGAAAATTGTTGATGTCGAAATTTCAAATGTCTGTTTTTACACCTGTGTGAATAACAGTAGGCCGAATGACTATTCCACCTCTGATTAGATCTCTTTCTTATGTCTCTGCAACGCTAAACTATATTTAGACACGAATACTCGGATGAAATTACTCGAAGCAATTTTAATTCATATTTATTTCAAATACAATTATTCGTGATAATTGTAATTTTTCCCAAACAAATTTAACTTGCTTTGAATACTTGTAATAAACTAAAAAAAAAATACGCTTATTCCGAGCAATTATAACGATCGACAAAATAGTTACAATTACTTCGATATATTGTTATGATGAAAACGGTCATTATAATTACACGTGTAATTTTTTGCTGCCCAAATTTGCTAGTAATTGCTTGGAACTTCTGACATATTTAAATGATTAACGTGCCTACTTTCTTGAATTTTGGCAAATATTTTTCTAATCTAAACAGAGAAGTTGACTTATTTTCTAAAAAAACAATTATTAATTGTACAAATAAATCACATCGTTAGTTCGGCAAGTTCCACCGACCTTGGGTCAAAGAATTTTTTTTTCTTCTCTGAATTCGAGAAATCGCATTAAAAAAAAAATGTCCGGGCGTTTGTGTACGTGGATGTGCATGCAACTTCGGAAAATCAACGCCAATATACTGTTAATTCGTTTTTATTTTACGAGACAAAAAAAATACAAAAATCCCGATACTTATCCAAGTTGACGCTGACGAGCAAGAGATAGATCCATAAAAAAATTGTGTTGAATTTTTGTTATAGAACCGAAAAAAAAAAAAAATCGTTCGAATCGACACAATGTTATCACAATGGACACAGATGGAGTTTCAATCGTCAGCGTGTAAAACCGAGCCTACTGGGCTATTTTTAGCACCCAAAAATACATTTAATTGCCTTGTTTTTTCCATCACTACGAAAAGTTTTCAAAAGTTGAATCATATAACGTACAAATTTCCAAATACACCTACCATTGTTATTTTTTAATTATATCTTGTGAGAATTTATGTTACATATTATGTATAGAAGTCATATTGCTTACGATCTGAAAATTGATCGCTCAAATGATTTGAATTAAAAAAAAAAAAATCGCATTGAAAGAAAAAATTCGAACGAAGTACTTTGCGAGTTATGTACTACCATGTCTGTACGACACCATTCATGATCCATGGACCGCCTGTCACTAACTCGCCAAGTACCTCGTTCGAATTCTTCGTTTCAATGTAAATTAAATTCGAACTTGAAGCTTTTTCTGTCTTCTGTTCGTACGTCCATATTATATTATTGTTCTCCCTTCAGGATAAGTTTATCTTTCACCTATAACTCGTAGCTCTACCTTTCCCAATCTCCCGTCTGTCAATAACTCGACGCAGCACTAGACTCACATTAAATCAAATGGCAAAGTATAGATTTTGCAACAAAACTAACAGAAGAATCAATTTTAACCCTAAAATGGTTGACCAGAACGAAAAAAAAGTCATGAGCCCAAGCTCCCGTCAAGTGGTACACGTACCTATACACTCATCCGGAAACCAATTGATATCTGTATTTTCCTAGTGGTTCCGGGGGAAATAAAAGTTTTAGGTCATATTCGATACTTTGGAGATCACTATTGACTGTTTATGTACCGAAAATACCGCGATTTTATAGAAATTGCATTGTACGATATTTTGTGCTATTTCAGTAATCATCAACTTTTAATGGTTGTCAGGTCATTGACGGGACATTGTCGTTGAGTTCGAAGCGAAAACATTGCGTAGTCGACTGTTTAGGTATTCAATTTTGACCTTGACAAGCGTAGCGGTCATCCGTGCCCTCTCTTTCAAAACAACCCTACACCCTTTGTAGTTACGCGTCGTTCACTTGTTCTACAAATATGTAAGTGTTTATTTTTCGTTCTCTTATTTTCCCTGATGAAAATTCGACATGCTCGGTCATCCGGAATTTTCGCGCTGCAGCGGTCGGCAGACGATTCCGGTCGTGGGTTGCGGTCGCATGAGCACGACCCGAAGACCTCCAGACCGTTGATAATGTGGAAACATAGATCGTCCGCAACGTGTTTGGCTTTGAAATAAAAGCGTGTATTCCTTGAACCGCGGTAGCACGTTTCGCCTGTGGCTTCTTCTTGTGCAACACGTTTATGGCTCTTAAAATTCCCACTTTGGACGAACCCAATACTTTGCGGTGTCCTTTCATCGCCGCACGATTATTCGTTAAACACTTGGGGAAAAGCTTCGTAGCGATTTCTTATCCAACTCCCATATACACACAAACTCGATCCTTGCCCTTTGCATGCGCAATTCAATCGTCCACGTGTATTACGATACATAGGCGTGATTGACATTTGACCTGACCCAATTTTTCCGCGGAAACGGTATTTATTGTTACAACGCTTGCCACCGTCAATACTCAATATACTGATACCATGATATTTCGAATCCCTTCAATCAGCTCGAGGTAGACCCGCCCATCAGGCTTCATTGATTTCTAACACTCGGAGGGACCACCCGTGAGCCTTGCAATAAGGATATTATGCACTCGCATGCATGCCCAACCAAATGCATTAAAAGTCATCGAGAATTGCAGTAGATTCCGATGAGTTAAAAATAAAATTGAAAAATAAAAATCAACGACACAAGACATCAAGGACATCGAGTTTCAAGAACAATATTATTGCAAAGTTATTAATGAAAAATTTTAAAATAATTTCCCATAAATTTGTCTCATTGTTTGGCCTCAATTTAAAAAAATTGAATTTCTCTGTGAAAAAATATCGTTTTAATTCTTTCTATGGTGCAATGAGATTGTTCTATTTTGAAGAATTTTTTCACAATTTTTATAATTTTCGTTAAATAACTGCAAACCCGCAAACTACTGCCCATGTACGAATGCCGGAGCATTGCCGGATCTACCCATATGGCACAAAATTGGCACAAGCCCGACTGCCAAATTTCGTTTGGTAGTACTGGCTCAGTACAGATAAATGCTTTGCCCAGTACTGGGCAAATGCTGATGACTAGTACTGACGAGTAAACATATATGGGACTCAGCCGACAGTTGATTCAGTACAGGAGATACACTGGGTCAATATTGTGGTTTGTACTGGCTGCAAATTATTTCGTGAGACACCCGACAGTTGCCTCAGTATTGGTTATATGCTGGGCTGACTTTTGTTGTGAGACTCGAGTGCAAATAAGTTCTGCATAAGCCCAATAGTTGGCTCAGTACCGGGCATACAATGGGACGATATTTGTATTTCGTATGTCGATCGCACGATGCCAATGCACTACTGTGATTCGTCGTGATACTGGGTGCGTGTTGGGCCGACATACAGTATATCATTGGGGTACCGACTATCTTGGTATACACCCGAGAATCGACCCAGTACTGGAGACAGACTTAGCCGAGTTATGATTTATGCTGGCTGCGACTTATTTCGTGCGACACCCGACAGTTGTCTCAGTATTGGTTATATGCTGGGCTGACTTTTGTTGTAAGACTCGAGTGCAAATAATTTCTGCATAAGCCCAATAGTTGGCTCAGTACTGGGCATACAATGGGACGATATTTATATTTCGTATGTCGATCGCACGATGCCAATGCACTACTGTGATTCGTCGTAATACCGGGTGCGTGTTGGGCTGACATACAGTATATCATTGGGGTACCGACTATCTTGGTATACACCCGAGAATCAACCCAGTACTGGAGACAGACTTAGCCGAGTTATGATTTATGCTGGCTGCGAATTATTTCGTGAGACACCCGACAGTTGCCTCAGTATTGGTTATATGCTGGGCTGACTTTTGTTGTAAGACTCGAATTCAAATTAGTACTGCATAAACCGAATAGTTGGCTCAGTACCGGGCATACAATGGGACGATATTTGTATTTCGTATGTTTATCGCACGATGCCAATGCACTACTGTGAGTCTTCGTAATACCGGGTGCGTGTTGGGCTGACATGGAGTTTATCATTGGCGTACCGAATATCTTGGTATACACCCGAGAATCGACCCAGTACTGGAGACAGACTTAGCCGAAGTTCTGATTTATGCTGGCTGCGAATTATTTCGTGAGACACCCGACAGTTGTCTCAGTATTGGCTATGTGCTGGGCTGACTTTTGTTGTAAGACTCGAATTCAAATAAGTACTCCATAAACCGAATAGTTGGCTCAGTACCGGGCATATAATGGGACGACATTTGTATTTCGTATGTCGATCGCACGATGCCAATGCGCTACTGTGATTTGTCGTAATACCGGGTGCGTGTTAGGCCGACATACAGTATATCAATGGGGTACCGACTATCTTAGTATCCAGCCGAGAATCGACCCAGTACTGGAGACAGACTTAGCCGAAGTTCTGATTTATGCTGGCTGCGAATTATTTCGTGAGACACCCGACAGCTGTCTCAGTATTGGCTATGTGCTGGGCTGACTTTTGTTGTAAGACTCGAATTCAAATAAGTACTGCATAAACCGAATAGTTGGCTCAGTACCGGGCATATAATGGGACGACATTTGTATTTCGTATGTCGATCGCACGATGCCAATGCACTACTGTGATTCGTCGTAATACCGGGTGCGTGTTGGGCCGACATACAGTATATCAATGGGGTACCGACTATCTTAGTATACAGCCGAGAATCGACCCAGTACTGGAGACAGACTTAGCCGATGTTCTGATGTATGCTGGCTGCGAATTATTTCGTGAGACACCCTACAGCTGTCTCAGTATTGGCTATGTGCTGGGCTGACTTTTGTTGTAAGACTCGAATTCAAATTAGTACTGCATAAGTCCAGAAGTTGGCTCAGTACCTGGCATACAGTGGAATATTTGTTTTTCGTATGTCGATTGGGCGTTGCCATTGCACTACTGTAAGTCGTCTTAATATCGGGCGTGTGCTGAGCCAACATTTATTGTATCATTGTTCATTCGAGCTTTCCCTCATGTATGCCACAGACAAACTTAGTTGATCTGCCTTTTATATCTTTCCTATATTTTTATGTTTTCTCGACTATATTGATTGTAAGCCATAGTCTAGGCCATATACTTATTAAAATTACCTAGGATCGGAAATATTCCTACAGATTTTCGATCCGTTTTTATTAAAAAATAGATAATACTTTAAGTACTCAGAGTCGCTCGAACTGAGCACCTCAGCGCGTTAGTGCATTGGTCGACCGATAAATTGAAAAAAGTTGGATCCACCAGGTGAAGAGGATAGAAAGGTAAAAAGAATAAAAATAAAATATTAAAATTCTCATGTGGTAAAAGGAAGATGTAATTGTGTCAACGCCAAATGATGCTCGTGTTTGTTATCATCCTTATCCCAGTCTTGACAGAAACAGACAGATATAGGCCTGTGCCGGAACTGGCCTTGCATTGACCCCAAAAACCGTCGAGTATAGAGTTTCGGGAAAATTGATACGATTTTTCGATGTGACGTCCGCCATATTGGATCCGCCATTTCTTATTTTGAAAATCTGATACCAGATTCGTAATCAGGGACTCCAAAAACTCCCATGTACAGAGTTTCTGGAAAATTGGTACTATTTTTAGATTTTACGTCCACCATATTGGATCCGCCATTTTGAATTTTGAAAATCTGATGTCAGATTCGTAATCAGCGACCCCAAAAATCCCCAAGTACAGAGTTTTTGGAAAATTGGTACCACTGTTCGATTTTACGTCCGCCATATTGGATCCGCCATTTTGAATTTTGAAAATCTGATGCCAGATTCGTAGTCAGCGACCTCAAAAACATTCGGGTACCAAATTTCATTTAAATCGATGCAAGTGAAACATTCGTTGCCTTTCCATCAGAACTCGTACACTAATGTCATTTAAATACACGAAAATAATAAGGAAAAAAAAAAGCACAAAAAATTGCAAACAAGATTCACGCATGCGTGAATCTTGTTTGCAATTTTTTGTGCTTTTTTTTTTTAGATATAATAATCTACTGTTTGGTCAAAGGATTTTTTCCGATGCATACTTTTTATTTAAGAACGAGAAAGATCATTTTTTTCGCAAAAATCAAAACTTTAACTTTGTACAATCGTCATTTTGTTTCGACTCAATATTTAAAAAATTTCATCGACTAATCACAGGATAAACTAAGATATGAACGTTACATTTTTGGTGTTTTTTATTTTGGATAACCTGCGGTACGGAACGGCAGAGTGCTCACTGCAAAAGTTCTTTTCAATAAGTGCCTCCCGGACATTTCCTGTAATTTTCTTATAAATGAATATTTTCACACGAAAAAATTACTGAATGTTCCTTACATGTTACTTTTTTAAATACAAAACTTCTCTCTAAATATGTGCCCCTTATAAAAAAAAAATGTCGAAAGTCTTCCGAATGATTTCGTAAGAAATGTGCAAGCTGAGTTTTTTTTTCTTTTAATTTTGACAATTGAATACATTTTTTCAAACAATCAATAATCTATTTTTTGCAACAGAACTCTTGCTACTGATTTTCACCATGCATGGAACATTTTCGATAACTCGAAGCTTAAACCTCGAGTAGAAAGAGCCTACGCATATTTATTTTACAAATTGTTTAACAGATATTTCTAACTAATTGACTAATTATTCTTCATTGAAAAATATGAGTGCAGTAAATTATTAGCTTCGTAGCTTCAAGTTTTTTGGCGTTAAAACCCGAAAAAAAAATTATTAAAAAATTGCAGATTAACATATGAAAACTGAATGTTTCAATCGATATCAATGAAGTAAGAGTTTTTTTTTTTTCAAGAAAATTTTTAAAATTGATTCGACAATAAAATCTGAAAATCGTTAACTTTTTATATCGTTCTCACTAATCGTCAAACTCTTTACTCATATCACTCCTTTAGCAATTGTTACGAAAATTTGTTTACAACTATAAGTCCGAAAAAACAGGCATACGCGGTTGCCTAAATAAATATCAGTTGTTAATACTTGGATGTGACTCAATCGCACGTTTCTTCGCTTGCGCGATCATCCTTACCTTTCACCAAATTATTATTTCGAAATAATGCACATCGAAGAATCGTGTTTAATCCTTCATTAGGCATGCAACCCTCGTACGAAGCATTTCGCTGTATGCAGAATAGTTGCAGCGTGATGGGCGTCACGGTAATTTTCATGGAAATCAATGCATGTTAATTTGTAGAAATTGCTTCTAGTGCCTCGACCACCTCGGGGCTATAATTTTATTTTCACATCAACACTCGGGTGTTCATTCGTAAATACATCACTATTATTATTATTATTATTATTATTATTATTATTATTATTATTATTATTATTATTATTATTATTATTATTATTATTATTATTATTATTATTATCGTTGTTGATATTATTTCGACGTTTCGATCCCTTCATATACGACCTTATCGAATTATATATGCAGTCTGGGTTCAAGTAAACTGTTACAAAATTTATCGGAATCGAGTATTTGTGACACTCTTTGCTTCCTCATCGAAAAAAAAAAATCCTAAATTTTTCTGCTAAATTACGAAGAAAAAGACTGCACAAAGTTCAAAAATTAAAAAAAAAAGATCCCATTGATAGGGGTTATTAAAATAAATCGTTTATAATTTGAGACCAACTTGAGACATGGGACTGAAATTTGGCATACAAGTAAAGCGATTATTTCGCACTCATTAAAATTTATTTTCGTCCAGTGTACACGAACGATAATTTTTTTACAAATTGAATTTTTTTTTTTTTAATAGTCATGAATTCCTTCAACTTAAATGATATTTGAAATATCAACCCAAAATTTGTTTTTAATCCTTTTTTTTAAATGTAAAATAAAAATACACAACTGCCTTAACTTGCGTGCATTATCGGCTGTCAAGTCAAAACTTTTTATCCGAATGAGTAAATGGATGTTTGTCATTGAATTTGATCAGAATTCGTAAAGTAGTTTCAATCTTACATTTCGAATTTTTAAATCGAAAAATCTCTGCATTTTTGAAAATTCCTTGGTGGAAATTCCTCAAGTTGATAAGAAAAGGATCTTATCATCATTTGTTATTCACAAATATGTTTATAAAAAAAAAAATTTCGCACAAATGCCAAATATTCGAAAAATACCGAAATACAAATATCGAATGAGCGAATAAAAAATCCTGGGAAATTTATACAAAGCAAAATCCAAGAGTTTAAACTTTTGGACTTGCTAAAAGATCCCTCCTCGACGCTGTCTCGTGTCGACCAAGTTCTTATTATCTGCGATCTATAAACGATCTATCGTGCGGCACTGCAGTAACTGACATAATGATTTAATTAAAAAGTTATGTTTATCGCTCGTGCTCTATCGTTAATGGAGCGTGGACTACGGGATACAAAATGGAATGTGCAACACAGCTGTCACGATACATTCCTTCCAGTCGTAACAATGTTATCGTTGTTCTATTCTAGCATCATTCATTCATCCGAGCCTCGCGATTGAAAATATAATACATCGATATATTAACGACCCGATTGTGTCAACGTCAAAAGTTCTTTTTGCATCGTGTATCAAGTATTTTATTTTTTTTTATCCAGAGATTTTGCGAAGCTTAAACGTTGCCAGTTATGACAATCTTACAATTGGAATAAATATTTGTCCCAATTTTTTCAAAAGAACCGTCGCAATAACGATGATCAATGAGGGAATAGGGTCATAAGGATCCTTCACGTATACAATCCCAACGAAAAGTTCGATTCGATCGAAATTTCAGTACTTCGATTTGTGATGAAAATCTGAAAAAAAATCAACGATATCGAAGGTCTTAAGAATATCAAAATGCAATGAATTTGTTGAATTAATTTTAAATTCTCAATAATTCTCGCTGACATTTGGACAACGTGACTTGTACGCTATTCCAGAAAATCAAGTGCAAGAGATTTTCGATATTTTCGAAACCGTCCAGTAAAAAAAAAAAACTCCCCACACGCTTTAATGATGTTTGATACAAAGTTGAAAAATAGAGAGAATTACGTGAATTTTGGACAATCTCAAGGTTATGACTGTTTTCCATCGATATATCTTCTTGAAAATCACGAATATCGTTTCTTTTACGCAATTCATCAAGCACGTGGGTTATTAAATGAAAATGATAAAAAATGTTAAAAAAATTTCAAAATAAAACAATCACATTGCGCCATAGAAAAAAAATTAAAACAATTTTATTTTTCACAAAAAAACTCCATTTTTTTCCAAACATTTATGTATAAACAATTGAGGCAAATTTATTGGATAAATTGTGTGTGTAGTAAAAAAAACCCAGATATTGCAATTCATGAAAAAAAAATTCAATATTCAGTTAATAAATTTTTTTTCAATTTGTTATTAACAACTTTACAATATTATTGTTGTTGAAACGCAATATCCTTGGTGTCTTCGGTGCCATTGAATTTTTTTTTTTTTTGAATGCTTAACTCTTCGGGACCTATATACCACAATGCACAATATGGTTTTTACTTTTAGATGAGAATGTGAGTGTAAAGCATTTTTAAGAAATATTTTTTTTATTGATCCAGGATTGCATACTATTTGGGTGACAATTCGTTGCTCGAATAAAAATTAACAATCATCTATAGCTATTATTTTCGGTGGCTCTCTATGTCTCTATATGTCTCTATGTCTCTATCTCCCCTCTCTCTCTCTCTTTCTTTTGATTAACCTCCACCCCTATCCTCTTAAAGCTAATTTTTTTCAACGCTTTTTTATCGACAAATTTATCGTTCCCAAAGCTGTTTCGGTTGTATATTAAACAATGCCCGACCTCGCAAAGTGAATAGCGAGGAGACTCGAACTCGGTAGAGGACAACGATCGATTTACGATCGTCTGTCATATTATGACAACGTCAATGTCCTGAGGAGCTCGTGAGGGCGATCACGAGCAGGGATGGGCAACATCGAATGAAAAAGTATTTAAATACATCATTAAAATACAAAATGCTTTTCCACTCGTCATTTATTTCGGGTACGAGTGACGAATGAATTTCCACTCGCCATTCGTTTCGCATTCGAGTGACGAGTGGTTTTTCATTCTGTATTTAATTCGCGTTCGAGTGACCAGTGGATTCCCACTCGTCATTTATTTCGGGTACGAGTGACGAATGAATTTCCACTCGCCATTCGTTTCGCGTTCGAGTAACGAGTGGTTTTTCATTCTGTATTTACTTCGCGACCAAGTGACGAATGGATTCCCACTCGTTGTTTACATCCGAACTAAGTGAAGAGTGGGGGAACCATTCGAACGCCGTCTTCGGTTCGAGTGGAAAAACACTCGTTATATGTTTACTTTCAGATCCGAATGAATTTCCACTCGACAAATTTTTCGAAAAAGATGGATTCGTGAATCAATAATTGTTTTAAATTAAAATGAATATCCACTCGATATTCGGTTCAAATACAAGTGGAAATATATTGACGTGATGCAGTGATAATAAGATAAATAGATAGATGGATACATAGACAGAGAGACAGAGGGAGATTGAGAGAGATTGAGAGAGAATGAGAGAGATTGAGAGAGAATAAGAGAGATTGAGAGAGATTGAGAGAGATAGAGAGAGAATGAGAGAGATTGAGAGAGAATAAAGAGATTGAAAGAGATTGAGAGAGAATGAGAGAGATTGAGAGAGAATGAGAGAGTTTGTAAGAGAATGAGAGAGATTAAGAGAATGAGAGAGATTGAGAGAGAATGAGAGAGATGGAGAGAGATCGAGAGAGATTGAGAGAGATCGAGAGAGATTGAGAGAGAATGAGAGACAATGAGAGAAATTGAGAGAGATTAAGAGAAAATGAGAGAGATTGAGAGAGATTAAGAGAGATTGAGAGAGATTAAGAGAGAATGAGAGAGAATAAGAGAGATTGAGAGAGAATGAGAGAGAATGAGAAAGAATAAGAGAGATTGAGAGAGATTTAGAGAGAATGAGAGAGATTGAGAGAATAAGCGAGAATGAGAGAGATTAAAAGAATGAGAGAGCTTGAGAGAGATTGAGAGAGAAAGAGCGAGAATGAGAGAGATTGCGAGAGAATGAGAGAGATTGAGAGAGATTGAGAGAGAATGAGAGAGAATAAGAGAGATTGAGAGAGATTAAGAGAGATTAAGAGAGAATGAGAGAGATTAAGAGAGACAGAAAAAGATTGAGAGAGAATGAGAGAGATTCAGAGAGATTCAGAGAGAATAAGAGAGATTGGGAGAGAATAAGAGAGATTGAGGGAGATTGAGAAAGAATGAGAGAGAATAAGAGAGATTAATACAGAATAAGAGAGATTGAGAGAGAATAAGAGAGATTAAGAGAGAATGAGAGAGATTGAGAGAGAATAAGAGAGATTAAGAGAGAATGAGAGAGAATGAGAGAGATTAAAAGAATGAGAGAGCTTGAGAGAGAATGAGAGAGATTAAGAGAGATTGAGAGAGATTGAGAGAGAATGAGAGAGATTGAAAGAGATTAAGAGAGAACAAGAGAGAATGAGAGAGATTAAGAGAGACAGAGAAAGATTGAGAGAGAATGAGAGAGATTCAGAGAGATTCAGAGAGAATAAGAGAGATTGGGAGAGAATAAGAGAGATTGAGAGAGATTGAGAGAGCATGAGAGAGAATAAGAGAGATTAATACAGAATAAGAGAGATTGAGAGAGAATAAGAGAGATTAAGAGAGAATGAGAGAGAATCAGAGAGAATCAGAGAGATTGAGAGAGATTAAGAGAGATTAAGAGAGATTAAGAGAGATTGAGAGAGAATGAGAGAGATTGAGAGAGACTAAGAGAGATTAAGAGAGATTAAGAGAGAATGAGAGAGAATAAGAGAGAATGAGAGATATTGAGAGATAATGAGAGAGAATGAGAGAGAATAAGAGAGAATGAGAGAAATTGAGAGAGACTAAGAGAAATTAAGAGAGATTGAGAAAGAATGAGAAAGAATAAGAGAGAATAAGAGAGATTGAGAGATAATGAGAGAGATTAAGAGAGATTAAGAGAGAATGAGAGAGAATGAGAGACATTGAGAGAGAATGAGAGAGATTAAGAGAGAATGAGAATGATTAAGAGAGATGAAGAGCGAATGAGAGAGATGGAGAGAGATTGAGAGAGAATGAGAGCGAATGAGAGAGATTGAGAGAGAATAAGAGAGAATGAGAGAGAATGAGAGAGATTCAGAGAGAATGAGAGAGATTAAAAGAGAATGAGAGATATTGCGAGAGAATAAAAGAGATTGCGAGAGAATGAGAGAGAATGAGAGATATTGAGAGAGAATGAGAGAGATTGAAAGAGAATGAGAGAGAATGAGAGAGATTAAGAGAGAATGAGAGAGAATGAGAGAGAATGAGAGAGATTGAGAGAGATTGAGAGAGAATAAGAGAGATTGAGAGAGGCTGAGAGGAAATGAAAGAGATTCAGAGAGAATGAGACAGATTAAGAAAGAATGAGAGGAATGAGAGAGATTGAGAGAGAATAAGAGCGATTAAGGGAGATCTACCTCATTCTCTGTCAATCTCTCTCATTCTCTCTCATTCTCTCTCAATCTCTCTTAATCTCTTCCAATTTCTCTCATTCTCTCTCAATCTTTCTCATTCTCTCTCATTCTCTCTCAATCTCTCTAATTCTCTCTCAATCTCTCTTATTCTCTCAATCTCTCTTAATCTCTCCCAATTTCTCTCATTCCCTCTCAATCTCTCGAATTCTTTCTCATTTTCTCTTAATCGCTCCCAATTTCTCTCGTTCTCTTTCATTTTCTCTCAGCTTCTCTCAATCTCTCTTATTCTCTCTCAATCTCTCTCAATCTCTCTCATTCTCTCTCTTTCAATCTCTCTCAATCTCTCTTATTCTCTCTCAATCTCTCTCATTCTCTCTTAATCTCTCTCATTCTCTCACATTCTTTCTAAATCTCTCTTAATCTCTCCTCATTTCTCTCATTCTCTCTCAATCCCTCTCAATCTCTCCCAATTTCTCTCATTCTCTCTCGTTCTCTCTCATTCTTTCACAATCTCTCTTAATCTTTCCCAATTTCTCTAAATCTCTCTCAATCACTCCCAATCTATCTCATTCTCTCTTAATCTTTCTCAATCTCTTTCATTTTCTCTCATTCTCTCTCATTCTCTCTCATTCTCTCTCCATCTCTCTCATTCTCACTCAATCTCTCTTATTCTCTCTCAACCTCTCTCATTCTCTTCCAATTTCTCTTATTCTATCTCATTCTCTCACATTCTCTCTTGTTCTCTCTCAATCTCTCTGATTCTCTCTCGTTCTCTTTCAATCTCTCTCATTCTCTTTCAATCTCTTTCAATCTCTCTTATTCTCTCCCAATGTCTCTCATTCTCTCTCAATCTCTCTCAATCTCTCTCATTCTCTCACATTCCTTCTAAATCTCTCTTAATCTCTCCTAATTTCTCTCATTCTCTCTCAATCCCTCTAATTCTCTCTCAATATCTCTAATTCTCTCTCAATCTCTGCCAATTTCTCTCATTCTCTCTCAATCTCTCTAATTCTCTCTCATTCTCTCTCAATGTCTTTCATTCTCTGGTCATCTCTGACAACTTCTCTCATTCTCTCTCAATCTCTCTCATTCTCTCTTATTCTCTCTCAATTTCTCTCATTTTGTCTCGATCTCTCTTAATCTCTCTTAATCTCTCTCAATCCCTTCCAATCTCTCTCATTCTCTCTCATTCTCTCTCAATCTCTCTCATTCTCTCTTATTCTCTCTCAATCTCTCTCATTCTCTTTCATTCGCTCTCATTCTCTCTCATTCTCTTTCCATCTCTCTTATTCTCTCTCAACCTCTTTCATTCTCTCCCAATTTATCTCATTCTCTCTCATTCTCTTACATTCTCTCTTATTCTCTCTCAATCTCTCTGATTCTCTCTTATTCTCTTTCAATCTCTCTCATTCTCTCTCAATCTCTCTTATTCTCTCTCAACCCCTCTTTTTTTCTCTTAATCTCTCTCATTCTCTCTCAATCTCTCTCAATCTCTCTTATTTTCTCTCAATCTCTCTTATTCTCTCTCAATCTCTCTCATTCTCTCTCAATCTCTCTCATTCTCTTACACTCTCTCTTAATCTCTCAATTTCTCTCATTCTCTCTCAATCTCTCCAATTCTCTCTCAATATCTCTAATTCTCTCTCAATCTCTCTCAATCCCTCCCAATTTCTCTTATTCTCTCAATCTCTCTCATTCTCTCTCAATCTCTCTTAATCTCTTCCAATTTCTCTCATTCTTTCCCAATTTCTCTCATTCTCTCTCAATCTCTCTAATTCTCTCTCATTCTCTCTCAATCTCTCTAATTCTCTCTTATTCTCTCTTATTCTTTCTCAATCTCTCTCATTCTCTCTTATTTTCTCTCATTCTCTCTTATTTTCTCTCATTCTCTCTCAATCTCTTTCATTCTCCCTCAATCTCTCTCATTCTTTTTCATTCTCTCGCATTCCCTCTTATTTTCTCTCCATCTCTCTCATTCTCTCTCAATCTCTCTTATTCTCTCTGAACCTCTCTCATTCTCTCCCAATTTCTCTCATTCTCTCTCATTCTCTCAATCTCTCTGATTCTCTCTCATGCTCTTTTAATCCCTCTCATTCTCTGTTAATCTCTCTTATTCTCTCTCATTCTCTCTCAATCTTTCTCTGTCTCTCTGTCTATGTATCTATCTATCTATCTATCTTATTCTCACTGCATCACTACAATAAATTTCCACTTGTATTCGAACCGAATATCGAGTGGAAATTCATTTTAATTTAAAACAATTATTGATCCAAGAATCCATCTTTTTCGAAAAATTTGTCGAGTGGAAATTCATTCGGATCTGAAAGTAAACAAATAACGAGTGTTTTTCCACTCGAACCGAAGACCGCGTTCGAATGGTTCCCCCACTCTCCACTCAGTTCGGATGTCAACAACGAGTGGGAATCCATTCGTCACTCGGTCGCGAAGTAAATATAGAATGAAAAACCACTCGTTACTCGAACGCGAAACGAATGGCGAGTGGAAATTCATTTGCCACTCGTACCCGAAATAAATTACGAGTGGGAATCCACTCGTCACTCGATCGCGAAACGAATGGCGAGTGGAAATTCATTCGCCACTCTTACCCAAAGTAAACGGCGAGTGGAAATCCACTCTTCACTTAAATTTACAATAAATGAGGAATGAAAAACCATTCGTCATTTTTTTTTTTTTTAAGTTAATTTCGCCCATCCCTGATCACGAGGGAATAACAATAAAGGCTAAGAGTTCTCGGACGCTTCGCGAAAGGTTACACGCACACACACTCGACCATAATACGAGACGTGGTGATCGTAGTTATAATCGCGAATCGTCGTCCCTCGATATGGGATCGTTAATGATCGATTTCGAAGACACGTCACGGAGAATCATAATGAGCAGTCTCGAGCTGCTGTGTGTGCTGCCTGACGCTTTCAGGCAAAGCCTCGCCCAATCGTTCATTTCCTGCTCTTGCGAGTGAAAATGAAGCAATCATGTAAAAATATATATATATATATATATATATATATACATATATATATTATTATTATTATTATTTCACGGTTCGAGTATCTCGATTAATCGTTCGGTACGAAAGTCAATTTCTTTTCTTTTCTTTTTTCGAAGCTCCGTGAAGCTAAAGTACTCTGTATTCGAAGTGTGGTAACCACGAAACGTATACAGAAATTTACTCGTCGAGTTTGTTGATTTTTTGGTATTAAGCCTAGGAATTATTAAATTTATATTTCTAAGCCACTGACTTCTCCTGCAAGTATTGAGCTTCCTGTACGACCGACAATATAATCGATCGCAACGCTCGAGGATTCATGCATCAAACTCGCGAATCGAGTCCTCACTCGTTCGAGCACGTACCGCATATATGATTTATCATAAATCCTAGCTCAATTTGAGGACTTCACGAATGCGTTGGAATGAGCGATGCATGCATGAAATGTGTCAGTAGCTCGTGACGAAAAATCTCTGACAAGCTGAGGGTTATGCTTGAGAGCTACAATTGGGTCAGTCGCGATTCCATCAAAGTCATTCTGAAACTATCGAGCTTGGGCTACGCAATGTTGCTAGACTCATTATCATACGATTTTTTTTTCAAACCATGTCAATCTCTCTCTCTCTCTCTCTCTCTCTCTCTCTCTCTCTCCCAGAGCAAGACTAATAAATCAATCAATCAATCAATCAATCTCTTTCTCGTAACAATGACAGTACCATGGTTATAGATCGTACGACTCGAGAAAACCTCAAGATGACATTACGGATGTCCGTTTTTCTCGTTCCACTCGTGCCTCTCTGTTATTGCTTACATCCCACGTAAGAATATCTCGATCTATGTTTACCAACGTGATGATCTCTTTCAGTCGTTTATGTGTGTATTTGGGGCAAGTATCGTACGACTCAGCTTCGTAACGTTGGACATATTGTGGACCTTGTAACGTTCTTGAACCGGATACACGATCACCCTTTTACATTATTAGATGTTCTTTGGTCGCTTCGTAGATATAAATTGGGCGGGTTAAGGGGTAAAGGGCATGGGATAAGTAAAAGGAAAAATATGCATGGTTTAACATTGTTACAATTTGAACGAAAGTATGTCAGAACTCCCATCGTTCTTGCTTTTCATGGAGGAAAGCTTTAGCTTTCATGGAGGAAGCACAGCAATATCTAGGGATATTCAATAATAGGGAATAAATAGGGAAAGCTTTAGTATTTTGAATCTCAAAACGATAAAGCTACATAATGGCAGAAAGGGAAGAAAAAACTGCAAGGTGAAACTTGCCAATTTTGTTTGCTCTAAATTTCGCACGATGCTTGATGCAGCCTCTATAAAAGAAAGCCAAAATTGAAAAAGGTCCTCGTGGAGGGCGCGTTGAGCATTGCGCGAAATTTGGAGGATGCAATTTTTAAGTTTCAACTTGCAGCTTTTTTTTATCTTCGACAAACTCCTCGGCTTTTTTAGATCTTCGTAGAATGACCCGAGTGTCTCCAGAAATTGGGTTCAATTGTAAAAATAAATTTGTACCTATTTATTCGTGATTCGATTGACCATTGGTCATTTATAAAAATTCAATGTCGATTGAATCTGCTTATTCATGTACGTGGCAACCCAAAGTGACAATGACCGAGACTCGGTCCCATCATCTCACGTACTCCAATTTTGAGAGACTGAATCAAACTGATAAATAAAGCAATGTCGTACCACATTTGCCAATTTGCTTTCAATATACATGTATGTATATTTCCTTCAAGGTATACATATATATATATAGTAGACTCGCTAATTTTCAGTCACGCATGACTTTGAGATGGCGCGTGCGAGATAACGTCCGCTAATTGACGAGGAAGACTCGTGCTGCATCATGGTATACCGTACCGGTGTTATATATACGCCGGATCTCCAGCCGGGTCCAGGCAACTCTTAAGCTGGTATGTATGAGCAGCGCAGAGGCGCGAGAGAGCACAGCAAACGATCGAGCTGCATTAAAGCGCGAGAAGATTCCGTGCTGCGGTTTCGCATAATTGATGAGCGAGCACCGGATACAGAAAGAGAGGGAGGGAGAGCTCTCCCTCTCTCTCTCTCTCTCTCTCTCTCTCTCTCTCTCTCTCTCTCTGTCTGTCTTTCTCTCTCTCTCTCTCTCTCTCTCTCTCTCTCTCTCTCTCTCTCTCTCTCTCTCTCTCTCGCTCTTTCTGAACATGAGAGAAAACATCGCTCATTGAAAGTCCACTAAGGCGTCGAAGGAATTATGTTCCTCGAGATTTGAGATATAGGGAGAAGATGATGTAACGTATGCCATCGAGCTAAATGACAGTTGACACACCATAATGAGAAATCTCGATTGTCAGCGTCATGAATCTCAAAATAATTCCCCTTCGATTCATCGGTGACATATGCTCTTTTTTTAAAAATCAATCCTCAAGGTTACCGGGCGTTGTCGAGAGAAAAAAAAAGATCTTTCGGATTCAATTTTTATTGGCAAATCGTTTTTACTAGTCCAAGTGCATTTTCAAGATTTTTTTATCGATTAATTTGCACTTAATTAATGAGGGATTTTTTTCACAATCAATCGTAGATGCAACGAGGTTGGTTTAAAATTTGTTTTCATAATAATTTATTCGCTAGCAGCACAGTTTATCCCAGCTGACGTTAGTCCTGCAAACATGACATTCAAATGGATTCTTCAAATACATTCAAAATGTGCCGAGATACATGTTAAATAACCCCCCCCTCGATTAAATTAATGAGACATTTGGGAATAAAAAAATTACGATAAATTAAAAATTGGAAAGCGAGAAGGAATATCCCTCTTGAATTGAGAAATGGGGATTAACAAATATTATAAATAGTGTCTTTCGGTTAGTGACGTTCGTCCGTTTTCATTACTGCGGTTGTTTCTGTGACTCGGGACGGGAATGCACCGGAACAGTCGTCGCGACGCCATGCACGCGCTAATTACAATCTATTGTGAGTAACAAGCTCATCCACCCTCACGCATGTGTCAGTGAAGCACAAGTTCAAACATGTAAATTGCTTCATTCAAATTTCGCACAACTCTCAACGGCTCCCCTCTACGAGGAAGTATACCTTTGTCAATTTTGGTTATGCCTCATAATAGAGGGAAGCATCAAGCATTCTGCAAAATTTGAAGAAATCAATTTGCAACATTCAACTTGCAGCTCTTTCCACCCTTCTTGCCGTATATGGAGTTTTATTTTTTTCATCTTCAAGTCATTAAAATTTTTCGAGATATTCAATATATTTCATAAGTGCTACGCATTTTTATGTAGGGGAAGGTGGGGCGGAATGGGCAGGTGGGGCTAAACGGGCCACCAAAAAAAAATTGACTTACTCGCATTTTCGCATCAAGGGGGACCGTACGAAAGAGTATGCAACGTGACTTCTCCGACAGTCATCAAAAAATTTTAGGGTGGGGCTAAACGGGCAACTCAAAGAAAAGTGACGCAACGGCATTTTCACGTCGAGGTGAAATACATTATTGAGTCGAATGAATTCACATTCATTTTTTCAGCTAAGAATTTTTCATTTCATTCCTATCTTTATAATTTTATTTTATTTCGTAATAATCTCATCCATTTAATCCAAATACTTTTTTTTCAATTTCAATTCTCTTTGTCTTTCATCCACTCTATAGTTTATGTTAATATTCGGAAGTTTCGATTGATTTTTTATATGTTAAAATATTTTTTGTTGTTTATTTATCTGGTTGATTTTCATCAATTTATTTGAGTTTCAGTAATTCGGTCGACTCACGTTAATTCCAGTAGACGGAAAAGAAATGTCAATCAAACGGACATGCCAGTAAGCAATTTTTCCAGGGTGGGCGATTTTGCCCCACCCTTTCGGTTTTGCATCGTTTTCGGTGAAACCACGTTGCATATAGTGTTATCTCACTCGCCTCGACGTGAAAATGCCGTTGCGTCACTTTTCTTTGAGTTGCCCGTTTAGCCCCACCCTAAAATTTTTTGATGACTGTCGGAGAAGTCACGTTGCATACCGTTTCGTACGGTCCCCCTTGATGCGAAAATGCGAGTAAGTCAATTTTTTTTTGGTGGCCCGTTTAGCCCCACCTGCCCATTCCGCCCCACCTTCCCCTACTCAAAATTTTGGGACATTGGAGCTATCAGAATCATTTTTTTTTGGAAAATTCAAAATTTCATAAAATCTAAATCCTTTCATCGATTCTCGCCATATTTTTTCCCCGATTGACATCAAAACGTCACCGGAAAAGTGGTCTCTCGCTCACTGATCGTTACGCCTGCCAACTCGACGCTAAGCGGTCACCCATCCAAGAAATTGACACATGGTACTTGGGAGATCACGTGACTTACGCTGTCGATTTTAATAATTATTATATTTTTTTAAATGATTGTTGAGTGCATTGAAGAGGTGTCGTCGCGAATTTTTTTTTTTTATAAAAAATTAGCAATCGATGCAAATAATTATGAAGATTGCAGTATATATCGGTGTAATATGTAATGTTTAAATTTTCAACCATATAGATGCGCATGGCATAACTCGCACGGAATCGTAGCTGCAGCTTATATTCTCGAAACAAGGAAACGTCCAAGATAAAGACTCTTTTAATATCAGCGCATTTACAAGAGGTATAATATTCCCTCATTATGTTTGCCGATCGCGTGCAAAACATCTTTATCGCAGGCGTATGAAACTCGGCGATTCCACATTGTGAGAAATGGAATGGATCTGTGATTTGAACGCCTGGTCCGGGGTGTCTGATTTTTTTTTCCCCCTTGTCCCATAAAAGAAAAAGTTTAATCTTATATTGTTAAATGAATTCCTGCGAAGGGAGAGCTGCGAGGTAAAATTCCAAGAGGTTACTCACATCACTTTTATATTTTCACCTTCATTATTAACTATTTCCAAATCTCTGGATTTCATATATAAAAAAAATAGTTTTTTTTTTCATTACAGTGAACAACTTGCCGGGAAAAAATCGCTGAAGTCTATACGTGGATTGAAATCAGATTCACTCAGTTAATTTTTTTTTTTCGTATCAGATCTGCGCAGATCTAAATTTTGGAAAATCGTAAATCTATCTTAGATATTTGCTTGTAACGGTAGATTTACGTAAATTTGAGTCACCCTCATATAATATTTGAACACTTTATAATTAGATCTTTCGTGTATCCGATTTAATCTTAATAGGTTTGCTCAGATTTAATGACGTCAAAAACGGAGATCCGGATAGACCTAATTGAGATCTGGATAGATCTAATTGAAATTTAGATAGGTCTAATTAAGATCCAGGTAAATCTATGATTTTCCAAAATTCAAATGAACCTAAATCTAAATTTTATCTACGCAGATCTCAACTATGTTTTTCCGGGTTTCGTATTCATGATTTTTATATGAAATACAGGCGTTTTGAGAATCGATTAACGATTGATGGGAAAATACCTGAGTCACATGAGCGATCTTTTGCACTTTAGCTAAAGAGCTCCCCATCCACAGAAATTCATTTAATCATAATTATCAATTTTTTCTTCTACGAGAGAGCGATGTTTTTTTGCTCTACAACCTCGTGCACACTTGCGTAAGTTTTATCTCAGCTAAAACTTCATGTTGATCGTTTGAATACAGAACGAGGTACGTACTGGAATTCTTGATATTTTTTTTTTACGCATGCAGCTTATCTCCGAAATTTAAGAAATCTGCATATAGTTTTTTCACACGAAGCACCAGCAAAAGAAATTGTTTCGGTGCCCCAAACATGCAAAAACAATGGCCTGAAAATCCAAAAAGCGTGGATCAGAACTTGGTTCCTCAAAAAACAAAAACAAATAAATAAATAAAAAATTCATAAAAGTCACTTTTTTTTCAACGCATCCTTTCAAGTTCTCGAGAGATTCACGTGATAGCTTGATGACCTGCACGATGAATCTGTCGATGCAGCGTGCATCGACGAACTAATCTTCCACTCTATCTCTCTCTCTCTCTCTCTCTCTCTCTCTCTCTCTCTCTCTCTCTCTCTCTCTCTTCCTCCCTTTCTCTCTCACGGTAAATGGGATGAGTCAGATTTCTAGTCAGACCACACTTGGCCTGCTATCAAATTCATGCTCTCGTGTCTGTATCGTGTACCAAAATATAGCATTACTCTCCGTACCACAGTTCATTTCAAGATATTATGGCAGACGACGTATCCATCTCGTGTGAAAATTCACAGTGAACAAAGTGTTCGCTGATGCTGTCTGATCCCTCTTATACAACTTTGCTTTGTACATTCACATACATATAGTATATATCCGTGAAGTAATGCACGTACTCACGCACAGCCGTTATCCATTTTAGTTGGCTTGCATAAATACAGAAGCAGGGCCGGCTTCCGCGATACCGAAATACGTTGATTTATCGCCATACCACAGCTAGCCCGTCTCCTCGTTTTTACTCACCCGAAAGACCCATCGCAGTGCTCATCACACTCGCCATCATACGAGCACATCTCGCTCCCGTTCCTCTTCTCTGGTTCCCATCCCATATGTTACGTGGACGTGCTATTATTTTCTCGATAGCAGCAACCCTCTGTTCCGCGTGTATCTCAGCATCAACTGGGTCAACGCTCTCGCAAAAACGACAAACAGACAGTTTTGCCCTGTGCCGTATATCCCATTTTGCAGGTGGGTACGAGGAAAGTGAGGAAAACCCATCCGACAAACATGGCGCGTTCTACCGGAAGCACCATACTTTTAAACCTCTCGCTCACGGCTGCAGGCTTTTTCCGTATGCTGGATATTTGCACGTTACCACGAGGAAAGTGCCGAAAGGCACTTCCTAGGTTCCACCTTCCCAAAGGCACTTCCCAGATTCCACCTTCCTAAGATGTTAAAATAGAGAATTATCAATTCCGGAAAATCTTCTTCTCTACGAGCCGATACAACAGTCGACGTGCGGCGAAGCGGTCACCGATCCGAGTATTACCGAACGTCTGGTTTGGTAGTCACGTGTCTTGAACGGGCGGAAGGATTTTTTTAAAATAAGATACGAATGACAGTAGCAGGGTTCGTCAAGCCCACCATTGAATGACCATCGACACAAATATCAAACGAAAACTCAAAGACGATGTGAGCTATGGGAAACGTTTCATGTAGCATTCTGTCATAATTTTTCGCTGGAAATAACTCGTCCGCGCGTCTGACCTACCATTCTAGTGTCATCTGCTAGAAAATCTACATCAACACCCCCGATATTTCCATCCAGATTAACGAGAAAAAAAAAACTTTCCATTCATCCATGGACTATGGTCATTATTAATTTCATGTTATTCTCGAACGTTACTTGAATATTTTGCGCTTACGCAAAATATGACTTATCGGGAAGCGAGTCGAAATTATCAATATGTACCAAGAAAGGCTTTGAGCCTAAAGAGGATCCGTGCCAAGATCGCTTCTTTAAATTCAAGTGCCTTCGACCTGCCTGATTCTCTGGATATCAAGGAATTGGTGCAAATTTGGATCAGACGGAAAATTACTTAAAGCAGTAGCTCTACCAACATTTTTATTTGTAAATTTGTAAATTTAAAGAAAATCATAATAATGATCCGATAAAATAAATTAGTTGAAACCCTGCTAAGGTACACTAACGGAAAAACTGCATTTTCATCTTTTTTCATGACGTTTTTCTTATTCTAAAGTCTATGACTTTTGAACAAATAATTTTTTCCATCAGCTGCTAAATTATTACAGTTAGTCAAAATTTGGCGTTTCGATTTCACTACAATTGAATCTGAAAATGCGTATTTGATGAAAAAATAACAGAGCAATGAAAATCGTTGGGTCTGACGGACTATGCCTGACGGCCTATAAGAGTAAAAAAATAGGTATAACGAGCTAGGGTTGAGGCCTATATAATTATCCTGAAATGAGCCAAAATCAACTTTTTCATAAACGTGAATCCCAATGAAACAAATCATATTCAAACAACGTCGACTTCGATTAAAAATTTGAATGCTTAAAGAAGAAAAAAACTCACAAAAATGTTTACGTCGATCGGAAATATTTTCCATGAAAGTTGGTCACTTAAAAATTTCGTTTGCTCGAAAAGAAAGTTTTTAAAGGATTCGTCGGGAGTCTTTTTCGAGATAACGTGTCCACGACGAACGAGTACTTGGCAGAAGTGACCACCGTTGATTAATATGATCTCCGATTGTTATTTGCAAAAATTCAGTTTTTTTTCCCCTTCATAGCATTATTGATTCAGTTGCAATTAAAGGTCATAGAATTAACAATTAATTTTCGAGCAATTTCAGGATAAACATGCTACTTTAATGCATCGAAAGATTCACGTAAACTTCTGCCTCATTTTTTTTCGAGCCAGAATATACCGAGACTCTAAAATTGTGGTCCATATTCGCACTAAAACTTATTCACATTGATCGACACATCGAGCAGCCTCTCCACGTGAATCGAAAAATTTTAATGGATACATCACAGATTTTATTCTCGACCATCTTCAAGTTTTCGATGAACGTGAATCGTTGGAATTGCTTTACTGCGAACTCTCGGATATTGTGGATGCTCCGAATAAGTATTCGTTAGGTCTAGCTATGGATTGAGATCGAGGAGACACGAACTTGAAAAAATTCCATCACTTTTATCCGGTAGATCGAGCATCCAAGAAGAAGAACAAGAATTCATCGATGACGCGGTTGTATCACTATTTTGAATTATTTTCAATCTGTTACATTATAGTCAACTTTTGGCAATTGGAAAATTGCTGCAAGGAACTTCAAATTGGATTCTCATTATTCATTCATAGAACGAAAATATCGACTTTTTTTTTTAATCTGTGGGATCCCATCACGAATACATGTAAAATTAACGTAAAATCTCTTGCATCGTAAATTCTTTATCAATATTTCGAATATTTGGATCAAGACTTTGACCCCTGGCTATAAATTCTAAACATTTCAATCTTCAGAATGCATATAGAGGTGTTACAACACCAATGGAAGAGCTGCAAGTTCAATAGCGTCAAAATCGGTTGAATCATCTGCTCAAAGCGTCAAAGTAGGGTTTAGTTTAAAATATTTAGGAGCTAGAGTTTCAACGTAGAAGTTCCGAGTTCAGTTTCCTTCGAAGCAAGGGTCACGTAAACCTTAAGAGGGTCTGAAGTAAAGGCTGAATTTCGTATCGGATTACATACAAATTATCGCCAGAAGAGAAGCCATAAAATTATAAAAACCGCTCATAAATCGGCCGTTAATCGACGACCAAACAGAAGCTTGTGCTTTTCTTTAAACATACTTACGCTATTTTCATAAAGTATATATATTCAGATGCTGTCTCGTCAGTGGGTCAGTAGTTCATTCAATCATCATAAATTATTTATCTTTATAACTTTTTTTCAAGTCCCAAATATATTCCCTTACTCGAGACACCGCCTAGCTGTTGTTCAGCTGCACTTATTTCTCCTGAAGTGGTCCTTCGAATTGATGAAAATTCGAGACAGACGGGATCGACCGATATCACGGTATTATCGAAGCTACCAGTTCCACAAGGGTTTTGAGTTCACGGTCGATGGAGTTTTTTTTTTTTTTTTTCATTTTACTTCCATTATCGCCACTCGCATTTACGAGCCCGAGCCATTAGTTATCGCAAAAGCGTTCAAAGTGCTGCTCCAGTTAGAATGTTTCGAAACCTTGCACACTTACGAGGCTAGGCGTGATTGAAATGTTGACCCGAAGCTCCGAGCAACATATCATGCACCGGGATACAAACAAAAACGACGCTACCGCAGGATAGCTCGTCCTCTGTCACCTTCGTGACGGACCTGTCAGTGCCCAAAACTCGAAAATGATTTCGATGCTTTTCTCTGCCACCAACCGTTCTTTTCCACGTGACTTCTAAACATTCAATTGAAAACAAACCAATTTTTTGAAAAAGCTACAACTTGAGACTTACAAATTACTTCCTCCAAATTTCGCGCGATCGTATTAAACATTATGCAAAACTTGCAGCAAGGAATTTGCAATTTTCAACTTGCAGCTTCTTATCCCCTTTCTGTGATGTGTAGTTTCATTTTTTTTTTTGAGATTAAAGTTGCCAAAATTTTTCTAGACGTTCAATATTTTATAAGATAAATGCATTTTTATGGTTCAGGTAGGTATCTCTCAATTTGGGTTGATAAGAGCTGTCGAAAACATTTTTTTGAAAACTCTAAATTTCATAAAATCCGAACCCTCTCACCGATTCTCGCGAACTATGATATACCAATCGTTCTTTCATAATTACTTTATTCATGCAAAAATATAATCCCGATACCTTAAAATTTGGAAAAATTATAGCGGTCAAGGAAATTTTTTTCTAATTCAAAATTTCATAAAGTATGAATCCTGCAGTCGATTGTTGTCCGATTCAATATCGGCCTTTGATGCGATACTCTATTCACGCTAACAGAAATTCAGGCCCGATGCTTCAAAATTTAAGAAAGTCAGAGCGATCACAGACATTTTTCGTCAGTTTTAAAATCGCGTAAAATTTAAACCCCTCAAACGATTTTAACGAAAATTGCATCAAACGAGAGATTAGTTCGATGCTCGATGTCTTTCAGCGAAATCGCTCAGGTCGATCTCGAGATATAGCGGTTCACTTTTTTAGGGCCAGCACACATACACACACACACACATACACACACACACACACACACACACACGTCCGGAATTTTTTTTTTTTTCTAAACGTGATCTTTCGACGTTGTGGCACATTACACATCGGCATTGAAAACTGAAAAAAAAAATTTCACCATCACAAAGTTTCCTCTACGGAGAAGCAAAAATTATGGTTATCGTAGTTTGTTCCTTCGACCTCCGGTATTTGGCACTGCGCTTTCAGTGTCCTAATCCCAGCGAAGGACAAACAGTCCTCGCCGGATTTAACCGGAGATTATTACATACTTATGTTGATTTCGGTGCTTGGTGTGGGACTACTGTTCTTTCAACTTTTTATACCGATGATAAAGATCTTAATGGTAATGAGGGACCCCAAGAGAGTTGTGACTTTCAAGCATCAAAGGGACAACGCGAATGGACGGTTCTATGTGAGAGAAAAAGAAAGAAAAAAAAAACGTAAAAGCATGATGAAAAGTGTGCGGTAAAAGTGAGTGGGAAAGCGTTGAAAAGACCGATCGCGTCGACTGACAGTGGAGTTGCTAGTAGTCATGTTGGCACGCGCCAACAGTGCGGTTACCAAAAAAAAAAAAAAAAATCAACGCGAATAAGCAGCTGCAGCTGCACCCTCTTGCCAGCTGTGTTCTCTTCACTTCGTGGAACTTATATCGCTGCCAGGAACGCGATGCAGTCAACGGACAGTCGGAGGACAGTTTCGTCAGTAGACGTGGACAAAATTACTATTTCGCCATTGTTACCACTCCCGTGCCTTTCTCAAGTTTGCTTGGGATTCTATGCTCTTCGGTGTGCACGACGCAATGAATACAGACCGATGTGACATTCTTCTGGACTTGGAGGCATCTCTCACCTCCGTTAATCTACGGCAATATTAGTACGTCGCATGTCGCATGTAAAAGTGCTTTTCAATTTTTTTTTTTCATTTTTACGTCTTCGCTGCTCTACCACATTTTTTATCATGATGAATAGTAAATTCGATGAGCACTTTATTGCCCTGAAACATGACCACTCTTATTTTTAAATTTACGTGTTCAGGAAAATTTTTATCATCAGTGAAGCGATAGAAATGTTTATTTCTTCACAGTGCGTGTCTTGCTTAACAGGTATTGTTTTCTGATTATGAGGGATAAAAAATTGATGGAATGAGATATGAGGTTTAATGTGAGCCAGCCTGGTCATTGCCAGAATGGTTGATATCGCGTGTGTTCCCAAGTCGTGCTCACACTCTACGAAAATAAGGGCCCCATGTTCAGGCTGGTTCGTAAAAAAACACACTGCCATAATTATTCGCCACATAATGTCACGTAAAAGCGATAAATTGAAAACGGATTCAGGTACACTATATTTTCCCTCACATTTCTGGATACTTCTTCCAATTAACCAGATAAAAAAAAATATGCTTAACGAGACAAGATGGTCAGAGGACTTTGGTGATGGTCCATTAAAGCACGCATGGTGTATCGGCGTGAACACGGGAAACTGGGCAGAATGAGCAAAAGAAAGACAGAAAGAAAGAGAGAGAGAGAGAGAGAGAGAGAAAGGGAGAATGAAAGAGCGTTATATCCTCGGAGAATGCAGTAGATCCCAATCAGAGGAGCGAGATTACCGTTTTTAATGGTTTCCTTGACGCGCACTCACGAAGATGCTCTAACAAAAATCGTACCTACGTCCGTGTACCCCGAACAGCATCTGGATCTTTTACCTTCATCCCTTTAATGAGCTTCGTCTCACTCTTTATTCTTCTTTCCCTGTCTCGTGAGTGCAACGGGAACCAAAAAGCATCAGAGATAAAATGACTCTCTAAGCCAGCGTCATCTTCACCACCAAAAGCGCTTCTGGAGATGTTTTTTTAATGGACTGCGATCCTCTCTGTCATTGAGAAAAATACAGTGAGAACTCACGGCAAAGAACACTACTTGTCTCCACTTCGGAATAATCAGTGTCATTCGTAGCTACGAATTAAAGCAGGCTTTGACAGAACGAGAAATTTACTCTTGCACCTTTCATCTCATGTTGCACTCCTTTATTATTTTTCTTCGCTTTATTTTAAAGCCCCGACTGAATATGGAGGAGTTTTATTGCCTTTTGACTTTAAATTATTAAAATAGGGCATCAGCGTGTAGATTGAAATTCGACGGATATACAAAAGTAAGTGCTATTGACATTCATATCCGCGGTTATCCGTAAAATTGTTAACTCCCGGTTTTCCTACTTTATTGACCATTTGGCAAATCGAATTGACGAGAATTAAAAAAAAACATTACGAAGAATCCACCTTAAGCTTGAGCTACGTGAACTTTGAGCTTAAATCTCTCAGTGAGGTTTTTTACGCGAACTTTTGCTCATGCTAAGTTGATATATTCAGGTCGCGTAAACTGTCAAACGTGTACGAATAGCAGTCCGAAGAACGAACAGATTGCGTTTACGCGAGGTTTTTTTAAGCAGTAAAGCAATGACGGCGGAGCGCGAGCAAAAGTTCGCGTAAACAAACTCATCATCAATGATTAGTCGTCAGAACATCCACCATTAAGTTCTCATAGTAATCATACTGATCGGATCATTTAACGATCACAATAGTTACAAATTGTTATTCACTTTGTTGAGGACAAAAGTTAAGGCTTGAAAATTGTTTCCTCCAAATTTCGCACAATGCTTGACCCTTCCTTGTCAATTATAGCTTCCGCATAGCGGAAGCTTTAATTAAGCATTATACAAAATTTGGAAAAAGAAATTCGAACGTTTCAACTTGCAGCTTTTTCCTCCCTCCCTGTAGTTTCATTTTTCTTTTTTGAGATTCGCGTTACTCTAAATTTCATGAGATAAACGTATTTTTATGTATTATCTCGATATCTCACATTTTGGGGAAGATAGAGCTGTCAGAAAGCTTTTTCGAAAATCTCAAAATTTCATAACATCTGAACCCTTTCACCCATTCTCACGAAATTTGATGCCAAAAGCTTCTTTCAATGATACTTCATTCAGGCAAAAATAAATTAGCCCCATATCTCAACGTTTAGAAAATCAGAGCTGTCAGCAACATTTTCTTTTAATCAGAAATTTCCCGTGTCGAAGAAAAGTCTAATTTCAAAATAGTTTAAATAATAACACGGTCACAGATCGAACGAAAGATATTCCAGACATTTATTGTTTGCCCGGTTTTAGTTTCGCGTCACGTTCCTATTTAATCTAACAAAATAGTCACTCGACATACATTAACCCTAGTACAGCTTAATATATTCTTCATGAAACGAAAAATCGTGCAATAAACTTTCATCGAAATAGCTAAAGCAGTTTATGTAGAGATCCGAAGGTATACGTCAGGGTTGAATCTCCTTTACGGATTTCGATGGAGAAATAAAATACACGGGCTCTAGAAGACTGGCATGAAACATAGCTCTGTGAAGGCGTACGTGGTTTATATTTTCTTACGTCCGAGGCTCGACGGACAGTCTCGTGATGCGAATCTACGGTTAATAGGGAATATCCTCTACAGGATGCTTGCTTATAGCGATAGGTTCAACGAAAATAAACACTGGAAAGCGAAGCGGAAGGATACGGCTGAAGGTGAAAGAGGCAGAAAGATAAAGAGTAAGAGAGGACGCAGCCGAGGGTTCAAGTCACGAGTTCCCTTTCCTCTTCTTCGTTGGACGACGCCTACTCGCAGCGACCCGGCAAGCAGGGTCAACTGTCAAGTATCGATAGTCTTGACGCGTACACAAGAGAGCCCGAGTGTCCGAGAAACAAATGCAGATATACGCGCTAAACACAATTTCTATTTTTTTTTTGTGTCGAGTCCACCGGTGTATCCGAACACGCAAGAATTACCACACGATAGACTACAACTCTGATACTATGACGCTGATACCGTGCTGTGAATCTATACCTACATTGAACGAGTTTCGTCACGTACACGTCACTACAGAGTCGCTTGCAGCGATATGCAAAGCGAGTACGCAGATGCCAAGGTGTATATATACAATATACATATATTTTACCATAGTACACGCACGAAAAGCTCGTTTCGATGATCGACAAGTCGGCCTGTAAACTGCACGTAAGACGCGCTATTTTTAAACGAAACAGTCAATGAAAGAGACGACAAGTCTGAGAAGCTCGTTGATATTCCGAATACAAGAATCGATATACTAGGCTCGCATCGATGGAAATTGGATGAAAAATGTTTGGAGATCGGGTATCAGTCGGAGGAACGGAAGATCGAGTGCAGGACAGGGATTTTTTTTTTCTACAAAAACAGCAGTTGTCAGTATAAATCATCAAGTGAATCACCAGAAAATAATCGTTCGGATCTTTGCAGTTATTTTTCACATCGAATTTCATCTATGTGGATCTCAATTTTTCAAAATCGTAGATCTATACTTACATATCCGTTCATCTACCGTAATGTCAGTAGATTTATTCAGATCTAAGTAGATCTAACGTCGATCTAGGTAGATCTAATTGAGATCTGGTTAAATCTACAATTCAATAAAGGTTAGATCTACGTAGATATAAAAAATAACTAAGTGTCTCGATTTAAATTTAATCCACGTTGCTATAAACTTTTTGTTCCTGGATGATGCCTCCGCCAATCCCAACCTTTTGGTCTCCCGGGAAAAAATAGTTGAAATATACATCTACGTAATTATTCTTTAGGTCAACGTGGATATAAAGTTTGGGAAATTATAGATTCACCTATATCTCAATTAGATGTACCTACTTCTCCATTAGATCTACTTGGATCTAAGTAAATCTAATGGAGATTTAATTAAATCAACGAAGATCTAAGAAGTAGAAGTGTTCGAACGCAATATTAGGTAAACTCGAATTGTACATAAATCTATCATATATGAAAATCCAGGTAGATCTACGATTTTTCAAAATTTAGATCTACGCAGATCAAATTTAATGTAAAATGGAACTACGTAGATGTTAATTAGATCGACGGAAATTTAAACGACTCTTGTCCGGGGCTACGGGATTCTACTTAGAGCTTCAATTGGATACAGTTCTTCATCGTAGCTGGAGGACCAGGCATAGTGATGATCAAGTTCACTCGTGTATTTGCCAGTCGAAAACGACTCGATACTCAAATTTGGTTGAGAGCCCTGCAACGCTGACCGACCTTCAACGTTGTCCAAGAATCCTCGAGTGTCCGGCATGATAAATCTTGCGAGAAGTCTCACCACGTATTATCTACGTTCAACTCGCTCCCAACAGGGATTTTACTACACACCTCTGCACCATTACACTCGCTAACTATATACGAGAATATATACAAAGTCTGCTTCCAATGGAAGATATTAAAAAGACATTTCATGCATACGGCGTGTCCGAGTGACGGTCGAAGATTAGCTGCGGCCGAGAGGCTTGGTAAAACCTGCGGAGGTTACACCTGGGATCTTCATCATGGACGTGGATACCTCGAAGTTTTGTGGGGAAATTCTTATGAGTGCTCGCCAGGTCGTGCGATGCATGAGTGGCTCATGAAATTTGCATAATGAACCATTACCTCTGTCGTCGCGCTGTCTTTGCCAAAGTTGAACTTATGCGTCAGCAATGTTCACGAATTGAATTGAAAGTCATGATTGACTCGTTGTGGGACTCGTCGCTTTTTCCACGAGTTTGAAGCTTGCGAGACACGTAGGATCAGAAAAATCAAAAATTAGTTGGTAAAATTAGAAAATTGGCCAAAACCTTAAAGTATGAATTACAAAAACTTTTTTTTTTCTCATTAAAATCAAATCGAATGCTCATATGAAAATTTATTCGAATCCATCACTATAATAACAAGGCTTTGCTTACGTGATCGAGCAATGTCAATTCCCCTGAGATCGTAGTACATTCTCGTACGTCTACTTTCAGCTCCCCAATGACTGGCTCATGTGTATCAACGATGCAACGTGCAGCGAGTGTCTTGTAGCTCGTCCTTTAACGTCAGATTCGTACGGTTCGGATATTCTGGACTTGATGTAACATACAGGACACTCTACTATTATTGCTCCCTCGAGGATACGACCTTGACAGTGAGACTCCTTTGAACGTTCCGAAGTCGATGTTTCATTGTAGGGATTCGATAAACAATTCTTTATCATCTTAGTCTTGGTGAAATCGCTTTACGTCTGAGATCTCATGTTTGCGAATGATCATTCCAAGAAATCAATACTTTTCCAACAAATTTTGTATTAAAGTATACCAATTAGTAGGGTGGCAAAACTTCAACGAACACTTATACTATGTTGAACTTGCAAGTTGAGCTTTGCAACTTCATCACAATTATCCCAATATTTCTGCAGTTGAAATAAATAATATCAAAAGCTTGTATTCGAATGGAATCGTTGAAGAAAATTCGACTGTTTTCTCCCAGTAGAAGCAAGCCATGATATTACAATACATGACTGAGTGTATACTTGGCACAGAGATGCTCGGTACGAGGAACATGAGCGGGATAGTTGCAAAGAGCCGAGTGCAAAAACCCATCACGCATACCTGTCTACGAGAAACGCTAACTAACCACAGACCAATCGGCTGGTAACCCCGACAATAACCTCGCTACACTGAGTTCTCACCTCCCTCCTTCCACCAGTCCTCATCTTCATCGTCGTGTAACAGCCGCGATGTTCGTTAGGCTTGATTATTCCTCGGCTATAAGATGATCATATAGTTCCGCGAGTAAAGAAGTGTTGCATTATGTATATGTATGCTTTGGCCAACGCCAGATATATTTATCTCTAGCCTTCTGCTGCCTGCAGATGCAACAAAGACGATGTTACTTTTTTTAAAAACTTGTTCTTTGATGCATCGTGCTCGATGTACATATCTCACTACAGCTGGACATAGGACATACCCGATCTGGCTCAATGTTTATCGAAAAATTTCCACCTGGTATGCACCTGCTAATCCCCAAGCAAGTGGAGTGTTACCAAACCTAATGCAATTTCTACTAAGCTGTTCAGGAGGTAGCAGCCTGGTTGTCGACTATCGAGGGAGTCAGGCTATTTTCTCATTTATTTTATCGACACACGAAACTATCAAGACAGGTACGAGATGATTTAGCAGCAGAGTGCAACGATTAATGTGCCGCACAGACGAGCTTATGTCGTTGAACAGAATTCTAGAGGCTCTTGAGTCTGCCACATGTTCCACAATCGATGGGCGCGGCGACAACGAGATATTTGCATGGCGTGCGAGCAGACATGCCTCTGTACAGATCGTTCGTGATGTGAAATCGTGACCGAGTAAGATGCTCGTAATATGTCTTACGTATGGGACAATGACAGGAGTGGCTGAGGATACTTGCCAATATCATTGTTTCTTCGTCCAGGATTTTTCAAAAGTTCAGGGCCTTCGCATCGAACAGCCTTTCCAAGGAATTCAGATACGTATAATTGAAGGCTTTTCGAATGAAAGAATTTCCAACTCCAATGTGCCGTCATCAATGCTGAACATTCAGCTGGGTCTCATTCGTACTTGATGAAAAAAATTTCAATGGCCCTAGTACCCGCTGTCATGGCGCAATCAGAACCAAATTTTACCATCTCATAATTAATTATTAATCAAACGTATGGCAATTTTCACTTGGGCCTTACGTCTCGTTCTCATCTTCATCGTGACATCATGGGCAATCGATTGGAAAGGTCGATCTCCCTCATCGATCCGAAGAGCCAGATCGAACCGCTAAAGCTTTCCTTTGATGGTGGTCATTGAAGGAGTCTATATCAACTGGATCGGAAGGATACAAATCCTCGAGTCGAAAGTATGTGGAAATCGTCTCATCAGGTCAGGGTTCAACTCATTGCAGATGGCAATACTATAATTAATCAAGGTAATACCAGCCAGTTGGATTTTTTTTTGGGTTTAAGCTAGGAAGAATATCAAGATGTATTCTTGGTTCTCATTTGCTTCTAATGAGCGTGGTTGAGCCTCACTTGATTCTTCCAACTACTCTAGAAACAATTTAACAGCTATTTATAGAGCTATCCCTAGTTTTAGGCACCTATAGGTTAGAGGAGTCCGGTGACTTTCCATTGAGTGGGGATCACACCACTGAACAGAATAGAAGGAAACAAGAATTTAAACATAGATGAAGTAATGACTTGGTGGTACTTGAAGTCAATGCCGATCAATATTAGAATAGGCCGCAAAAATGTTGCGCTGCTCTTTTTTTTTTTACAAAATTCATGTGTCCTCGTAACCAGAGCTTTCTCTCACGTGGCAATGAATTAAAAAGGCAGCACACATTCTTTTGTAAATACTTCTAGCTCCAGCTCCCAGAGAGTAAGAATTACCGGAGAGAAATAGAGCGTTGTGAATTGTACGGAACGTTACAGATGACGCCATTCATTCGCTCGCCAATGCTTTTATCAGCTTCCCAGGTGCTACGAGGACAAGATAACACGTTGACATCTGGTGAAATTATGGTTTACAAATTCAGCCGGGCTAGAGGAATGAACCCGAAGGTTTACATTTCCCAGGAGCAATGAAACGTCATTTGTTTAAATAACCTGGAAACCCGTAAATTCCGCAAGACTGAGGATCAGACGGAAGGAGAGATATGAGGTGGTGTTGGGACAAAAGGGAGCAGCGAGGAGGTTGGAGGGGAATAAAAATTACCTTGGTGGCAAAATGCAGAAGTTATTCAAGACACGCCGTGCATGTAGTTGAGTACAGCGAGAATTCTGTCTCGGCGGCCATGCCACGCCGGTGACTAATAATTTATAGCCGGCTCGAGACAATCATAAGATTGTTGTCGCTGCATATGATGCTCTCGTGTGACGTGCTCGTATTCATGTGGGACTATGCGGTTGAAGGGCAGATGGTAGCATTTTATACGTCCGTGCAACAACCATCGAGACTCTGGAATTGACATTCCTCAGTCTCGATACATCGCAAGAAATTTGTTTTTGTTTGTAATATTTTTCAATATTTCAAAATTTCCAATGAGGTTACAAAAACGTTCCAGAATAGATGGACCAGTGTATGGAAACACGTCATTGCTATTGTGAGTGCTCGATATTGATTTCTGACCATTCCATATTTACGACTTCTCATGAAACTGGCCGAATTGCATTATAAAACATTATTTGCAGCTATTGTTTTTTCAGACTTTCAGAACAGCATTGCATTTTTTTCTCCAATACGTTTTTTGGCCAAGGCAAACTTTTCGGGTGGGTCGAACATTTACGAGGACATAAAATAAATTTCAATATATGATAAATTTGAGAATTCTCAATGTATAAGAATATTGGAGCGAGCGAAAAACAGAGCAAACCTCCTCGAGCACCGAGGGACAAATAAATATCTACTATGGCAAATAAAATAATAAAGAAAAATAAGAAAATATGAAATATAAATGAGAAAAATATATTTCAAAAATTCATGAAGTAACTATTCAACTGCTTTCATTGATAAGGAAATAAATCGTTAATTTCGGTCCTTGAGATTCGGCAGCATGTAGTTCAAGATTCCGCGAAGCAAGGCAGCGATATTAGTACAATTTTATGTCTCGCAAAGTTGTGTCGATGCTGGAGAAAAATCGAGTCATCACGGTTCCACAACGACCACAATTCCGGTCACCACGAAGACTATTGTCTCCGGTGTGGTGTTTTTTTTTTTTTTTTTCTTCTTTCGTTTAATTCCTTGTGGTTTTGTAAATTTTTAACCCCACGTGGCTCACTAAACTTTTACTCTCTTGTTGTGATCTCTCTCTGTTCATAGCATAATCGACGACGAGCAAGTAGACTTCTGTTTCCATGCCGTACACACAGGTAACCAATGGCGGTACAAGCGCGTATCAAGATGTGTTTATGGTGTATTTTATGGCCATACTGTATACGTTATACGAGAATGCAGAATAATATCTTTACCGCGAGGGTTTACTCTCGAGTCTCGTGTACGGAGGGAGAGGAGAGGGGCAATCTCCGGAACAATGTAATTCTTGAGTTGCTTCCCTGGTACACCCACCTGTCCTATACCTATATTACCAATGGAAATGTGAATTATACATAGGCAAATCGAGGCTCGAAGTCTTGAAAAAGGCGTATTTTTGAAATTTATCTTCTTCTTAAGATTGCATGACAATTCCAACCAGAGATTGGACAATAATTGCTCAGAAAAGTTTAATAAAAATTATGCTTTTAGTGCAAATTAATAGAGCAATCTCGACGAACGTACAATTCGGTACAATCCATTGAAGATTCTCAGAGAATCGCCGAAAAATCATGTATATGTAATTTATCGTCTGTGTAAATATAGTATAATTACACAAATCGGATAGAGCCAAGAAAGACGGTTTCTTTGGGAGGTGAAACGAAACCTTTGGTCGTGAGGAATAAACGACGAATTTGAAATTTTCAACGAGTCGGTCGATTGCACAACGATAAATTGACGATACGTATTCGTAATCGATTCGTCTCCCGGAAACGTTCATTCGCCATTAATTCATCGAGGGAGGGTTCTCAATTTTATTGGCATTTGTGAAATTGTGACCGATTACCCATTGTAGATCGTTCCCACGTTTGATCGATTCACTCAAGGAGGTTACTACATATGCACCTAGGGAGAATAGAGCCCAGGATTATCTTTGAGAATTTATTTCGTGTACAAAATTTCATTACATCGTATATTTCTTACGTACGCTCGAAAATTTGATATTCTATCGGTAATCTCTGAAAAATTCATCGAAAAATTTGCAGTGATGAAGAGTTACGGATGTTCGTGTCATGCGATGCTCGCTTTTTGTCGTAACAGAGATAACCTCATTTTTTCAGATCAGCAGAAAAAGCAGAAAATGTTTCTTCACAGTAGACGAATAAAACTCGTTCGTGCTTTTACAAGTCGATATTGATTCCGATTTTTCGAAAAATCCCGATCATTTAATCACAGATATGCGATTTTCGATCTGAAAATCTTTCGCTTCTGCACTGGATAAAAAAAAACTATATTAGGAGGTATTAAAAAAAAAAATCTGTGTGGCAAGTACCCAATAGTTGTATCAATAACTGAGGAAAATTTCAGTCAAATCGGTCGATAAATGTTCGAGATATTTGCGCTACCAATTGTGAAAATAATTTTCTGGAAAAATAGATGCGATTAGTTTATTTAGGAAAAAATTTTCGACGAAAATTTCAGCAAATGGAGATTAGCTGCTATAATTTAAATGTTTATAACCATTATTCAATAAAATAATATTTGACAGGGAAAAGAAATTGTCGATATTGTGATTTTCGTCCTTTCTACGTGTACGTAACCCCTTAAGATCGAATATTTTTCGAAATTCGTTCTTTTTTCACATGATTCCTTTCTCCTTCGTTATCCGGCCGGATCCTTCCGTGTGCCTGTGCCAGTTGGCCACGGTGTCGGTTATACACCGTAATATTCTGACACCCACGGCTGGTTTCTCGATTTCCATAAACACCCGCGAACACACCATACTCGATACTCGCACCGTATAAATGAATCCTGGCGAGGAAAAAAAAAAAACCTCTGTACCTCTGAACTTGAAAATGCTATAAGTCAGCTCTCCTTCATCGTGTTTTATGAGCTCGTAATTCATTTTCTAAAATCGCGTGCTAATGAATAAGATAATTGGGATCCTGGAGTACGCGATACTCAACTCTCTCTGCATGGATACAACTCATTACAAAGAAAAAGAAAGAAAAAAAAAACAATTTTCCGTTGATTCTTCCTCATCTTTCTTTTACTCTCAAACAATTTTTCATTCGAACCAGTTTCGTGACATTTGTCACAATTTGCGAGGTAATTAATAAATGGATACTTTATTTTTTTTTTTTTTTGGAAAGCTGAGTTTTCTTTACGAATGAGACGGTGAATTTTATTTTGAAATGCAAACTTAAATAATAATGGATTTATCGAGTTAATAAGGGATGTCAAAAAAAAAACGCGATAGAAGTATAAAGTCACAACTGTCAAGAATCTGATCGTCAAACAAAATCATAACAAAATCCCGAGTATGCTCCGTACCATGTAGAATTTTCAAAAAAAAATGCAGTCAAGCTTAAAAAAAGAGGAAGAAAAAGAGATTTCTTAATTCATCAGATTTCCACTTGTCCCGAAAAAAAAGGTAAACAAATAATATCCCGCGACAAAGTATCCCAAAAACAAAATGTTTTGTCGAGAACCGAAAAAGGTGAGTCTAGATCGAAAGTAATTTGGCTTCCGGTTGGCCATTGATATTGGACAGGAGTTCGTATAATTATGGTCCTGCATGATTCGAGCGTGGGCGCGACGAGAGAGAGAGAGAGAGAGAAAGAGAGAAATCTTCTTCCAGCTCTGCTCGACTCATTGTTTGTGTATGCGGGGACTTGGATGAAAGAAAACTCAATTGCGCGTACAGTTAGCGAGCGTGGGCGATAATGACACTGCGATGAGTACGTGAAGAAACGTACGCCGCCTCAAGCTCCCCCTATCTCTCTCGTGTGTCTCATGCATACTGCTATTATATATGCACCTCACTCGCATAATCACTTTTTAACTACGACCTCACATAGTTACGCCGCGCCAGCCGAGCCCTTAGGCCTGGAGACGAAATTATCTCGAACGAGAATCCATCCGCGTACACATGAGAGGCACAAGCAAAGCGGATGAGAAAATGTTAATTTTTGAATAATATAGAAAGAAATCATTCAGATGGAAAATTTGAAAACGTTTATGTAAAAATCAGTCTTTCTTGAGGGGTTGTACCTAGTTAGGAGACAGAAAAAAAATGGAATTTTTGAGAAAGTTAATTTCTTCAAACAATCTTAAGCATATATATCTGTACGAAAGTTTTGTTTTTGAAAAAGTAACATTCGAACAAAATTCAGCAATTCTTACGTGCAAAAATATTCAATCGTAAGGAAGTTATAAAGCTGATATCAAAGAAGCACTTTTTGGAAAGTACTTTTGTATGGTGAGCACTCCCATTCGGAACCAGGTTATACAAAAATCAAAAAAACCAAAAAGATTTCATTACTACATTAGTTTGGCCTGTGATTGATCGATGGAATTTCTGAAATATTGAGCTGAAACAAAATGGCGGCTGTTCAACTTAATTTGTCTAAGACGAAGCATATTTTTCGTTCTCAAATCAAGAGAGTACACATCGGGAAGAAAATCCCTCTCTATTGATCACTAAATTTTTATGTCTAAAAAAAAAATACAAAAAATTTCAGAAAGATCGATGCAGTGTAGCTTACGAGATATCTTGCTCACAGACTTTTAGAACGTGTTTCACGGTAATCGGCCGTTAAATAAACATTTTTGCATGAAAAAAATTACTAAATGTTCTTCGAATATTACTGTTACAAGTCCAAAAATTCCAGAATAATATATGCGCATGATTATTCGAGAAAAAAAAATCTAAAAAATTCGTCTTTTTCTACCTCTTGATTAGGCATAACCCCTTAAAGGATAATCGAAGAGATGCCATTTATTTATTGCATTGAAAAGAAAATTGTAAATTTAGCTGGCAAGCAATCTGATGATTCCAGTCTCTTTTTACTATTGGAGAAACAAATTAAGAATTCGATGACTGGAGTGGTCGTGGAAATAATTAAAATAATCATTTATTTTTGATGCATGAAAATACGTAGAAAATGATTTTTTAATTGTCCTCTTCTGACAAATATTTATTCATGCATTGAACTATTCGTAGAACGTCTCTACGAAGTCGTGAGTTCATGACGTGCTCGAGAAAGACTTTAATTTAATCTTTTAATCCCCCCCCCCCCCCCCCCCTTCAGTTAAGAGCATTAATTTGTATCATCGTGATCATTCGCTATAAGCAAACGATCATCTTCAATCTCGTTCCAAAAGATTATCATCGTTGGAGACAGCGGGAAGACCGAGTCTTTCAAGCAATAGGCAAATCTATCTTGCGTCATAAAAGAGTCGTCGCTTTGTGAAGCCGATCGCACGCAACATTTTACTCTCTGGTCATAATTCTCGTTTTGCAATTTAATTCCACGATGATGAGAAAAGACTTCGCGCCTCTCTGTCTTCATCGAACGTCGTGGGATTCATCGATGTAACAAAAAATTCTTGTTCGATTTTTTTCTTCTCGTTTCAATTCTCGATGTAGAAATAAAAGATTTTCTGGTCTCTCGGCTTGCAGAGACGAAAACCAAAGAATATTTTACGCCAAGAAAGTTTTTTTTTTTTAACTAATTTGTATAGATTGATCAACGGTAAATTCGTGAGGCAATTTTTGTGCTCATGCACCCTTTTGTTGATTCATTAACAATACTTTCAGAAAAAAAGTGAGGATTTTGATTTTTATTTCGAATTCCTATAATCCCCTAATCATTCTGGGCAATCCATTTTTTCTTATTCATTGCTTCATATTCGATTTTTGAAATATACATAATTTAAAGTTTTTTTTTTTCATTCGAAGATTGCTATGGTCTCTAAAAGCCTCTTTGAGCGAGTTTCATGCCTCTCAACGATGGCTCCGAGTCTTCTTATCAGTCTAAATCGAGTCGAAAGGTGATGCGGCAAATTTCTTGACTATATTTTTTGTTATACGCCTAAATGTCACAACCATAAATTGTATTTTACAATTTATTGATAAATTATATCTAAAAAATAATAACAATATTAATGGTAATATTATATTGTGACATAATAATTATGTTATTATTATTCTTAGGATCGAAATTCATAATAAAATATCTATTATTGATAAATAAAAGGCACATTGTGTAACTTTGAACTATATGTTGTTTGGCCCCATGTGTTACTCTTTGTATGTTATTTTTGGCCATGCTAATTTATTCGTATGTCATTTTTCACAATATTATTTTATTCGCGTGTTTTCTCGACATACTAAAGCTTGCTTCAAGGCCTATTTCTTATACCGAAGTCACTTTCGCTACTTTTAAACACAATCTTCGAATGTCTCATTCATCCTTAATTGCAAAAATCTCCTGATTTCACTGTCCTTGTTTCTGTTGTTTTTAAAAAAAGATTAATACTGCTATACTTCACCAAAGAATTAATTTTCTTGGGTAAAGAAAAATTAAATTTCTTTATTTTGTTGTCACGTAAATTGCTACCAAGACTTTGTTAGCTGCAGAATGAATCCTGACAATATTTTGAGCATAAGATCCCCGATTTTATCGGCTACATTGCCGAAAGATTAGCGTCGAGAACGCAAGATGTGCTAACCATATTGTACCATACGACATATAGTCGAGCATTCATCGAATCGACACTCGAATCGACAAGTTGAACGGACAATAATTTTAGAATGTCGATGCTGAGCGGTGATTATATCGCGAGAAACATTACCGGACATGTACAGCCCGGTGCGTAACGGTCCAACGATCATACCAAATTTACGACACCCATAGACATGCTGCTCGTACTCTATCGATAATTATTCGTTCCGCGATCTCTCATTCGCTGGCCCCCGCGAGTACCCTATCGCGAATTCTTCGACTTCCATCTATCAGTCTCACCAATAAAATACTAGACGGTTAATTAGAACGGCTTTCTAAGCCTGACCGCCCAGATATGCAAATTCCCCACTCGCTCTCCTTCGTGTCAGGTCGTAGAAGCTCGATAAGTATTTACCAAGAATCTCGTGGCTCGATTAGGCACATACGGTTGAGCTTTATCACCCGCTGACATCGATTAATACCGGAGCATCTCGTATTTTCTATGAATTTGGTTGGTGAATTTTCAAGTCGTAGAATCGTCGAGAAATATATAGGAATAATTGCACGACCAATGGACACGTAGAGGAATGTGAGTGATATTGTTGTACCATGAGTGCAGTAGTGAAGCTAATTCAGACAATTTTCCGTATTAGGGCTTGCACTTCTGGAAAAAATTTTCATCGAGTGAGGTCCGTTCCAAATAAAAGATTTCACAAGATCAAGGTTCTTCTGGCATTGCGATGCACTTAACGCTTCGAAGAAAATTTATGCGTTGAAAAATGTCAAATGTCATCATTTACAACGACAATGGCGGCAGCCTAAAGTTTCTCTGGGTATCGTACATCCGGTGTAACGTTAATGATATTCCATAAGAAAGGGGTTACCTCTGGATCACTCCGAAAATTAGGTCAAGCATTGAACTCTGACTATGAAACTGAGTTACAGAAATACATTTTCACAGTTAAGTCCCTGGGAGTTATGGTCGTTATTCCTAGAGAATTATTGGTACACATAGAAAAGTTTCGTATCATGCATGATTGAATAATTTTAATGAGAGCACTTCTTGGGGACCATGGGTCGATTCTTCTGCATCCACTTTCATTGGGCTTACATTCCTTCCAGGAGTAAGAGTAATCTGACGAATCTAATTTTCCACCATGACGCTCAATTTTTAAGCTGCTCCAATCTCTTTGTCATACAGATAAGAGCCTCTAGACTTTTGATTACGTTATTTACTCTCGTAGAGCTATCGCATAGAGCTTTCTTCGGGGAGGTAACCCAACTTTACTGAAGCATCATTGTGGTACACAATTCGATCATGTCGATAAATCCTGTCCGAACAAATCAGCGTGAACAAGCACAAGGAGGAGTCAATGATTAGCATAGTATGTGGAAGATTTTCTCTTGCGTGTTACAAGCAGAAGATAATCGAGATAAGCTGGATGACATATTGCATGGATAGATAAAATCTCGTTCATACCCTGATCCAGGATGCAGATCTTCCTGTACATAGAGGCCCAGTCAACGATGAAGCAACATGTAGACTCATTCCTCTATTCAATCATTTCACATCGTATCCCATTACTTAAAGAATGTCAGCGTATCTCATAAAATAATGACACGAATAAATGCTCTTGGCTAGATGAAAAAAAAATGTTTCCCTCAGAGAAATCTCAAAAATAGCGAGCAAAATGTGGTACCAATGCACGCGGTATCCCTTGATACGATCGTAACACGTTGACCGAATTCGTTCTCGGATATTCTTCCTCGAAGAATCACAATTATTCGGTTGCTACCTTGGACCTTCCTTAACTGGTTTCTGGACAATTTTCCACGCCGTCGAACACCCATGTCGATAAATCCAGCCTCAAATGCTTTGGCTTACGCGCCGTTCACTCCATGCAGCTTAATGCTCAGGTTCAATAATGCTTCTGCTCCTCCAGGCTTCACTCGCTTCTCCCATACTTCGAGCTCTCGGAGAGAGTGCTGTTTTATATCGCGTAATTACACGGCTGTTGGAGTCAGGGCATAGGAACCGACACAAGGAGGAGACCCGATACATACTCCGGCTTCTGATATTCCGCTGCTGGACAACGAAACAGCTGGAAGGTAAATGCAAGAGAGAGAGAGAGAGATGTGGAACGAAACGGTTGGCTGCCTCGTTGCAATTGTACAGGGGAACCAATGTTGGGTTTTGGACATCGCATTGCTCCGCTTTTGTTATTCAAAAGAAAGTACTTGGATCTCTCTTATCTCGTAGAAGGTCATCAACATTTTACTTAACAAAAGGCATGACGACGTTTCAATGGAAATCCATTAATGAGTGATTTAAAGATCGCTTCCCCATGCTCACGCGTTTAAAGTCGATATGGCGAGTTCAATGATTCGATTTTAGATTGACCTCATGTAGAAACGCTAAAGACAATTCTGACGACAATCTGACAAAGAAATTCATCAGTTTTCGGCTGACTGTTGACCTTCCTTCGCTGTACTTTTCAGGGAATGTTAAAATCTTACTTTGCTCTCATTCTTTGGCTTCCTTAGGCCTAAATTGACATGAACTCTGGTGCCCTTTAAGGCATCTCGTTGATGATAAAGTCCCTTGGAAACGAACCCTGAGATCAATAAAGGCAAATCCAAGGTATTTGAGGTATCCTCACAGAGAACAATCTTCAGAGGGCTATTGGCGAACACTCTGGATCAACGATCGAGGATTGATCAATTGTATATGATAGGAGAAACAGCTGATTCGTAGCTAGAGATTTTGGAGTTAACTCACTCGGAATTGAATGTAAAAAAATCAAGATTATCCAATCCATGTGGACATCAATTGGACATGTTTGATCTTCTTGAGCTGAATCATACCCGAGGTTCGTTGTAGCGATTTCGAAAGTATCCAGGATTATCGCAACATTATTTTTCAAATAGACACACGACTGACACGATCAATAGGAATATGATAACTGAGCTTCGGATTGGTAGAAGAGTAAGTCAGAAGACCAGTCGCAAAACAATGAGTGGTGTCTTAAAGTGGTTGCCTCCCAACGAATGGAACACCATGCCCTTATTGTTTTCTGTACACATTTTGAAGATCACTTCGAGGGTTAAATCAGCGAGAGCCAATAACGCTATTGAGTTACTCGAATGTAAATAAGCATGAGTTGATTTACCAGCTCGTTGACTACGAAAGAGTAAACAAACCACCCGCTCCAGTAATACATACGATAAACAAGCAAACTCCTTGCTGCATCTCTGAAAAAAAAAAAAACATTCCAGAGTGTCGGGATATCAAGAGAGATCAAGATCATCAATGAACAATGAGAGACAGTCTCTCGAATGGTTTGCGAAAGGGTTAACAGCTATATAGTACACTTTATCGAGTCCAAGACTGCCGTGTGCTATCGTACAGAGAAAGATAGGGCAAAATGGACCCGCAAGAAGTACACGAGATAAGATATCGGTGGGTGGATACGTTGTTTCGTACTCACGGTTTATGGGATTTTGCCACTTGTATAGGGGAGTGTGGGGCAAAGTGGACATCCAAAAACTAATCAACGCATAGAAAATAAAATAACGACCCGGGCTCAATTCTTTCGTATATATGCATCGTAGTTTATACCTTTAGGAAATGGTCTATCATAGTTAAACCTGATATTTTTGTGAAATGAAGGTGTTATAATCAATCTAAACATAACCTGCGAAATTATCACTTTGCCTCGCATGCGGGTAATTGAAAAATTGAATTTTAATGTGATTGAAATAGGTAATGTTCTGTATTATTAATATTTATTTCACACTTTTGAAATTTTTTACCGATATTATCGTTTTATAGAGCATAAAACACTCAAGTTCAATTGAAAAAAAATTATGCATATTTCATGCAGTTGAAATAATTCATTTTGTAAAATAGTTCCAAACATAAGCTCGGTGTGAAAACAGCCTGTTCAATACCGCTCAACTAAAAAATATTTGAGATATTCATTTTACCACACCGTCTCACTTTGCCCCACCCTCCCCTACATAAAATACTGAATTTTCAAAATCATCGTATAAATTAGCCCCTAAGTAAGCATTTTGATAAAGATATCTATATAAAAGTACGTGTAAATTGTAACAATTCCATTCTACGAAGTATTTTTAGCTTTTCTAGAAGATATATATTACTGTCAGGTTGGTGGTTTATATACAGAGTTGGGATGCCGTCAATTGACGATAAATTGACCTTTCAATTTTCAGCCATTTTATGATCAAACAATTGACTGTCAGTCGACAGTCAATCCACTGTCAATTGTTGATTAACGAACTGTCGATTTACGCCTAATCAACTATCATAGGTCTTCAATTAACTCTCAATTGACGGCTCATCAACTGTCAATTGGTTGTCAATCAACGGTCAATCGGCAGTCAACCATAAGGAACTAAAAATAGTACATTTCGACACGAGTACGCAAAGGCTTTTTTGACGAAACGAGAGGATTACGGCACGAGCCGAAGGCGAGTGCTGTAACGAGTTTCGTCAAAAAGCCTTTTCGTACGAGTATCGAACATAATTTTTCCTCATGAGAGCCGAGAAAGCGCAACGAAGTTGCGATTTCGAGGTTAGAATGAGGAAAAAAACATTTTTCAAATGTTCTTTCTTTCGGGATCTCATCGTCGGTGAAGCAGCTGTAAAAAAATTTCCAACGCATCTTCAGCTTCTGTCCGAACTTTTTATCAGTGGATATACAAATTTTAGTTTATTCGAATCATTCTCTTGGTCATGGTGACATCCCAAGATCACGCAATGAGTGTGAAATTTCCATTATCTCGTAGGTAAGCCATTTTACCACTAGCACATCGTTTCATGTCGTATATTTTGTACAAATGCGTGCACACACGGTACTTTACCATGCCGTTGGTTGGCGCGAGTGCGACATAAATCTTCCGGTATGGTTCGATTAATTACCGCTGTGGTACGTAGCGTACATTGCATCTTCGCGGTATGTAATTAGATCCTACGCTCCTCGCTGCCGGCGGTCGTCCCGGGATTTCTTCTCATTTTTTTTATATCCCCTTCCTGGCTTGCGTCACGAGACACGACGAGCGAAATATCGAGGTCGTTGAATTTATACCTCGATTAAAAGGCCCAATACTCTCGTAACGATCTCTCTCTCTCTCTCTCTCTCTCTCTCTCTCTCTCTCTCTCTCTCTCTCTCTCTCTCTCTCTCTCTCTTTCTCTCCCTCTCTCACTCTTTCTCTCTCTATCTCGCTCGTATGAATCGCGCAAATTGGTATCTACCATATTCCTCTCAATCTTTTGCACTCGCTGCTACGTTTATGGCTAATTGCTCGTCGATCCATCGCGATAACGTTTCTCCACGTATCACCGGATACCACTAATTATTATCAATGAAACCGTCAATTTGACCAAAGATATCACAATCGAGGCGCACCTGCGTCGTGTAATCATGACATTTCGAGCTTAAAGATTCTCAATGAGAGTCGGAGAACATTGACGAGTGAACATATGATTAACAGGTTTTCAGTCGGGACATGATGGTGATCGATTGACTCGTTCAATCGAAATGTTTGTCGATCTTTTTGGCTTTTTTTTTTTACCAAAATTACGATTCGAGCTAATCCGGAGCGTTCATCAATACGTTTGGCATTATTATACAAGAATAATGATCGACAAATAATTCTCTAAAACATAGAAACACGTAGGTACGTACAGCAATGAATGGAGTAAGTTGGGATGCCAGGGAAAATGAGACAACTCATTTTCTACGAATTAAGATTTTACAAGCGTTGCAACGTTATGAGTTATTTTTTTTTTTTGCAAGTCAAGTGTATCGTGCCTTTCAATTGTTGCTTTTTGAAACTCCCTACCCCCACAGAAATTTTGGATAGTTTTTTTTTTTTTTTTTAATTCTAAAACTGAGAGTTCGATTTGCAATTATTGACTTGAAATTAAGGTCTTTTTTGTCTAAATGAATAAATTATACCAGTGGAACAATCCAATTATTAACTAGCTACCAATTACAATAATAATTCATTCACCGTATCGATCGATCTTGAGCGAAATTTGACGAATCAAATTAAATGAAAATTCAAGTCAATCAAAAAGATCTATCTCATCTACGTCAATAAATTTACGTCCCTATCAATTTTCAAGTCATACGATCGACTCATCGCTGTCTGAGCTAACTGAGAATTCATAGTATCCTATATGGATGACAGGAATAAAATACTGTGATCGTGTCACGGAATATATCAGCTTGAGTGGATCGGAGAAAAGAGAAAATAGACGAGAAGAAAGAACGAGAAAGACGATTGCAAGGATCAGAGAGAACCAGACAAACTAGGACTCTGTGTAATAATTTCTGTGATTTTTTTTTACGTGCCGGCTTTCCCCAGCGAATAACCCAAGTGTGTGGTGGATCGCATCCGATTGGCATAGCCCCGAGAATTCTTCGGATTGTTCTAGTAAAAAAAAAAGAACACTCGGGTAAATGAAATTCATGGAATGTTGAGCAAATTTCTTCTTCTGTGGCTGACCGAAAATACGGAGACTCGTTTGGACGTATAAAAAAATACGACCAGAAATACTACATATGGAGTGAAAATCATATGAACCGTGCGACTTTACTATATAGGGCCAGGATATTAGATGCTTGGAACTTTTTTTTTTCATTATTTTGGGCGCGATGAAAAATGATTGATGCATTTCATCGAATTTTTCCGGCTATTTCTTTCATGTCAAAAAAATGATAATTTTTGCAACTTGAGCTTAAAAGTACTCTCGAGAGAAAGCAATAAATGTCCTAGCATATTTAGATATATTTGAAGAGAAATTATGTAGTTGTAATATTTGTAGTGAGCTATTATAGTGCTCTCTCATACGAAGAAGTATGTAAATAAAAAAGTAACTATGACGGCTTGAATACCTAACTCTGAGGGAAAAGTGAGACATTAAGGCAGTGTAGAATTTAATCTTCGACATAGTTACTTTCCAACTTGCAGCAATTCACGGATCTATAGTTGTGTAATGTTAATTAATACACTCTCGAAAATTACCGCGGTGGCAGCACAGAACTGTCATCGATTCCGATCTGTGTTCACGAGTCCGGAAAGTAAATATCATTAATCAATGGCTGTATAATACCCATGTATTTCTATATATATAATCAATTGAATTTATGGCATAGCCAAAGGTGGGAAAACCCTTTCGCGTCGTCGAATGATTTTGCACGCCAAGGGGGTCAACACGAAACAACCGAGTCCTTGCAAAGTAAATATACGCTTGGACCTATCGGTCCTTCGTTCAACGCTACGTTTTACGATCAAACAAACTTGACTATATCGGTATGCAACGAAGCGTGCAAGTAACAAGCTCTCTCTCTCTCTCTCTCTTCTCTCTCTTTTTTTTTCTCTCTGTATGTCTTATCTTTACAAAGCTCCGGGCTACGTTGGATCACGAGCATGCACTAGCACGCGGATATAAATTGTCGCGGGTGTGAAACTCCCGAGGTGCATGCAGCAGATTTATGCAAATTTATCGACAGCGTGGGGCGCGAAAAAGAGGTGGGGGATGAAAAGATTCGATCTCCTGCCTCCCGAGAGTGCTGGTGGACGTAGCATGCAACGAGAGTGTGTTTTGTAAAATTGACCTCCTAGAGTTCCCCTTTGGGTCCTGGTGATCAGAGAGTCCCGGGAATGACTGTGACAAGTCTGAATTACAGGATTTCGGTGTCCCTTACGAGCCAAGATTGATCTTTGACAATTAGGACGATTGATAAATGACATGAGGCCTGACTATCCCAAATAAAAATGTTGAATCTCGTTTGAATGTCAAGAAAATTTTAAGATTTTCGAGGCTTGTATACGAGTTCTTCATGGATAGGGGAATCCTGAGTGATACAGACCTCACATCGAACCTCGAAAGTGCACATAAGTTTCGATTCCGATGTTCGAAGTTGCAGCGAGAACCGAAGTTATTGGGGCTCATTTGACCATTGATAGCCTCAGTTGCCATATTCATGGTTCGGATCTCAATCGATTCTCCAGGTTTTCTTTTCTTCATAGTTCCACGGCTTTGAGCCCGGGGAAAAAAAAAAATTAAATAACTATTTTATTTTCATCGATGTTTATTATATTTTATCGTATAATCCAGTACATTGTATCGTTAATGTGAATTGCACAAGTATCGATTAACTTTTGGGCAAATTGAAATACATAACGTCATCAGCGTAATTCATCGTGTCGGAAGTTCAGGACATTTTGCGTCTTCGATTAACTTTAGGAATAGGGATTTACGACTCCAGTTTTATTTGAGTCTAAAACAGACATCACTGAGAGACTGAATAAAATTATTTTCAAGGTGGTATTCCCGCAACACCGATCCGAAAATTGGATGTAGAAACTTTTACACTATAGGGCGATTGATATAGAAGCTGTAATCGAGTATTCTTCGCACACGCCCTTTGGCTTATTCATGATATCTTATGAAATGCCACTTCGTGGGCCAAAAACTAGTGTTTCTTCGTCGTAAATTCCAGCCTCTCATCCCATGCCAGCAGTTGCAGTTTGAGATCCTTCATTTCTCGCTCCTCTTGTTCCTTCTGCTCCAATTCCTGCCGCTCCCATTCCAGTTCCTTCCGCTCCCACTCCAACTTCTTCTTGGATTCTCTAATCTTCAATTTCTCCAGCTCCACTTCCTTCCTCCATTCTAATCCACTTCTTTCCACTTTTTACGTTGCTGCTCCTTAATTTTCTGCGGCATTATTTTCTTCGGCTTCCGTTCCAGTTCCTCCACTGTCCATTCCTAACTTCCGGCTGTTTGCCAAATTCCATGACCAGCCAAACGTTGATAGAAGACATTTTATTTTTCATACTTATACTCGGCAACATTTATACAATCTGACAGAAATTTTGTGTCTTCCTGCTGTGGGCAATTGCGCGGCGAAAAATTGAAAGCGAGAATGGCCAATTCCTCGAAGGAAATTATTTTTTCTATTGGATATTCGCAGAGGAAACTTTATGATATTTGAAATTTTATGAAATAGTATTCACGGCGGACATTCTAAGAAAATCCAAAAAATAATTAATTTTAAATCATTCTACTGGATTTAACAAAATTAAATATCAACTTTGCTCTTTAATTAAGCATTATATATTTATGTAAAACAAATTAGGCCGCGGTATCTCAAACTTTGAACGTTAGAATGGCTACGCAATGCATTCTTCGAAATTTTCAAACCGCGTTAAACAGTTTTATAATTATTCAAAATAATTTCAACCAAAAGTAACAGTAAATAGCAGAGTCGAGCTGCTTAGTTTTATCTGCTGAATGGCATAGTTCGGGTAGCCAGAGCCATTCGCGAGATATAGACTTTTAAATTTTGCAGGGCCATTTCTACACGCAAATGTACGTGCTCGGGCACGCACACGCCCGCATCCAGAATTTTTGTTCATCAAATATTTTGCAAGCGATAAGTTGAATTGAATTGAATTTTGCATCGGTCAGTTGAAATTCACATAATTTCCAGAATTTTCTTGATCTTGCGAGTCAACTTTCACCCTCAAAAACGTAACTTAAAAATAAATTGACTCTGTCGAAAAATCACGCTGCACTCCTTACCGAGATATCGTAAAGTTTTTTTTTTCTCTCGGGTCCTCGATCGGAGCTAGACAGCGCGTTTCTTGCTGCATTTTTGCTACATTGCCTGGACCCCTCGGGTCTCTCTTTCCCTCTCTCTCGTGTGCATGCCAGAGGGACATCGAACTGACCCAGTATAGCGAGACATTGATTTATAGGAGGCTTATCTGCTACCAGAGGGAAATTATAGTACAGTTTATTATCGTCGCATTTAACAAGCCTGTCATCGAGATCGCATAACGTATACGCTTGTGTGTGCAGTGTGCTGGCACGTGGATAGATGAAGACGTAGGTAATCGTGAGTATAAGACAGACTCTGGTATGTTATTATGGTCTGTACAACCGATGATCTCGCAACGATAAGCGCAATTCGCGAATGAAATTGTTGGAAAATTGTTAAAAAAACAAAAAATGATTCGATCGAAGATCTGTTTGTACTGTGGACGAAAAATTTAATTGATAAAACTGTTTCAAACGATATAGTCGATGTGGCTGAAGAATTTTTTTTTTTTTTTTTAATATAGGATTTTCATGAAAATTCCTACTCATTAATTTTTGAGATTGCTGATTTGATGCCTGAGGTCGGAATATAAAAATTCAAAATGACTAAATTTAATTTGCTGATTGAAAAACGAGAAATCGACTAATGCAAAAAAATTTGCAAAATATTTTAAAATACCATATTGTATATTTTTATGCATTCGATGTTATAAATTGTATTGCATTTTTTTCTATACTGTGCGTATGAAATCATGCGCTTTTAAGAGACATTTTTTTTTTTTTTAAATTCAAAATTCACTAAAAGTACGTCAGTTCAAAAGGAGTTATAGCTCTATTCACATGCAAAACTTCAGTCCAATCAGTCGAGCCATTCCGGAGTTATCGAAGTTTAATTTGAAGAACCTCGACATACACACACGCACACAGATACCTCCAACCATTCGGGCATTTTTTTCTAAATATGTTTTACTGGCATTTTGGCATATTTCGAACGGATTGGCATTGCAAACTGAAATGAAAAAAATTTCACGAAAACAATAAAGGTCCCAGCATGAGGAAGCACAAAAAAAACCCAAACAAACAGAATTTATTTCGAAGAAAAATTGTTATTTAGAAATTTTTTGGATCGTATATGTTGCAAATTCGATGTGATAACAGCAAGATCGTAAATTTTGACACTCGAGTGAGATACTATTTGTGAGATTGAAACGAATTTCCATAGGTCGAGGAAGATAAAAAAAAATATGTTATATATAAATGATTAACGATATTCAATTATGGTCTGCGAACGATATAGCTCGTGCAGCAATATCGCTGCAAAATAAAGCCCGCGAGCTTCGAATATACCCGCACGCCATGGACAGATACACGGCAGCCATCGAGTCTGGGCCTCTCACAGACAGTCTGGCGGCTGCATTCACTTTGTGAAATTACCCGAGGGCACAATCGTCGAGTAGCGTTGTAATAATCCTGCTAATACGCGTGTAATTGGAGCAACTAACATTCTATACCCCGGGACAGGAATGAAATCGTGATGATAAAGACCTCGCGGGCATTCCGTAATGTACACCGCGTCATGGAAGATGCTGACGCCCGCTAATTATAACATGCTGATCGCAAAGTTTATATCGAGGCTGTTCAAGCTCTCGCAACACTCGGGTCATATTGAAAGGATCCTTAGCTACGAAGTTTAGTCAAGGCGAAAAAGTAGTGAATTTTCAAAAAAAAAAAAAAAGTCCACCGCTTTTTACTGGACAAACTAAATTTTTTGAATTTTCTGCTGAGTCCAATACTCGTACAATTAATAGAAAAAGTCGCGTAGTTTATCGAAATTTTTTTTCACAATCAATCAGTTAAAAATTTTTAGGCAAGGCTTTTGACGATATTATAATGGAAAAATATCGATTACTGACAACTCGATGTAATTTTGATGAAATTAAATTTGTTGCAATTAACGGAAGCAATCTTAATGAGATTTGATTGAATTACGTTTACTCGAGTAATTTAGATTAAGTTTTACTTCATTAAAATTACGGAGAAAGATTGTGATTGATATGAAAAAAAATTGCAATTTCTTCGAGTAATTATAATAAAAGAACGATAATTAATTACTCAAGTAATTTCGATGGAATTTTATTTTATTAAAATTATGGAGGATGATCGTAATTAAATTGAAAATATTGCAATTACTTCGGGTAATTGTAATATAAACGATAATTAATGACGTAAGAGCCAACCTTACGCACGTCTTTTATTTTTATGGCACTACCTCATGTGCATACGTACAAGTGAATTTCGCGGGATGAATTCTCGAAGACGAGAGAATATTTTAGAAATGTTTTGTGATAAAATTATTCCTTATCCAAAACTATCGTGGTCGAAATATCAGCTGTCAACGCAATATTTTTTTCATTACTTTCGATTAAACTGTGATCCGTCGCTGATATTTTACCCGCAACAGTTTTGGATAAGGAATTATTTTATCAAAAATCATTCCTAAAATATTCTTTCGTCTTTGAGAATTCATCCCGCAAAATTGGCTTGTATACGTGTATACATGTGATACTTAGTACCCGAAGAATAAATTACATGCGTATAAGGTTGACTCTTAAGTAATTTTTGCTACCCAGCTCCGGAGTTAGAGAGAATAATGACTGCGGAAAATTATTGTTACGGTGAACGAAAAAAAAGACGATCGAATTTTCAGAAAGATACCTTTTTCATTTTACGGATAGACTTTACGGATTTTTCTTAGCACAAAATTGATTAGACTGATTTGGCAACTCTGGAATTTAGATTTTTTGTAGAAAATCTGTAATTTATTTTCAATGCTGTAATTTATTCCCGTCCCCCCTTATCGGACGATCGGGGAATTGAATTTTTTTCTCGCTTCAACCGGAGTTCTGTTTTCGAGAAATTATAGATTTTTTATAAATTTCTTCGAACAAGCCGTGTGACGGATAAATTATTCCGTGTTAAAGTTAATGATATAGTTAAATTAAAAGATATTAAAAATATTACAGTAGAACCCCGATTAACCGGGGTCGGATTAACCGGGAAGCGGATTAACCGGGCGTCTTCCGAGTTTTTTTTTTTTCTACACGCGCGCGTGTGCTAGGGCCGCGCGCGCGGCAGGAACACGTTCAAACATGAAATTCGCAGGTCGCAGCGTAAAAACAATGTAGTAAGTTGCATCGGACACTCAAACAAAAGTCACGGAGTACTTTAAAAAGAAAGATTGATTTACGTATTTTTAATTAAAAAAAAAACCCAAAGCTTCATAGCATACTAGTTCACACTACTTAATAATTAAGTTTATGTTGTGCCAAAGGTTATTGTATAACTAGTCGAAATAAAGTTATATGGAAAATCGTTATTTTCTGTCTAGTTCGGATTAACCGGGATTTCGATTATCCGGGCACTGTTCGGTCCCGAGCGTCCCGGTTAATCGGGGTTCTACTGTACTTTAAAAAAAAATTTTTTATTTTTATAACGCCAGTATCTCCTTGAGTATCTGTGTCATCACATTTGCATCCACAAAAAAAATTGCAATCTCTTATCCTATAGTAGGGTATCGTCGTCACTATACTTTAAAAGAAATAATCTGTCACAGGCTGCTTGCACAAGTAATTTATACGAGTAAAAGTCCAAGTGGAAGAATTCGCAAAACCCTCGAAATAAATTCAATCGAGAGACTATACAAATTTAATCTATTTATAATGTTTAAATTCAAATTTTATTTCGAGCCTTAAATTCCGGAGCTGCCTTAACGTGGATCAAATTTATACATTCCGGTGACCATTTCTTTTCGTACCATATTACCTGGAACGTCAAAACAAGAAAAAATAAAAATTTTATCGACAAATATTTTCGCTTCTATTCGCATATTTATTCACAGAGATGGAATAATTTCCATAAAATTCAAGAGTCTGGCGGATTTTTCGAGGTGATAAAGCACACAGGGGTTTTTACGTATCGAGAATAGTATCAGAATGTTGCAGAGAGATAATCGATTCCATACGAGGAAGATCGGTGAATCACGATTCATGGATATATGTTGTGGATACGTATACGCAATATACAGAGCATTCGAGGCCGAATCGGGCATCGGATTTTGCGAAATTTTTTTCGGGACTCATTTAAAGTGACAACCATGTCTACGATGTATTTGCGATTTTTTGAACTTACAATTTATTCACGAAAAATGTTGAAAAATTCCTGAAATTTCAGCGAAAATAAATTCATTGATAGACACATTTACAAATGTAAGCTTTACATTTGAATTTTTTTTTTCTTGAGAAAGTTACGATTTTGGCGACACACAGAAATGCACATCGTGCAAAGGTATATTTTACTCGAATATTCATTATGTTTTATATGGGTAAAGTACGATTTCAAAAAATGCAAATTAATTCGCAGATACTTTTGATACTTTAAGCAACTTCCGATAAAATTAACTAAAAATTGGGTTGCTGAGTTGGCGTGGAAAGTCCCACATATATGTATACTATAGCGTCCGAGACAGGGACTTTGCTGGAGCAGGAGAACCAATATAGCGCCCGAGGGTTATGAGAAAAGCGAGAGGATCAGCCAGCAAAAAGCAAGATGTAGATAGGCCAGACACCCGAAGAAATTTATCGTTCCCCATTGCGAGTGGAATAATATGTAGTATTCACTCTTGTCGTGAATTTGAATGAGAAAAAGTAACAAAAATATGTACGGCAGATGAAGAAGTTTTTTAAGAGGTGCCACGAACGAGCGAATGCTTCATTCACGGGAGCACATTGCGTAACGTTACAACCTAACATAATTTGCCTCGAAGTCGTACGAACGAATGGAGCCGATGTACTCGATGAATGGAAATATATATGTGAGCCAAAATAGTGGAGAAAAGAATTGATGATTTGTGACAGCGTACAATCCTCATGAATGTACGATGGTGTAGTAAAATTTAATGGAATAGTGATTGGAAAGGGTCCGTAATAATTAATCCGGCAAAAAATATCAACGACAAAGTATGCTGGAACAAACACTTGATGTAAAATCTTAAATAAAAAAAAGCCCTCAACCGCATGGGGAATGGGTATTAGAATGAAGGAAAATCAGACAACTCAATTGATCATTGTAACAGTACAGTAACAGTGCAGTAAGAATGGAGTAATAGTGCAGTAGCAGTGCAGTAACAGTAGAGTAATAGTGCACTAATAGTGCAATCGAGGTACAGCAATGGTGGAGTAACAGTGAAGTGATAGAGCAGTAGTAGTGCAGTGGCAATGCAGTAATAGTACAGTAATAGTGCATTGATAGTACAGTAACAGTCCGGTATCGGCACAATAACAGTGCAGCAACAGATGTGATACGGTAATGGTACTTCGATAGCGTAGTTACTGATCATTAATAGTTCAGTAAGAGTACCGTAATATTGTAGTAATAGTTCAGTGACTTGACTGAACTATTACTGTGACAGTGCAGTAACGGTACAATAAAAGTAAATTCACAGCACGGTAAGAGTACAATACCAATAAAGGTAATAGTACAATAACAGAAGAGTAACAGTTACGGTATAGTAACGTGTACAGCCACACAACATCATTTGAAAAATAAACTATTACAAAATTTGAACCCCTTCAGCGATTCTCGCCTAACTCTATACCAAACATCCTGGTCCTCTAGTCTATACATGTATGAAGTTTCACTTCGATAGCTCAAAAATTGTTTGAGTTGGAGCATCGGCGGACATTTATGTAAAAAAAAAAAAATATTATTCTACCTCGCAAACATCGAGACGTGTGGGAGTCAGCAAAGATCTGAGAAAGAAGCTGTGCATGGGCGAGCGCTCTGGCGATGACTATGGGCGATGCCGCCGTCTTTTAATTACGGTCTTCTTGCCAAGTCAGAGAAAATTAATTATCCTTTTATCGGGGATGTCGGTGAAACTTCAACTTTTTGTTTTTCCATATATGCATACCGTATACAGCCAATTAAAGAGAAATTTCCGGATATGGTGAGAGTGAAAAAGGCTCGGAATTATTTACTAAAACTTGTCATGACTTCTATGCAAATGTTTTATCATTTTCGGGCTACATTGAACGGAGCATCATTAAAGGATGAGCGATACAGAACTTGGCGTGAATCGAACGAAGAGCTTAGATTTTATATAAACTTTTGTTTTTCATTTTCAAACAACTTCTATGAATTTCGAGTGACTGTGTTTATCTTATGCATAAATTTAATATCATTGAAGAAGGATCGATGATGAATTTTGCGAGAATCGATGATGAGCAAAAATATCAAACCCAAACGTGTAAAACTGAAATTAACATAACAGTATGTAACAGAATATGCGATAATTCCACGCGAGTATAAGCCGAGTCTCGCGAGACCCTATACTTCCTCTCGTAATTTGTTTAGTCTATTTCGCTGCATGTATTCGCAGTGATACAAAAAAATGATAAACGATCCATCGCATGAGAAATGTTGATCTATCGGTGTGACAAACAATCGAGAGATTCAAGTCAGCCCACTCGAGTATCGAGTATCACAAATTATTCGTAATGCAGGGGGCTATAATTTACTCATATCGATATCACTAATTTTCGATACAATATCAAAAAATTAAGTACGTCTGCACGATTGTCCCCTAAATATATTCGGAGTTACAAGGAAAATTTTTAAAATGGTGCGACGATATAATTCCTGTAATAAAAATTTATTAATTTTAATATCGCATTGAACGAGAAAAAATATTTCACACAAACCTACAGCAATAATAAATTAATTATTTCATTCATTATTACTAATTTGCGAATTATTACTCTACCTTTATTGTAAATTAATTATTTTTTCCCCTTTCATTTAGATTCTCAAAATTACCGTTAAATTCGAGCATATGAAACTCCTGTGTCCCCTTAATAGAAGAGCAACCCCATAACTAATTAATTACGACGCTGCTTCTCCCTCTGACAACGAGATATTGAAGTCTGAGCGAATCTGAAAACCTTTCGATTCTTCACAAACGAACTCTCATTCTTATGAACTGGGCTCATTAACGACAAATATAAAAAATAAAAATTATCCGGCACGAGAATTTTACTCGTATGTACACGATGCACTGTGTGTATATACAATGTGAAGCCTCGTGGATGCGTTCATGCGTCGTTCTCGCTGTTCATTCACGAGTTGAATAAAAGCAGCCTCGAGCGAGATACGGCGAATGTTAATGAGACCACGTCTGGCCGAAGACCTCTCCGTGGCTTGGGCTTCATCTCAGCTTCTCTCGATCTTACCGAGAAACGCGTCGAACCGTTTGAATTATGTTTTTTCCCCCCGGACTTGCAATGATCCTCGAGGAAGTTAAAAAAATTTTCAACGTCAAAGGCAACGTCAAATATTTATCGCATCGTTCGTTGATCTCGGACGAACTGAGGTGAAAATTTAAAGCATTGTAATATAGAACCTTCGGACTTGAGAATCGAAATATCCATTTTTACTATTTTCCATTTCCATTTTTATTATTTTCCTAATTTTTGCGTCATCAAATACATTTAATTGAATTATTTTCTATTTATAATGGAAATTTTTTGGGGGTTCATTGCACTCCCAAAATTCTTAATTCCTGGAAAGCTTCGCAAAGTATCCTTGACATTTATCCAAGCACGGAAGTGAAAATAATTCACTTGAAAAATTTTGGGCAAGCAATTGAGTCGAAAAAAATGTCTGCAGCCAGCCTGTTTTTATAGTTTTCAGTGTCCGTTCTTTCTCGGACGCAAGGTGATATAAATCTTGTTCACATTTTTACAGACTTCGGGTACTCATTTCACCATCTTGAGCGCTCTAAAATACCCAAAATATAAATATACACCAAAGCAGCAACGAGAGGCAGAAGATTCTATTGAAAAAAAAATTTTATCACCCTAAAAGAGGACGGCTTGGAAAAAAAAGTACCGAACCATTATTTGGTACGTATAATTTCACGAGAGTTATGCCGTAAGGGTGGCCATAAGAATGTCAGCTTGACTTCGTAACCGATATATCACCTCTCGTTGTAACTTAGGCGGAGGTTTCGCCCAATGCAACGCTATAAAATCATCGCGAACGAGAGCAAAGTCACAGATGATATACAAAGTTCAAGTACTTCATCTTACGATTAAATTCCAAGACTTTTAAATTTCCTGAGAGCGTCACTATATACACGAAGGGCATTCCAGGCCGAATCAACAGGTGCCTGATTTGGTCGATAATTTTTTATAGTAGAAAGAAGTAGAAAGAGTACAAAGGACTCCAGGATACATTGAACTTTCCATGTTCTAATTCTATTCATTCACACTCTATATATTCCAACTCTATACATTCCAACGGTACACATTTAAACTGCGCACATTCAATCTCCACACGTTTCAAGTGTACACATTTAGACTCTACGTATTCAAACTCTACACGCTCCAGCTCTATACGTTCTAATTCCACACCTTCCAACTCCATATGTTTCAACAGTACATGCTCCAACTCTACACGTTTAAACTCTAAACGTTCCAGCCCTTCAAGCCGCGACTCTAAATGTTCCAACTCTACAACATTCGAATTTCACACGTTCCAACTACACACATTCTACTCTGCACTTTCTAGTATACGCATTCCAACTCTAAACGCCCAAACTTTACACAATCTAACCCTTACACCTTCCAATTCTACATGGCTTAACTCTTCACGCTCCAATTCAACGCATTTTAACTCTATTCGTTCCAACTCTACATATAACATTCTAGCTCTACCCGAATTAACTTCGGGGAGTACAGAACTATATATCGTATAGTTCTGTATCCAGTTGATGTGCAGTTGTATTTTGACGCCGTCAAACGGAGTAGGTTTGAACTGTGCAGAGTCGATGGATTCCAGAACTCGAACTTGTAGAATTTCTATGTAGGGAGTCGGTGACATGCATATCCGCGCACCGTGTTGAACTTTCATTCGTTGAGTTAAATTCTATCATTGAAACGCTAGAATTTTTATACGTAGGGTTGCCTCGCGTGTAATCATTAATGTCTAAAGCTACACGGAGTAAAGGATTTACAATCGTCGAAATCGTGATAGTAAATTCATTTTCCCTGGGCTACGAGTAATGTCAGCCTTCGAAACATATTTTCAAGTACAAAAATAAAAGTTTGAGCTTATTTTGTGCTGAGTAAAGTGTGTTTAAGATCGACATACATGAATCCCTACCCTATGTAACCTTCATTCAACCGCTCTACTCTCCACAGAGACGCATATACCCGTGCACATGTGCATACAGGATAATATTATTCACGACTCGAGGTTGGACCACCAGGGTAGTGAGGAACGTTGCAAAGCGAATAGGGTCCAACGATGATACGATGCGGAGTCGCGAAGAACGTGAAATTTATGATCGAGTCGGCCCTTTGGCTGTTTGATTCGTCACGTGAGATCGCGAAACTTTATATCTCATGTCTTTTTCATTTTTCCGGACGCTACGGCACGAGAATAACATTAACAACACCTCTGGATCGTGAAGTATAGGGTCCATCATTCACATCGTATATTCTCCGCGAGACTCTGTCATTCGTCGGATCGTGAAAATATCCTTGCAATGTAGGGAATAACGAGCATTCGTTTTTTGAGATAATCATCATCGAATGGCATTAAGGTAGTTCTTGTATCACCGGCGACGGGAATTGAACGGAAACGGTGGCGCGATAGAGCATATTATGGTGAACGCGGGCACGCACGAAACAAGAAAGTCAAACTAGTGGGGAAACAAACAACGGAAAGCTGATAATTTTTCGAACACAACGAGTATTTACAACTTTAATACTACGGTGTTTGAGTTGGTTAATTTTTCGTTTGAATACGAGATGGGAAGATTTTACCATATATTTTATGCTAAAAAATGCGATCTAAAAGCTGAAAAGGTCCGTAACGTGATCTAAAACTTTGCAGACAGATAAGTATCCAGGGACTAACATTTCAAATGCATAAAGGTCTCTAGTATGTGCAAAAGTACAAGGACTACCTTAAATATCAACACCGGCGGACGAGTTTAATGTGCCAAACCAACTCAGAGCCCACCATGAATAATTCTAATGGGCCGGACAGGTTTTTTTTTCTCTCGATCTTCCTTTTCTCACGATGAGCTCTTTCGTACTTACGAATGAAAAATGTTCGTTTCGCGTCATTCGGACATTCGATTTGTCACGATGGATCCAAGATTGGCAATACTTCGTAGCGTAGTTTGGTAGAAATAAATGTTCAATTCTACACGAAATTAAAGTAACAATCTACTTTCTCATCGAAATCTTTTGCTAATTTAAAGGAATTTTTGTTTTATGGTAAAGTAATAACGCAACACTTTTCAAGCTCTGAAATTTTATTCTCGTATCCTTAAAGTATACAAAAAATAAATTTTTTTTCAACTTTATTTACACGAGTTTTTCTCGGTTGCAGGGGCGTTTCCAAAAACTGCATCCCTGCTGGCGGACGTGATTGCGATTGTCAAAATAATCCGTAAAAAAAACTGCGAAAGGAATCTCAATATTCCGAAAAAAAAAGAATTCTCAATATTCCAAAAAAAGCATTATTTTGCCTCTTTTTATGATGAAAAAAAAAAAAAAAATGGGATCGATTGACACTCCCGTGGTCCATGCAATAGCCACAGGTGTAGAATAATATTACAAAATTTCGGACCGTTTGATGAAATAGTTTTTTTGGAATCATGCCCGCCAGGAAAAAAAACAAAAGGAGTTTTGAAAAAAACGCGTTTGAAGTTTTTTGTATCGAACCTAACCTGCGAGAGGTGTGTCGGCTCTCAGGGTCTATAATTTTTCAAAAATTGCAAATTTTTCGGCAGGAATTTAGGGGCACGTGCTCGAAAGTATACATACTTTCGAATGTGAAAATATTTAAAAAGTGAATTTTTTGGACCCTCGGAAGTATAATGTCCCCTTAATAAGCATTTTAGTACATTCTTCTGATTCTACGAACTTCTATCAAGCCAAAGCAACAATAACCACGCTGGATCTCAGACTCTGAATGACAAAATGATTCAAAGTGGTTTGTTGTTATTTTCAAAATTAAAACATATCGATGAGCTCATGACACAGATTTTTGTCAGATCTTCAGTTCAAGCTTGGGCTATTTTTTTACAGCATCGAACGATAAAAAATTTCAAACAGCCAGGAAATAATTAATTTCCTTTTGAACCAACTTAATGTATGTACAAGGAGACTCTCGATAATTATTATGATACAATGTCCATATGTTTCTTCGCCACTTTTTTGAGCCAAGAGCACTTAGCGCTTATAGCACCAATCGAGATATTCGATCGAAAGGTATTAAAATGCTCGTCATGAATTATGCCCCTTGTCGTGCACGTATCGAAGATGCAATATGCAAGAACATTCACGGTACATAAAGGATAATTCGCGTATAAAACCTGTTCCTTTTCAGCATTTACTGGTATTATGTTCTCGGATTGTGGGTTCGTTTTTTTCCTTTTTTTTTTTAATAACTTTTTCTTATTTTGCTTCTTTTTTACAGACCAACAGTATCGGAGGTGCCAGCGTCGTCGAGAAATTATCTTTTTACAATCACACCGAGTGCGAGTGCAAGGAGCGAGACGAGTACGGTGCAACGGTTGACAAAACGAGTGTAACGAACGAGCACAGGTTCACCAGGCATCATGCACCAGCTGTATCGCCCCCGCAGAACATCAGAAGGCCACCGCAGAGAAAGCCGTAAGTGCATCCGCGTAATATACTGGCAGACCTGTTCAAAATATTTTTTTTCTAAACTTTTATCTACCGAAACAATGGAGATATCATCACTTTGCTAACCAACCTCTGCATCAAGCAGACCCAGAGTGTCCCTCAGACATCTTTCATTCATTTTTGTAAATGGGATTTTCAACACGATTTTATTTCAATTAACAGATGCAGATGCCCCTCGGAGTTCACTGCACGAGAAACGCCCGAGGGTGAGTGCCAGTGCAACTGTTACGAGAAGCACAAGAATTGCTTCCGTACGAGACATGGGAAAGGTTACTTCTCTCTCAGAGATAGACTGTGAGTGTATTTGCTAATTTTCACTAAATTTGATAAATGAATTACCAATTCTTGCATGTTCACGTGTCATGCTCGGTGGGAAGAATTCGTCAATGTGAAAATTCATCCCTTGAAATGAAAAATTTGGTTTTATGCCTCAACCACCATCACTGATGGTTCATTTTTTTTTTTAACCACTCGGTTTCAGATGCATACAGAATGAGGAGTGTGCAACGCCAGTCTGCGAATTCGGCGAGTACATGAGAAGACAGGGCAAGTGTCCGAGGAAGAAGGACAAGTTCGACGCGATCGCGAATCATCCCTCGAACGTGAATCTTCATTACAAATTTCGAAGTTAAACAATTCGAGTCAAAAACGTCCCGAGTCTTTAAAAAAAAAAAATAAAAGCTTCTGAAATCGCAAGTGACGAGAAAATTTCTGGAAAAAAAAAAAGAAATAGCATCGATTGAAATTCGTTTCGATAATGCTGAACTGGGAAACGATCGGATTGTCGATAATCACGAATAAAAAAAAAAACAAAACCGTATCGCCCTGAACGATGGTGCCATTAATCAAGTGCCTCTACCCAGAGACTGTATAATTATATAAATTCTCGATACACCGAGAACTCTTATGATATTTTTGTATTTTTGTTTCTCTCTGTTTTCTTTTCGTCAAGGTCTACACACACACATATATATATACATATACACATATATATATATATATATATATATATATATATATATATATATATATGTATTGTAGAGTTCGTCAGCTAGTGACAGTTCACATGGTAGAATGCTGCGCATGGTAGAACGAATGTCACTTCTTGTTTACATTTTCTTCAAGGATAAGCGAGCGAATGAGCGAGAAACATAATAAACAGAGAGATTATGTTATGTATATGTCTCTCACGAAATTTATTGTACCGCTATGACCCTTGTTTGCCATTGTGTTGTTTTTTTTTTTTTTTTTTTTTTTTTTTTTCGTAACAATCATGAAAGGAAGAGGGAGCTACCGATGTCACGAAGCATTTTGGGAAAACAGATCAACGAGATTGTCGGCGTTTTTTTTTTTTGCCTGGCTGAATTTTTTAAGCAAGGAAATGATCTGTGTTCGACCTTCAAGCCATAATAAAGTTCTTGGTCCCTCGTGAAGGAATCGGGCATGATTATAAAGGTGCTGTGAGTGAAAAATTGTCATGGAAAATGAAATGGGGAAGGTTAATCTTATATTACTCTGAGGTCAGAACAACCGTGGCGTCTCTAAGACCTTTGATTTCAGATTTATTTAACCCTCAGGTTAGGGACTGGGTTACCGTAATCCGAGCGAATTTTAAAAGTCGCGGCATTTTGGAAGATATTTTGGTTTATGTTTTCAACTATAACTTTTTTTTTATCAAAAAATATCATAATTCGGAGTGGAGCATCATATTTCTGAGAAAATTTTCGATCGATTGAAATAACAAAAGTTTTAATTGATAAATTGCAGCCCAATGTACAGTCGATCGAAGTTACCGGGTCACGGTAACCCATGTCCATACGGACCGTTACATTTTTATAGTCCATACCCTTGAGGGTTAATGGAAACCAACGGGGGGTTTTTTTTTTCTTCTTCCTTTAATTCCAGACGGTCGAAACTCTTTAAGGTTAGATCTTAGCCTCAATGAACTTGATTTTTTTTTTTTTTTAGGATTTTGATCAGGATCGTTTCCATTCTAGATTCCCGTTGTGGCTGAAAATTGATATCTACCGAAACTCTACAGGCATGAGCTTGAAAAGATACAAAGTCCTTTTTGGGGTTGCAGAATTTCTATCAGGATGACAAGCCCCACTGAGTGCTTGTCCAGTGGACGATTTAACGAGCAAATTTGGAAAAGCCCAAACACCCGTTAAGGTATTTTTTTTTTTTCCAAGCCTTCATTGAATTCGATCGGATGAAGACTTGGGTTGACTGCCTTTTTGCTGAGATTCTATGATGATCGTTAAAACTTTAATAAAGTCCGCCAGGACCGGAATCCATTTGACCAGAATGCCTGGACGTTTGTCCGGGCATATTTGCCTGAAAAAACGAACCTATTTTGTATAATTCCGAATTCCGAAACAGTTTTCCCAATTCGTTATGAAACCCAAAGGTATGATAATTGCAAATACTGAATAGAATTGTTCAGCAATATTTTAAAATTTCAATTCACGTGACTTATTTACATCGATTTTAAATTAAGCCTAACCGGAGGAAAAAAAAGTTTGGATCTACGTAAATCGAAGTCAGATCTAAGCAGTTATTTTCTAAGTTTACGTAGAGCTAAATTTAAAAAAATCATAAATTTACCTAGATATCAATTAAACCTGCCTAGATCTCCGTCAGATCTACCCAAATCTCAATTAGATCTACCGACATCCGAATTGGATCTACCCAGATCTCCGTTACATCTACTCAGATCTAAATTATTCTACTGAAATTTAAGTAGATAAACGGGGCTCTAATAAGCTCAAAAATTCAGATCTGCGTGTATCAAATTTGTTCTTAAAAATAACTACGTAGATCCAAATTAGATTCACGTAGATATGAACGATTTTCTCCCGGGTAATTGTACCTTACGAATAATCGATTGCGTAAAACGTACAGGAGGATCAAAAGTCCGATTACAGCAGACCCTTCATATCGTTGCATTGTTCAAGAGCCAATCGCGACCAGGATCCGTAAATGCAGATCTGAATGGGCACTGAAATCTGTAGATCTTCGATTGATTCTTACGCTAGGACAAAAACATAAACAAGTCCCGATCCTTACATCGTAGAACGTAGTTATATATGTATAAATTAATTGATTGAATAATTATTTGCTGACAAGTCCATGGACGCGTGCCTAGTCTGAGGCTCCGTCTCATACCTGCGAACCATTATTTCTTCCCGAAAACTCAAAACCACCATCTGCGCGACTTAATTCACTCGCCGTGTTCACTTCACGTTGCGAAACAATTATTTGGATAAATTTCGAAACAATGATTTGCGAAACAATTAATTGGATCACGATTTTTTTTTTTTTTTTTTTTTTTTTTTATTTTTACGCAAATTAATGAAAATTCGCCATTGCCGTAGAAATTTTATGCGCAGGAATGAAACGGATCCTCAATGTATCCACACTTTTTTTTTTCGTATTTTTCGCGTAAGAACTTGTATCGTTTATTTAATCTTACATATTTGAAAAGCAAGCTCGTTACATTAATATTTAATCGCTCGTTCTAGAAACTCAATTTTTTTATTGTAAAATTTTTACATTTATAGAAGTAGAGGCATCTTTCGATTGGATTATCGATGAATATGGATGCGTGAATATTTAGGATATAAGTTATTCGCGTTGCAGTACTTCTCTCTCTCGGCATTGAAGAATGTCTCTGTCATCGAAACATCGAGCGAAGTGTATGGCTCGGGATTGAAGGTGTAATGCATAAATGTATTTGTCAATTTCATATTTGACCCGGAACTTTGATGAATCCGAGTCTCCATCATGATAAATAAATTACTTAATTTTAACCATGAGTATCAGAATCCAGAATGTGAATTCCTGCCACTGGCATCATTGGACTAACCTGAGGTAACATTCGGGAAGATTTTTTTTATAAAGACTGCTCGGCGCAGAGGAATCCAGAATGGACTGTTTAGGTGTGCTAGGGCTGTATTCAAGAAGGCACTGGCAGTTATCAGATTTTTATTGCTACCAGTTCATTTTGGAACGCAGCCTGAGGATTGAAACCCTCGCAGAGCATCATTGTTTTGATGTGAGTTCTCTGATGTGTCTTCCCAATTGGTCCTTAAGCCATTCAAAGGTCATCAGGAGTTTGTTCATCGTCTCATCAGGAGTTTGTTTGGAGTAAGAAACATTGAGGGAAAATCTCACTAGAGCCAATCTGTTCCATCTAGCCAATTTGAGTCGTATGACCTTAGCCAAATTCTCTTTAAACTATGTGAGTCAGGTGCCCAATTTCTGATCCTTCAACAGGGGCATCGAAGGTTCGAAGATATGGAAGGTTAGGCATTCATTGAATCGAATGAGTTACAATATTTCAATCAAGAAGCCTCCTATTCTAGGTCATCAAGCAATGAGAGTAAGTAGTACTTATAAAGAATAGGGTTGACGATAGATCGCTTATTCCGGAGGTTCTTAAGCTTACCGATGGATCGGAGGTCAACCTAGTTACCTGTGACCATTCCTCATTCCTTTCGTCCTACGCTGACCTAGCTGAAGTGCAACGGTGATGCTTATGACACTTCAATATAATGGTGACCTGCGTTTACAATCACCGGAATGGAATGATGGAATTTTTTACCCGATGCTGTGGATGTCTGTGGACAGTGTAGCTCTTTCAGCTCTTCAAGAACTTTTGTCTACAAACGAAGAATAAGCTACACCATACCAAATGCGATTTAGGTCCTACCACATGCACACAGTCCATCATACTGGGATCCTCATCGATATTAATTAAAAAATAACTTAAACTTTTATTCTTATTTCGCAATGACAGTTGACATACAGTTGACATATATGACTGAAGATTACGACATTCTTAGTTAATTCTTAAGAATAAAAATAGCAGACTCACAAATTCCAAAACGATTGCGAATAACGGCCATCCTCGTAAATTATTAAGTAGCTGATGGTTAACAGGGAATGTCAACTGTGGAATCCAATTATCATGAATAACATTTATCCCATATAGATTTTGAAAATAAAAGGAATATGCATTTTGATGATATACAACTATTTCTCGCGTAATATTATTTTTTCGTCGGGGCCGTTACAATTAATTCTCTAATATATATTCAAACATAATACGCATATTTATAATACCTGCGTATTTTTACACTATTTATATTGCATTACCGTGCCATTGTCTATCATATATTCTTTCGTGTATCACTTGCTGAGCAATCTGTAGAATTCATTTTATTTGTAAAGTTGCATCTATAGCAATAAATTGTCGACCTGTATAGAAAAAAAATTATTATTCAATGTCGAATTATTAACCTCTTTATCTTTTTTTTTTTTTATTTTTTTATTTTTATTGTCATTGTTTCGGTAAAATTTTGTTATTAAAGACTCGAATCTACGATTATTCTTCATTAAAGTTTCCTTACGCTGTTCACCAGCGGCTGATCGCTATAGAATTAAAGCCACGATCTGGTTTTAAGGGGGATAAAGAGCTTAAAAATATTCATTGAGGTGTGATTAATTTTTTTTTTTTTTTGGAGCCTCTGGTATGTCCTCAGTTCCGCGAGCAGCAAAATAAAGTATCCTCCATTAGCTTTGTGACCTATCAGTGGACCTTCGAGAAGCTCGATAATGCCAAGCAGTATAAGTACGCTTGGCGCCACATCGCACGTCAAGTTAGTAACGTAGAGAACTTTTCATTGAGCCGGTAGCTTATCCACAGCAGGTTAGTAAGCGATTGACGTTTTAAGTTTTAATTGCACTTATCATAGAAGGTTAAGAGAGTGAGCAGTGACCCAGTGGTAGAGCGCCCAGCTCACACGCAGTGGGTCCAGGCTCGATTCCCACCGTTGGCACCGATGGAAAAATTTTCTATGTGCTTTTTCTGCGACCTTGGTGGTTCGGAACTCACCTAAAAAATGTGCAGGTCCAAAGCAAAGGGGCCCCTACTTGATGCGGTGACCGCGAAAGACTGCGAGATGTCTCGGGTTCGATTCCCGGTTCCACAGGCTCGCACTTGGTCAAAGCAAAATGGGCAGAGGGCGGTACGAACTACGACTTGTAACGCTTTCCGTGCGTTAAAAGCGCGGAATTCAAATTTCATGGACCAGCACAAACGTGTGGTTACCACCGAAGTCCGTGGGAGCTCGTTTCCGCGTCAAAGAGTTTAACTCACCTCGCGCGAGCGAAATTATTACCTGAAAATCGCGAAAAGTAAACGAAAATCGAATCTACAAGGGTTTAAAGTCAGTTAATCAATATAGGACAGTTTTATTGCAAAAATTCTATCGTTCCAAATCCAAGTGATGGTGAGACGCGTTATGTTAGATAAGGGATGTTGTTCGCTTCGCGGTTCGACAGAATCTCTCTTGGCTACCCTGCTAGCTGCCACGAAAAAGTCAAAGTTCCCGATACTCCCCCTACTATATGCTGGGCATTCCCGTTGGCCAATTACAAATTTCAACTCGACCACCGAAGTCCGCGCGGACTCTCCCCCACGCAAGGGTGGGCCCGTGCGTGTGTCTCTTTCTCTCTTTCTCTGTCTCACCCACCCTCTTAAGTCCCAACTCGAAAAGTTATTTACCTCTGGAAATTTTCCCCTCTCCTTCGCTCTCGAGTTTTCCGTCGCGTCGAGCGACGACTTGTGAAAGCCTCGCTTTGTACTTTCGGGTAGAGCAATAAAAGACAAAAAGGTCGATAGAAAAACTGAAAGAAAGCAGACCCGTCTCTGTTGAGAGTGCGTGTTTTTATGCATTTACTTTTAACCCGTGTGCGACGAGTTGTTTCGCGTTCGCGCGTCACGTGTTGAACACTCGTCCTTTTATTTAATATTTTCAAGAAAGTATTTTGTTTTTGCAGCCAGCAGCGTACCCATAAGTCTCCGTCTCTCGCGTTTCCTTTTACAATTTATGGTTAAACATATACGTATTTCCTAGAATATATAAGAACGTCGACAGCGCCATAAAGTTGCTTAAATGCTACAAAAGTATTCATATTATCATTTTCATGGTATCGTAATTACACCTAAAGTTATTGTATTCATGCATATATCGAGACATATCGTAAATAATATGCTGGTATTTAAATCGTTCGTGTAGCACATGATATATAATTCAATTTAATTATACTATTTTTGGCAAAGTCAGCACGTTCTCCTCTAAATCAAAATCTCTGCTCTTATTTCGTTTCGAATCTACGCGCGATAGTACGCCCCCGGTTGATAGCGCCCTTCGCGGCTAATCCGCGAAGTGCGTATCGCGGAGCGTTACAGACTACATTGTGGGATCGTTACCATACCATAGGATACCATATACCATACCATAGGATACCATAGGAGGTTAAGCATATATCGACATACGTGTACGAAGAGATCTAGCTTAGCGTCACACAGTAGCACACTGATTGACGGTATTGACATCGTACTATATGTCGATGGGGTATTGATGTCTCTCACGAAAATTCATTCGTTATCATTCAGACCCGGGAAATTCTGAGAACCTGATACTCATTGTCTTGAAGTTTGTCTTCATGTGTCATCCTGCCCGAGTATATATCAAGTACAGCGATTGATGTATAAAATCAAACTTGTCGGTGTCATACTGAAAAAACATTCCTCAATTCAAATTCATATGTTCGGTTGATGAAAAATTCAATGATATTGACAAAACGTCGTTAGAAAAGACTCGATATACGTACAAGCCCAAAACAAAGCCCTACTTAAGTAATGCTTCGAGCAAATTGAATTAATTTCACGAACCCTCATCCTCGACTTTGTTCCTGTTTAGGCGATAAGAGACCTCACAAATTTATCCGGAGCTCCCCCGTACATAGCGACAAAATATTTCGTCATCATAGTTAAGATTGATTATTTTTTAGGTGGATCTAAATTTTTTTTAAATCGTAGATTTACCTAGATCTCAATTAGATCTACCTAAGATTGAAATTAGATCTTAATTGGATCTATCCAGATGTAGATAAATCTACTAAGATTCAAATAGATAAACGGAGATCTGATAAGCAGAAATTTTCCAACACAATATTAGGTTCAAGAAGATCTACAATTTTCCTAAATTTAGATCTATGTGGGTCATATTTCATATGAAAAACAACTACCCAGAGCTAAATTAGATTTACGTATATCGAAACGATTTTTTCCCTGGCTCATTCAATCCAATAAGAACGAACGTATAAATTCAGGAAGAATGTCCGCCTATATAATGTATTATGAAATGTATTTATACGTTTTTACATATAATGAACGTCATATAGGCAGACATTCTTCCTGAAATAATACGTTCGTTCTTATCGGGAAGTGTTTATTCCTAATAGCCTCTAGGAAGCATATAGAGGTCAAAGTCTTTACTACTATCGAGGAGTCGAAAGCCCATAACCAGACCGTGCCACGGCCCTTTGACTACGTCGGGTCCTCGACTTTCGTGAGTAAAGATGACGAATTATTTTCTTCAATAATAATAATAATATTAACAATGTTTAGTCACGTTCGTCAGTTTCACATGAAATACTGGGCATGGCATATCATTGAATGGCGATTGTAGCGTCTGGGAGTATGCGGCAGAGAAGTAATAGAGGGGCAGACGATAAGATTTCAAAGTATACATACGTATACGTTTATACGTAGGTATATATATTATACAGTACCCGCACCCAGTCTGTCGTAGCTCCAAAGATTTTTTTTTTTCGCGAGAAGCTTCATTCGCTCTTCGGTAAATCGAGTGTGTGCATACAAAAACGTCAAAGTTCAAGTATAAATACGAATTTTTATCGACACGGTAAATATTCGTGACAATCGTGCAGGGCAATAAATTAATTGTGTCCTGTGTGTACGGTCGAGTGCGAATATATATATATATAGTATCGGTAAAGCACGAAATTTCGAAAGAAATTAGGAATGGCTGCCGAGATGAATAAACAGGCGTTATTGCCTTCGTGGAGGCACGACAATGAAAGGGACAGTGTTATATCGAATTCGGAGCTGATCGGTTATTACAGCTGTGACAGGCTCAAGACGTATTTGCCTGATTCATCGAGGTTAACGTATTACGAGTCTGATGATCGAAGGGAGGACGTGTACTTCGATCTTAACGAAGGCTTAGAATCGGCAATTCCCCGTAATTATTCGTCCGGCGATCGCAGACTTTTGTTCAAATGGATCAAGCTCAATAGCGATGCGATTAAAGCACCTCCCAATACCGACAGATGGTAAGAAATAATACAATTTTATCGAATGACAGTGGAGTAGGAGAGGATCTTGCGGATCAAACTTTTATTGTATGTACGGGAAGAAAGCTACTGTGTTGGTTTAATGAGCTATACAAGTTGACATTTGCAAATTTCTTCCTCCAAATTTCGCACAACTCTCAACGTTCTTCATGTGGGAACATTTTTTCATTTTCTTAATTATAAACCATGCAATCGATTTTTTCCAAAATCAATATCAATCGTCCTTTCGCGATATACTCTATGAGTGTAAAAACATTAGCCCGATACCTCACAATTTACCAAAGCTAGGCAGATCACAGACGTTTTTCAAAAAATTTTAAATCTCATGAAATCTAAACCCCTTCAACAATTGGAACGAAAATTTCAGCAAACGAGGAAGATTCGATGCTCGAAGTGTGTCCACAGTTTCAGAGAGATCGGTCAAATCGTTATGGAGATTCAGAGTTCATTTTTCGGAGCCAGCACACACACACACACACACACACATACACACACGCACGCGCGCGCGCATCTGGAAATATTTTTTGAATGTGATTTCTCGCATTGAAAACTGGAAAAAATAATGTTTCACCATCAAAAAGTTTCTTCTATGTGGAACCAAAATTAAGAAAAATGTACAGTAATTCTCGCTCCCTCTCTCTCTCTTTCTCTGGGTACGTCAGGAGTTCCAAGAATATCTTTTAACAACTTATAAAAATATGCCATGCTATAATTTTTGGGGAGTTGAAAATAACTTCAAAGCCGACAACATGACGATGGGGGGGTTCCTTTTTTTGATTGGTACTCTTCATTCGTTTTTTTTTTCAAAATTCAATATCCATATAGAAAAATTTTGCCCCATTTTCTTTGCTGAATTTTATTCTTTGAAGTCTCCTATACGGGTTTCGTGGATAATTCTTTTTTTTTTTTTTTCGAAAAACAAAATCGAACCCTTAGTCACGGATCTCCTAAAAAATAAATTTCCAGGTTTTCTGGTAATTCAGCAGGCATACCGATCGTTTTAATCGCCTTAAAACAAATGTAAAAAGAAAATAATAATGACGAACTATACTGGATGGGCTATCGTTAAGTAGAAGAATTTTTTTTTAATAACTGTCAAGAAAAAAAAAAGTTTATTGAAAATAATGCACAAAAATCTTGAAGCTCGCGATTTTAAGAAAAATTAAAAAAAAAAAAAAACCAATGCACCGGAATACCCGCAGTCTCCCAGACGCGATTTTTTTTTTTTTTCTACGATCCAAATATTTCCTATTTTCCCTTTCAATATTAAAACGCTAAATTTTGTACATAATTTTCAGGATAGAACCGAACTTTGTCTGCACAGGTGGATTGTTGGGTCATCTCTTGTGCGGTTATTATTCGACGAATGAAAGATGGAGTATACGCGCAGCCAAATGGAAAGGAACGATATATTTGGCATTCGGTCGTAAGACGACAGTTGGACCTCGATTTTACGAACAATCCCGAATTGAATATCCACAGTATCGAGGTTCACGGGAGACAATACCCACGCTATCTCAAATCCCTTCCACAGAATTCGCAATTTTCAATCCTCGCGATGGAGGAGAATTTTCGATGGTATCGAACAACGTAGAATCAAGATTCGACTATAATCGGAAGCCAAGAGGATATTATTTGCCACCGTCTATGATAAAAAAATATGCATCTTGGTTGCACAAATTCGTGCAGTACATCGTTTCGGGTGAAAATGAAAAAAAAAAAAAAAAAAATTTACTCGATTTATTCAATTATTTTACTTTATTTATTCAATAATTTTCCATTCATAGAAACGTAATTTTATTTGTTTTGAAAGAAATTTTATATTATATAAAAATAATTTTTTTTTTTTCCATCACGCTCCATTCTAATTTATTTATTTACATTTTTTTTTTTTTTTAATATCCAGATTCACCCGACGAAGCTCCGGACACTTCACGGCCTGTCTCCGAGCCCGACGAATTTCGCTGTGTCTACAAAATTCGTTTTGGCGAATTTTCCATTCTCTTTGACGCTTCGATGCACGGAGTTTTGTCGAAAAAAAAACTTGCCGATCCTCTGCCAATGGATGAACTTAAATTCATTAATGTGAAATTGAACAAAAACATCGAGAGCGAAAAGCAGGAACGTTCGTTTCGTAGATTCAAGCAATTGAAGTGGTGGTCAGTGGGCTATCTCACCAATACGGAAGAATTTTTGTGCGGTTTCCGTAATGATGAAGGAATCGTTCGGAAAGTACAGAAATTCAATTTGCACGAAATGGTCGAAGAAGCGAAAGTAAGATTTTATAATTTATTTTCTTCCATTTTGCATTTAAAAAAAAAAAGTTAATCTTTTCAAACGCTCAAATAGGTATAATATAAAAGTGTACGCTTTTGCATTGAAAAATATTTTAAAAGTTTCATCAACATTAAAGTTTAAGATTCATGCATAAAAAAGGTCATCTTTTTTTTTCTCATTTTGAATAAACTTAAAGTTTAAGTTCAGTATTGGAAAAATTTAAATTTACACTCATAAAAAATTACCGTTCTCCTCAAAGTATAAATTTGAATCTTGTGAACGTAACATTGAAAATTTTCATCATATCTTGGGGCAAAATTGAGCTCGAGTACATATTTTTATTTATTTCTTTCTTTAAACGGGGTTTGATGACTTTTCAGAATGAATGGAGGCCGAGGACTTGCATAGATTATTGTGAATCGTTTTTGAAGAAAATCGCGGAAGCCGTGGTCAACGACTGCGTCGAGACAATTTATGAATTCGAGAAAGTACCATATCGGGAAGAGCTTCGCATCTCGGAGATGCCCAGTACTGAAAAAACCACCATTATTCCAGCTTATTTTTTGGAGGAAACCCTGTAATTCGCGAAGATAATACAAGAAAGTTTATGAGCCCAACCACCAAAGGTTTTTCCTTCATTTTGAATTACCTCGTTGTTTTTTTATCGTCGAGATGGCGCTATGCTTTGAAAAAAAAAAACTTTTTTCACACGTCTTCTCAACGCAACGATTAACGGAGTATCGCAAAATTCAATTCACATTTATCTTTACTTTGTTAATGGAGATAATTACCATGTAAAGTAATGAATAATTTGCGAAATAAAAATTATTATGTTTTACTACGAACCTTTTTTTTTCCCTATTCTTATAATCGCAGCAACAAAATTATGAATCCAGCATTTTTTTCAGTCTTTTCCTATATCATGCAATATTTCTGGTGAGCTCGTTATTCAAAAGAATATAAATACATTTAACGCGAACATCGACGAAATAATTTAAAAAAAAAACTCATTATTCTTAATTAATTTCATACAAATTATTATGCGGTACCGTGATTTTCATGACGATGTAGCAGGAACGCTATAATATCGACTCATCATTTTTTTTGTCATCGCTGAAAGCACATGGTGTAAGTGCTTTAAATTTTATACCGATCACGATTCATACAAAAAATTAAAAAATCGTTGAACCTTTCATAAAAACATCAATCGATCATCGTCACTTGACCATTATTATTACTACTATTACTATAATTATTATTTTTATTTTTGTCGTAGTTGTCGTAGTTGTTGCAGTTGTTGCAGTTGTTGTAGCTCTCGTAGTTATTGTCTTTATTATTGTGGGTGTTGTACTTTTAGTTACAATTTTTATAGTTGTTGTAGTCGTTGTAGTAGTTTTAGTTGTTGTCGATATTGCTGTTTTTAATGTGGATGTTGTTATTGTTATTGTTGCTTCCGTTGCATTTATTATCGTTTGCTGTTGCCGTTTTTATTGCTGTTAATTGCGTCATCATTACAAACCAATGATGGCATTGGTTTGTTTGCTGTTGTTATTTTTATTTCTGTTTCTGTCATTGGCTTGATTGCTATTATTTATGTTTTTTTGTTATCGCTGTTGTCTTTGTTGTCGTTGTCGTTGTAGTCGGTGTTATGTTTTTTTGTTACTGTTGCCTTTGTTGTCGTTGCGGTTGTTGTTGCAGCTGTTATTGTTGATGTTTGTGCTTCTTCCTCAGTAGCAGTAGTATATTAGCAGCAGTAGTAATATTAGCAGCAGCAGTTGCAGTAGCAGTAGCAGTATCAGTAGCAGTAGCAGCAGCAGTAGCAGCAGCAGTAGCAGTAGTAGTAGCAGTATCAGTAGTAGTAGTAGCAGTAGCAGCAGCAGTAGTAGCAGCAGTAGCAGCAGTAGTAGCAATAGCAGCAGTAGCAGTTGCAGCAGCAGTAGCAGCAGTAGTATTAGCAGTAGCAGTAGCAGTAGCAGTATCAGTAGTAGTAGTAGAGGTAGCAGCAGTAGTAGCAGCAGTAGTAGCAATAGCAGCAGTAGCAGTTGCAGCAGCAGTAGCAGCAGTAGTAGCAATAGCAGCAGTAGCAGTTGCAGCAGCAGTAGCAGCAGTATTATCAGCAGTAGCAGTAGCAGTAGCAGTAGCAGTAGCAGTATCAGTAGTAGTAGTAGAGGTAGCAGCAGTAGTAGCAGCAGTAGTAGTAGTAGCAGTAGCAGCAGCAGTAGTAGCAGCAGTAGCAGCAGTAGTAGCAATAGCAGCAGTAGCAGTTGCAGCAGCAGTAGCAGCAGTAGTATTAGCAGTAGCAGTAGCAGTAGCAGTAGCTGTAGCAGTAGCAGTAGCAGTATCAATAGTAGTAGTAGAGGTAGCAGCAGTAGTAGCAGCAGTAGTATTAGCAGTAGCAGTAGCAGTAGCAGTAGCTGTAGCAGTAGCAGTAGCAGTAGCAGTATCAGTAGTAGTAGTAGAGGTAGCAGCAGTAGTAGCAGCAGTAGTAGCAATAGCAGCAGTAGCAGTTGCAGCAGCAGTAGCAGCAGTAGTAGCAATAGCAGCAGTAGCAGTTGCAGCAGCAGTAGCAGCAGTATTATTAGCAGTAGCAGTAGCAGTAGCAGTAGCAGTAGCAGTAGCAGTAGCAGTAGCAGTAGCAGTAGCAGTAGAAGTAGCTGTAGCAGTAGTAATTGTAGTAGTAGTAGTAGTTGTTGATGTTGATGTTGTTGTTGACTTATCCGTTGTTGTTTTTGATATTCTCTTTGTCGTTTTTATTGTTACTGTTATCTTCGTTTTTGTTGTTCTTGTTATTGCTGTCACTTTTGTTGATATTGTGATTTTTTTCTTGTTGTTGTTGTTATTGCTGATTTTTTATTTTTAAAATATTTTTCTCTCAGATTCCTATTGAATGAATGACAAAATTTTGTTTTCATCAATGTGAACGAGTAAGAAACGCTCGTGGGTCAGGTAAATATCGTGCAATATACAAAACAAGTATTCATTTGCCACGTCGTTTCGAAACGGTTCAAGACTGCAAAAACCCGGCTGGTGGAATTACTCGCGAGTAGCGGTGAGCGCGCGACGAGTCGGATGGAAGGAGAAAAGTCTATGGTCAGACGGGTGGGGGTTCTATAGCGGCTCAGGACGAATGTTTGTGGGTAGTAGATAGTGTACAGTGGTGTGGCCGCTGTGCGGGCCGTCGAAAGTGAGTTAACAGGTGTCTCAACGTATCAACAGTTTCAACGAAACAGTCTTGAATTTACAAAAGTGTGTTGGGATTTTTATTTCTGTTCGTTCATTCGAATCTTTTTTTAAATTTTCATCGAATCCTTTTTTCTTTTATTTTGTTTTGTTTTGTTTTTCTTGAAAATCAGTAAATATAGTCATATTTTGTGCGAAAAATAAATAAAAATTGTGACCTCATAATTATACGAGCTGTAGTAACGTAACTGGGGAAAAAAAAATCCTCACCCCCGGTGTCGTTGAGCAGATTTTGTAAATTTACAACGTGAAATACATCGTAACATGATGTCAGAGACCGTGGTTACGGTCCAGGATGGCGCGCCCAATAATGCCAACAATCCGCGTCAAGCACCAACGGTTAAGACTGAACCGGGTCAGCCCGGTCTGATCCCCGGAATCACGCTCAATGTGCCCTACTTCAAGTCCATACCCGGTATCCTCAAGCTCGTGCAACTGGTGAGTTTTTTTTTCGTTCTAATCGTAGATTTTTTTTCTTTGGATTGACTCGAAAAATCGATAGTTCGATCAACGATTTATTTCAACAGTCGATTGTTGTTTTTTTTTTTTTTATATTTGTGAATATCAATTATTCTACCGATTATTCGACGAATTATTTATTTCAATGTTCGATACTCGATCAGGGATTTAGAAAAAAAATTTTTTGAATTTATGGATTGTTTGATTTATGGATTATTTCAATGTTTAATCGTGGATCCTTGTTAATATTTTCATAAATCAACAACTCAATCGACATTTCGATTTTTCGAAAAATTCGAATAATCGGTAATTTAATCGATAACTCGGTAAATCATTAATTTTATTTCTCAGTCGTGTGTTTTATTTTTATTTTTTAATTTATGTTTAAAAATCAATATTTTCATCGGTACTTCGATGAATTATTATTTTTTTTTCTAAATAAGACGTTTTAAATAATAAAATAAAAATATTAATAATATCGATGGAATTTCGAAAAACTTGTCGAGAAAAATTTCTTTCGTACGACTTTGACCGGACTTACTAGAAAGTATCGGGGAAATTTTCATGTTCACAGTAACAGGTGAATAAATTTTAATTATCAATATTCGTTTATCGTAACCGGTGATTTTAGGGGGGGAAAAAAATCTGTTGCATGATCTAAAGCAATATTTACATACGACGAAGTCCTTCCCCTCAAAATATTCATTGATGCTGCGAAACTTGACATTTTATTTCTTAGACTTGTAAATTTTCCAATAGACTCGTAAACTTTTCTGCATATTTTCGTATCACTCTACTCTGCCTACTCATATTTATACCACGGAAAAAGAATCTTAAATTAAATAAACTTTTGTCAAGTAAACGATTATTTTTCGTATTTTATTTATCTTTTGTATCAATAATATATGTAGTCCACATACATTTGGAAAGTACGAAAAATTTATATTTTATTTATTCTATTTTTTTTCAATTATATCCGAAATAAAAAATATATAAATTGCAATGGCCAAACGATGAGAAAATTTTTGTTTTCTTATACTCGTCTTGAAAAATATTATGCGCATCGATTTTTTGTTCATGAATAAAATATCGAAGATTTTATACGAGAGTCTTAAAAACGAGAGAGGCTGATCATCCATGGCGTTCTCGTGATTTCTTCCCACGTGCCTAATGTTGAATTTATTAATATCCTCGCTATCGACGCGGTAGTTCGTTTCGTACCACGTAAAAACAAGTCTAAAAAAAAAGAAGGCAAAGCACCCTTAAAAAAATACATTTTTATCATCTTCCGGTATATCGTCACTGCTAATAGAATTCTTCAGGGCCATTTTTCTGCTCGTGCCTGGGGATGCTTGGTAGACAATTCGTTGTCGTATTATATACGATAGCGTTACATTGGACAGCGGCCAAGTAGCTCACGATGCATATATGCGTCTCTTTTTCTCGATAGAGCACGGAAGTGGACCCCTGTGGTTTTGAAATTCATTTATTCTTGTGTCGCACGACTCGCCCGAGTAATGCCTCACGTTCAACTTTTCCATGATTTTATTTGAAAAATATTGACAAAAATAAATTAATAAAGGGATACTAAATAAAATAGAATTACGATAAATTGAGAATGAAATTAAATGAAAATGAATAAAAAATTAAAATGAATACAAATAAATATAAAAATTGTGTGCCTGGAATAATTACTAAATCGAGTTTTTAAATTAGCAGTCGATCTATAATTGATGCGCCTGATATAATGCGTCACTTGTTCGACAACAACGTCGATGACGCCGATGACCTTATCGCAGATTTTGATTCAGTGGTTGATAAGATCATTGAGATACAGTTTTTTTTTTTTTTCTTACGAATTTTTCGACACCTCGGGGATTTATATTTTAGTTTCAATTGAATCCAAGTCTGAAAATCCTTGAATCCAGTCACAAGACACACAATTGGGAATGTTTAGCCTTCGATGAGCCTTTTCTTATGTTCTCCCTCGTTAAAAAATCTAGAAAAATTTCCCAGGATAGATTAATATATATCTATAAAATGAATAACGAGATTTTTTTTCTAAAGTCATCATTTAATTTTTTTTGCTCGTCAACGTTTCCATCAAAATTAAAAAAAAATACTCATTCACTCAGTTATCGATATTTTGGATCGTGGTCCAGCAAATATGAACGATACCCAGTGCGAGGGGCTATTCACTCTTGAAATCACTGAACCACCCTGCTCTTAAATCAGAATGGAAATCACGAGAAATCGGATCGAATCACATGAAATCAACGTTACTCAAACGTCGTTGAAACCACTAAAAATCAGAATGAAATCACTCCGAGTTTTTTTAAATCAACGTGAAATCACGTAAAGTCAGAAAATTACCAGAAATCACGTAATATGTGCAAAATATTAAAAAAAAAAAAATTTACGGCGTGCTACTATCAAACTACGCCCACTAGAACAAAGCACGCAAACGTGCTCTAAAGCGTTTTTGCTATCAAACGATATAAGTATCAGCATCGAGCGCAACATAGTTTTTAACTCTTGAGCGAGGCTCGATCTGGGCGAGGTCTTGAGTCTCATCTTTAGTTGAGTCAGTCAAAGAAAGTTTTTCACCGTGCCGATTGTGAAATATACTTGTAAACAGAATTGAGCGTGAGTAATGGCAAATTAATCAAATGAAAACGTATTTTGTGAAACAAATGCCGAACGCAACCTGCCCCGCACGTCGCCCGCGCCGCACCCCGCAACCCTGGTATATACTGTAATTTGATGTTTGAGCGATAAATAATAAATCATTCCACTGTACGTACTTTCAGTGATTTCGGAAATTGATTCGTTCAAAACGTGAGAAATCACACATGAAGTCACATGTATTTTAAAATCACTTGAATCATTCATGAAATCACTGAAATCATGTAAAATCGACTTCACTCTGAAATCACTTGTACACCGCACTTGGTAGTGAATAGCCCCTCGACCCAGTGTTTTGCAAACAGAAAATGTTCATCTTGAAGCTCCAATGATCGTTGGCTCTCGTTTTTCGAAGAGTATACGAATTGTCAAACGATGAACATGTTGACATTTTGACAAGGGCCATTGAAAATAATTTAAAAAATTGTAGGAGATGCATTTTTCAAAATGAAACGAGAGTTTAAAAAATAACACTTTTAGAAATTTTTTTTTATATTGCGCCCTAAAAAAATACGTTTGTATCTATTACCTGCACAGAAAAGCATTCTGACCAAATCTCTCGTGTCGTATTTTTTATTCGATTTTTTTTCACAAATTAAAAACTTGAACTTATATTTTTTTCGGACTTTGGAGCGTGAAGCTCTACGACTTTCAAATTTTCGAGAAGAATTTGTAGTGTCATTTTTTTTCAACAATTTAACACGAGACCAACAAAAATATAATACGTATTGAAAACAAATCGTGTACTTTGATGAAGATCAGCTGATAAAAGTTCCAATGAGAAAAATATATAATTAAAAAAAAAAAAATTTCATTATTCAAAATTGTATTTTTTGAGTGATATAGTGGGAGTATCGAGATGAGAGAAAAAGCAACAGAACAGAAGATTGAGATGAAACGGAAGACCTTGAATTCTCGTTTATTCGCTCGTCTGATATATTAACAACAAACGTGAAATATGAGTATGGCTTATTCCTCTCTGTTTGAGACCCAGGAAATTGGCCGAGAGAAGCGGTTGTTTTTAGCTGGACTCGTTTATATCTGAATTTCACGACTGTTGATAATCTTGACAGCGAAAGACACGCGTCTTTCTGGCATACCACTCGCTATCCGGTGACGTTAGCTAAAAGTTGAAAAATAATAATAATACGTGATTCTCGTTATAATTGATTAAAAAAAAAAAAAAAACGCTCACATACCGGTGACAAATTTTTTAATACAAAAAACTCTAATTCCTGGGTCAACGCATAAATGTTTTTGAATTTTTTTTTTCCATCTTCTTTCACCATGAGAGCAAAAGATTATAGGCATTCGAATTTGGCTGGGGGCAATAAGATTAAGTATGAATTATTATAGGATCTGGTAATTCGTCATGTAACGAGGTAGAAGTCTAACAGTGCCTTTCAGTGCCACGTTATTAATTGACGTTTCCCATTAGATTTTATGCATGTTAATTTAAAGATGCACGTTTTCATTCATTGGAACTTAATTGATGATTAAGGTAGTTCTATCGTGGTAGCTTATCCATAAGATTAAAATTTTTTTTTTTTAATATCTTCAATTTTAATATATTTATTCATTTCGCGAAACGTCAATGCCCCTTATCGACCTAATTACGGAGAAATTAATACTTGAAAATGCCAATTCCTCAAGGCAAATTTGCTTCGGCATATAGAAGAACCGATTTCCGGTCACTTTAAAACGATATATTTTATGGAAAATCCAAAAGATTCTTACAAAAAACGAGACTTAGATTCATTAAACACGTAAAAATCTAACAGGCCTAAAAAAATATATGATTGTCGACCAATTTTTTAAGCTATACTGATTTTAATACGAGCATCCGGGTAATGATACACAACTCATGGCATAATGTCGTGACGGTGAAAAAATGTGGCAAACGAAAGCGGTATTTGACAAGTCAAACAACATAACCTCTTCGCGTCAACGTCAATAGAGCGGGCGAGAGAGTGAGAGGGCACGAGAATGAAAAGCGAAAGAAAACGCAACGTTGCCACACGTAAATATCATACGAGATCTAGTAATACTTGAGTCGTTGCAATTACTATTTTACTAATTACATAATTATTTATAATAAACCGTTGATTAATTGTATTCACCTGGGTAAGCTTATTTAATATTTATTAATTTTAACCCATATATCCAATATTTTTAGGAATCATCATTTAGACATTAATAGCTAATTGACTAGTCTGCAGCGATAGAACTACCTTAACTTTAAATAAATTTTTACCGATATCGCTCGATCGTAAACGTGTGGTGGATTTTTTTCGGTCCAACAAATTTTCAAGGCACATTCACATCTTCGTCCATAACTTTACAATTTAATAAACAGTATACTATATAATACAAACTCCCTAAACAAGCCTATCGAATTGTAACTCTACCAAGAGTTTTATCCAAGTGCATACTTATCGATAGCAAAAACGACTAGTTTTTACCTTGGTAGAGTTGTTGAGTTGGGTAGATACGTTCAAGTAGAGATGCTGGTATTGGCTGTTGGGTGAAGAAAAAAAACTCATTAGGCAAAAATTATATTGTGCAGAAACGATATTGGATAGAGATGCTATTGGGTAGAGATATTATTCAATAAAGATGGCGTTGGGTAGAGACGCCGTGGTGTGGAGCCGCCATTGAGTAGAAATGTTATTGGGTTGAAAATCTATTTGGATAGAGATGCTCTTGGGTGAAAACGCTATTGGGTATATAGATGCTATCGGGTATAGGGATGCTATTCAATAGAGGTGCTATTGGGCAGAGATGCTATTTGATAGAGACGCTCTTTGGCAGAGATAGAGTAGAAATGTTATTAGGCAGAGAGACTATTGGGTACAGTTGCTAACGATTGTTCATGTCTGGGACAATTATTCAGTCATTGAGTTAAAATTGCGTAGTCTTGTTTCGGCCGTCGTAATTATGAATAAACCTGTTATTCCGTAGTAAAAAATTATTCTACGAGTTTTAAATATAAAACACCAAGTTACAAAAATATTGAGACACCATATTTCTTCGGTATTCATTAATTCGGCAGTGTACTCTTCCATGCTGGATAGCTGGATAGAATAGAGGTGAAAACTGAAAGATGCTTTCTCGTGAAGCCTAATTTTGAAAATCCACTTTCTCGCAGAGAAGGCTTGGTCTATGAAAATTTCTGGCAATCTGTGGCCAGTTTTTTTTTTTTTTATTTTCCGATAGTGGACGAGCCATACGGATATCTCGAATTTACTCAGGAGCCTGAAATAAGTTCTCCATGACATTATATTTGTGTATGAGTGCCGGTCGAGTCCAGCAAAACTGTAAATATGAAACGAGCGAGGAATAAGACGCCTATCTGAGCTCTCTGTCTCACGTGCCGTGACGTTGAACCTGTAACATAACCGTATAACGGTATAATCCTCTTAGCCGGACGTATTCAACAGCGTCAAGATTGGAAGAAGGCTTCTGTTTACAAAAGCTCGTTAACGAAGCTTGCACTTCTCACGACGTCGCCAATAACCCCCTCGTTGCGCCTTGGAGATTCTTCATACCGGCAATCAGGCCAGCGGGGGGGAAAAAAAAATCATTGGAGCATCACTATTCGTTCTCGAACCAATGACTCGGTTCAAATATTCGAGCCTGATGAGTGATGACCCGAAAAAAAAAAACAAACAAACAATATTCTCAATCCAATTTCCGCTTCGGCCTTTATGCTTACTGCAAATTCGTGAGTATAACGGTTCGATGTATCAATCCGCCACTACCAATGTAGTGTAAAATCGGCATTATTATAATTATTTTAGAGATTTTAAGAAGACGTTCAGTCACTTGACTCGCTGCTTTAATAACTTTCTCTCTATTAGGGAATTCGTAGCGTGACGAGTTTCCTTAAAGACACGAACGAGAGTTTTATTCTGTATATATATATGAAGCAGAGAGCGAGAAACGTTGGGTTACGGTCTGTAATAAAGTCTTGACTTTCCACGCAGTCTCTCTTTGCGTTCCCAATGACTTTATATCCTCTCGAAACGAAAGCTTTCGAGGAAACCTGCTCGTTTCACCTGGACACAAATCGTCCGCAAAATAATTCAAAAATAGTAAAGATACCACTAAATGGAATCAACGGAAAGAAAATTTCTCGAATTCCGAGCTAAAGTACAAATCAAATAAAAAAAATTCTCTGCAATTTAATTTTTACATCCATCGTTACGCAAGCAGGCGTAGCAAGCTATACCTACTATTTTATATTGCAGCATGTACAATCAGGTTTTATATAATATACATACATATATCCAACAGTGCACTCCATATTACGAATCATCAACTATTGTTTACATAATCATGTATCGAATAAAGCCTCGATAAAACATTCTGTCCTCGGTTCTCAGCTTTTCAGGCATCAATAATACATAAATAGTTGTAATACAAAACTCAACTGTATTATTATCAGGTCAGCGTGCCGTCAAGAAGCATGCAATCGAACAACCGTCGTGTCTGTAGTTATGAAATTAATCAGTAAGGTCATTAATATAAATACAACGTCCCACGATTTTTCGTTATTATAAACATCCTTTTCAAGAGAAACGAGAATCAGCTCATGAGAGAGATAATCCATGAATAACCATCGAGTCGTGTATCACCGATCTGAAGTGATATTAGTTTAGTAACTCAAGGTTACGTCGAATCCAATCTCAATCGAATGTATCTGTGAGGGATTTTTAAGGCAAAGCAGATGAGCTCGCATGATCAGAAATTTTTTATTGATTTTTCGGCATTTTTGATATGAGAAATATTATAAATATCTTTTTTTTTAATTCACACGTTGAGGTTTGTGATTTTTTTTTTTTTTTTTATTGACAGTAAACAATTTTTTTGTAAATGCACAATTTTCGAAATCCTGCGGAAGATGATCGTGACTCTACACATGGTATTAGAGAAATTAAGATTTATTTATTGCTATTTTTACACATTTTTGTTTACAGTAAAGATGCATAATTATTTTTAATAAAGAATGTTTTGGAAATTTCATTAAAATTTTCCAAGGGTGATCAATAGACTCGATATGAAAATATAACCAAAATTCACGTCACTCTATTTTTCAACTTTGCGTGAAACGTCCTTAAATCACGGCAAGTTATTTTCCTGATCATGGATGATGCTATTGATTATTGAACCGTATCATTCGTCGATAGGCTTGAATATTTGTGACATCATTGAGGAAGAATCTCCGAAAAGAATCTAATGTATTCACGACAGCCCAGTCGTTAATCCAAGGTTATCACGAGGGCAATTTTTTTTCGATCGAATCTTACAAATTTTCTTTCATACCTGAACATCGCCTGAACATCTTCGGGAATTTCTATAAAAAAAAAAAAAAAATGTTTTTGCAAAAATTCATTGTACATAAAAAAAATCGTAGGCTCCAGCAGTCTTAACATTCCTGCTGACAGTACAGACGCAAGCTTTTCCAAGTCATATCCATTCGAATAATTTTTCTCAGTTGTGAGCCAAAAAATTACGAGTGGAAAAAATTACGAAAGAACTGTAATGGATCTGAAAAAAAAATAGATATACACCATGACCTTGATTAAATGAACTTGGACTCGAGCGACAGTCCCCACTCCGAGGCAATATGTCAATCGATTGAGGTGCATGGTGGGAGAAGCGCTGCGCCTATCATTACACCGCTAGCTACAAGGTCAGCTGCGCGGAGTGCAGTGCGCAGCCACGCTGGTCCCGCTGCTATTCCCTAAATCAAACTCGTATAGCAAATAGCATAATATATATAATAATAATAATTTAATATTATAATAATGAATAATAATAGTAATAATAATGAATGGTAGTCTTATAAATGGATAGATATATATTCATTGATGTGACAATCGCAGTCACTGGCCATACATGTTCATCCTGACGCTGACCAGGACCATACGTGGCGTTTCACATACCTGAGATCCAATCCCATATTAATTATACGATACCGGTATCACTATACCCTATCCAAAGCCTTTGACCAGTGGCACGACATCGTTATAAGTAGTAACATAGCGTCCCGAACGGCGGCAACGGTATCGAAACGACGACGATTATTCATTATGAATTCAAAGGTATATCCTTGAGGTATCGACCATGCTAGTTCTGGCTAGCACGCATATCAAACACATTCCTCCTCTGCTACAACGTTATATGACGTTCCAGCTCCCACGTGTTCGCCTACGATTTACACAACACTCTCCGACAAGTTTTTTCCATTCAATTTCATACGTAAACCTTTTTTTTTCTGCCTCATCTATTGCTCACTTACATTTTAGCTTCACGCATAAACATGCCAGCCGAAAGTGAGATTTGGTGAGAATTTTAAGCACTGAGCAATGAAATAAAAATGTGGAAAAAATCAGCCATTCAGGAGATCTTGAAAACTTCGATATTGAATAATAATAATTCCGAAAAGTTATTAACAAATTAGTTTTAAAAAAGTTGTCAAACCCATTATCAGATATTTTTTTTTTTCTTTTCTTTTTGGATACAATGAATTCATTGATTGATTTTTTTTTTTTTTAATTTTACCTTTTTTTAAAATTCCTGCTTTTGAAATTTATCAAGGCTACATGTATGAAACTATTCATTCGTTGACTGGAAAGCTTTTTCAGTGCAATATGAAATCTTGCCACAATAATATATCTAAAATGAAGTCTTTCCATTCGCTTCTGAAAATAATTTTTTTTTTTATTTAAAAAAGAGCGAAATTTGCGAAAAAATTCACAAGTATTCGAAAAAATCAAGAAATTTATTTTGTATGAGGAAAGATACATTTGACTGATGATTCGTTGAACATTTTTTTAAAACTTTTTAATAACTTTGGTATCATTATTATTATTTGACATCAATGCTTCAGACACCATCGATATCGTTCATTATTTCCAAATTTTTGTTTAATAGCAAAGTACTGAAATTCCTCAAGGTACAATGTCAAATATTTTTTTCTTTCTCGGATGGTGGTTGAAAAAAGTCCATACTCGTCGGCTTGTTTCTCGTGGGTATATAGGCACGCATTTATGAGATGTGAAAAGAAAAAGAGTTGAGCAAAAAATTAAAAACATTGAGAAAGAGAAGCATTGTGACCTCTCGCTCGGTCTCTCACGGTCGGATTAACGATTTCAGTCGCTATCATTTGTTCTTATATGCGAGCGAAGCAATTGCTACAATCCGTACGAGTGCACCGAGTAGTGACGTAACGAGAGACTCGGAGACAATCTAAGCACGTTAGTCATAATTATGCATACTCAGCGAAGCAAAAGTTAAAGGAGATTAGAGTTTCGAAGGAAAACGATAGAGCTCGTCAGATGAAAGTTTTTTTTTTTTACTTATAGTCTGTTTTGAGATAGAGGCAGACGCTCACGCACTAATCTTCTCCGATTCCAGTAAGTAATTTGCATGCAAATTACTCACAAAAAATATTTTCAATATGCTAAAAAATTGAAAATATTTTTTTAGCATAATAATGTTACATTTGAGAACTCTATTTCATGCATAATATTCCGTTTTATTGAATAATCTTTATGTACTTTCGAAAGTATGGAATTTTTGAACCTATTGAACTCATTGTAGGGTACATTGTCTTTCACATAGGATGACACGTTAAACCAAAATGGGCGATAAGACCAAATGCTGCAAGTAACAATGAGCTCTAAAAAAGTTAAAATGAAAAATAAAAAAAGAGAACTCAAAGTATGAAATAAATTTTAAAAGGATAAGACGATTCATGATATGATGATAAAATTTGTAGAGAATTTTTTCAAATTAATTTTCCATCATTAAATTTCGAATTGTTTAACTCTATCGAAATTATTTTTTTCTCAGGAATCTTGCAATTTCTTTTCACTGTTACCCTTGAATCTGAACAACAATTTAAGCAAAAAAAAAAAAAAAAAAACTATTTGCAAAAACAAAATCTCAAACAAAACCCTAAAGTTTTGTTATTCCTCGGTACAGATAATCCCTCGAAGTATTCGCTCAATGAACTTTTACTAGCGCCAAGATGAATTTGTGACACATGAGAAACTTGAAATTTCTGTCGAGCAGGAAATCCATAGCATATTATCTTACTTCCTGTCCCACCTTTTTCGTCCATTTGGGAAATTCGAGCCAGTCTCAGCGAGACTCTTGTTACACCGCAGTCGATATACTGGGATATGAACCTGCGCCTATATAGTTAAGAAAAAAAAATCACAACTTCGAGAAAAAAATATTTTTCCATCTTTAAATATATCATACTATCGTATCTTCATGTTTGCTCTTTAAAATATTTCTCATGAAAATAAGTCTTTTGCTACTTTCAAGGAAAGCAGCGCTCAATTTTACGAATGTATTGCCTGGACCTCCCCTATCTTGAATGAGTTCGTGTTTGTCTTGGTAAAAAAAAAAAAAAAATTCACTTACGACCATAGTTTACGTTACGGTCATATGAATTATCGAACGTTATTTATCGATACTTCCCTACTTTTGTTACAATTCAAGGATTCAATTGACGATCGTCCAATTGCACGAGTAACAATGTGGTGAGCTTGAATTATTGCAAGCACTGACGCCATTCGCTACTGTGCGACACTTCAGTCAAATGAAATGCTCGCGTTCACTATGGGACTCGTGCATTTTAGTAATTGTACCTCATTGCGATCATTTATGATGTATAGTAAATCATACGCGTACTCATAAAGTGCTTGGAGCGGGCACGACTCAATTTACAGTACACAGCTCATTTCGGTCAGGGTAACGAGGCTATATGGCATTCTTATATACACGTTTTAGCTATATATATATATATATATATGCTTCATATTATATAAATATTTTTCAGCTACCGTATACAAGAACTGTAGGCCTATACAAAGAGTGTCCAATTTGAAAAGGATTGCTCTGTTTGGGTTTGTTTGGATTGGATTTTTTGGTAACCCATACATAAGAAGTGCCCAATTTGAAAACGATGACTCTGTTTGGGTTCATTTGGTCTGGGCTTCTCGATACCTCTATACAAGGGGAGTTCAATCAGAGAAGGATGATCCTATTTTGTTGTATTATGGCTGGGCCTCTCGATACTCCTATATAAGGGATGTACTGTTTGGAAAAGATGACTCTGTTTAGGTTGAGCTTTTTGATAGCCCTGTACAAGCAGTATCCAATTTGAAAAATATAAAACCGTTTGGGTTTTTTTTTGGTCGGGCATCTTGGAACTCTTGTATGAGGGATGTACAGTTTGAATCCGATGATTAAGCCCTACACAAGTTGTGTCCAATTTGAGAAGGATGTCTCTGCTTGGACTTATTTTGGTTGAGATTTTTGGCATTCTTATGTAACTCGCGTCCAATTTTCTAGAGATTACTGTCCGAATTTGTTTGAGCCGGTAAGCGAGAGCGCGTATCACCAGAGCCGCACGAAACGTTAGTATATCTATATGTGTCCAATATAATTGACGGGATTATACGTGAGAAATCGACTCGATCAATGTCGCGGACCTCGGGATGGTACGCACGCTCTTGCAATGCTCTCACGCGAACCAATAAATATAAAACGCTGGTATGTCCAGAAGACACGCTACGTGACTTTAAGGAAACTCTGTGTGACGCTAAAGTACCATCACCGATTTTTGATATAAACGTTTACGACCCGGAGATTCAACGCTAGCCTCACACATAAGCTCGTTGTTTCTTTTTATCGCAGCGCTATATTTATCGCTATATAGCTTACAATATATCGCAGGTCTCTCCCCTCCTAGCTCGTAGGGTCATTAATAAATTGCGCGTCTCACACGATATCGATACACTCGTGTGTTTTCTGGTGAGAAGTAGAACGCCGCTCCAAATGTACTCATTGAGGCTGATGACACTTATTCCGGTATTCCAATTGACCGTCAATTACCCTAGCGGTATTTTTAGCCCGTGCCCAATATAGAGACCTCTCAGGGGGATCAAATATGGTTACCTACATTTGCACAACTTGTGATCATGTTTGGGACAAAAGTGGCTAGAAACATCCCTGCATTTATTTAATTGAATCGCAACGGCTGCTTTCAAAATTGTGCAATACTGTCGTTGAAATTAATACGAATCGATGACAAGCGTAAACCTTTTTCATTAGTCGTGGCTAATTTTGGACAAAAAAATTGTATGAAAAGTCCCAAAAATACGATGTATTGAAAGCCTGGAATTCTTTTTTTTTCGATAACGTTGAATTATCTCCAGCAATCGCTGGTTCCGTAAATAAAATTTTTGGGATTGTCGATGAGATTTTTATTTCGTCAAGTTCATAAGAGAGCCTCACCTCGAAGGAAATAACGAGAAAAGCTTCTCTTCGGAATTGACAAAAGAAATTTATAATTACGATTGAACGAATGAATGACTCATACGACACTGTGACACACTCCGATGCAGCCTCGAATGAGTAAATGTGAACAAGCCGCCGTTTTTGTATAACATTAATATATACGAATGTACAAAATCTGCGGGTTCACCCACGCCGTGCTCGAATAATCACTATTGCGTAATATCACAATTACGTGGCAGTGACGCGATGCGTCGTTTCATCGAGTCATCATGCTCCAAAGGGGCCTTCGTATTCGGTTTCAAGCAGATCTTGTTTTGTTTATTTTGTTTTTTTCTTTAAGCAGTAGCAACGAGTACGTGTGAATTTTACAATGGTAAACGGATCCACTCAAGGACTTGCCACGCCTAAGTGAACAATGTTGATATACGTATGGAACTTCCGCTTGGGAAATAACATGCACGTGCCCGTATAGCGTGTAGATATCTCTGTATTATGATTTACGGTGCATGAACCTTCGTCGTATTAAGACTCGTGAACGAGGACGAAACTCCGAACATTTTATAATCTGATTGGGGATAATAAAAAAAAAATTTAATCCAAACGTCACACGACGATACTCAAAGACGTCGGAAATCCAGATCACCGAAATAATTATTTTAGTTCGTCAATTCGTATCGATTTTTTTTTTTTTAATCGGGATCTCCGGTATTATCCTCAAATAGCACAGAAGAATAAGAATAAGCTGGTTTTTGGTCTCCTTTAAAAATGATCCATCTCTGAAGAGAGATTCAACGATCGTGTGGACAAGTAAACAATTTCGAAGGTAGTCCATGCACTTTAGTGCCTATTGGAGAATACTGTGAATTGAAAACATTTACCAAGCGATTGCACGGAACTCGAACAGAGAGATTAGCTGGACATTGAATTTGGAAAAGTTTTTATAAGTTCTGACAATTACCCTTACGTGTTATCAGATTTTATTGCTTTCTCCAACAATTTAATTGCCAAAAAAGTTGATCGCCTGACTAGTCTACCACAAGGACTACCATAACTGATAACCAAATATCCTATTCGGATCTTGCATCATTTTTGGTTCCTCAAATTTTCAAGCTCTAACTCGACTGGTAGATATTCGTTCTCTTGTCATTCCAATCGAACAACCCGACTCGGACTCTTGGCTGACTTTAGTTGGCTCGATATTTTTTATCGCAGAATTTTTTAATCCGGCAAGCTCCGTCATAAAAATTTGGATAAGATCAGCGTTTACTGGGAATCGAGGGACCGCTGCTTCTACCTGAAAACCGAAATCAAACATTCTCGTGTATGAAACGATACTTTTTCCCAGCTATACCTGAATCTTGGGCTCGTCATAGAACCAACAAAACGATATCTGGATGATACAGATGATGCAATTGAATATTAGTCGTGAAAAAAATTATGGTAAAATTGGAAGAAGATTGATGATTTGACGATTGATAGTCGGTTGTTTGGGAAACCGTTACTCAATCATTAGAAACGATTCTCCAATTTTTGAAATAAGTATCGTAACTCTGCCATATCGTTCTTCGATTATCATAACCAGTTCGAAGATTATGGGCACGTTCACTTGGTGTTCCAGAACTAGCAATGTATTTCAAAAGTCTCAGAGTCAGTCTCTGATATTTTTTTCCTCGGACAAAAAAAAATATTTTATCGCAATCAGTTTTTACGTTCTTATCGACCAATCAACCTCTCAATCAACTGAACTGATGTGCAATTTTTTTTATTCATTGCGGAGTGTCGTATCCGAGTGTGAGCCATTACCGCGGAACCATTTGATTGTTCCGGGAAAAAGATAAAAAAATAAAATTCTCAACACTGCGTCAAGATATTCCGGTTTTCATGAATTTTAGGGTAAATAAACCTTCTCCACCAACAATTGAATTATTGGAAGCTTTCCGATTGGATATCCTAGTAAGTCATGCAGGACATGCTAACTTGTTTGAACGATGCGATAATTTCGTATTATCGTAAATTGGACCAAGTTAGAGTAGATTGAACCAAGTAGCTTCGACTTCCCATCAATGACTTTTGTCTCGTCGTCTAAGAAGAATTTTTTTTTTTTTTTTTCAAATTTGCAGTGCAAGTTGAATGAATGAATTGATCGAGGCCAATATTGAGGCTGGGCATGTTTCTTCAGCAGCTATCTATATCTGTCTGACGGATGATGTCAGCGAGTATATTATGGCATGGCTCTATAGATTGCAGCATTGAAGAGACTTTACGATTGGAGAAAGAGGGATCAGCTTCCTCCGATAACCTCGCTTCGTTGACTTTACAAAATCTAAACTTATCTATTCGCCTTTATGTCGATACGTTGAGGAGGCACTGAAAGCTGCTCTCATCGGACTATTTCTGATATGCCTCGAGTGTTTGGCGCTGATCACTGGCATTCGGCACTTCGAGTATCAACGGTGCTTGTATCTTATCAGTAGAGAGTGCATGATGACCATATACTTGAGGATTGCACGAAGAGGGTCTTAAAAAATAGCAGTTTATTGATTTCAATCCTAACAGACTCAACTAATTATTCGGAAAAGTTGGATTCCTCAAATCGACTCAGCGATTACTTGGATAAATGGATCCGGATTTATGTTGGGTCGGATTGGGATCGTCCAGAAAAGTTGAATTCCCCAAGTCATTTTGGCAATACCGTTGGTAAAGGGAGAACTGTGTGCCCTGTTTATTCTTGCCCGGGTAAAAAATAATTTAGATCTACGTGTAGATCAAAATTGCATGTACGTTGTCAGTTTTTTAAATCTACGTAGACCTGAATATTTTAAAAACATCGATTCACCTAGATCTCATTTAGATCTACCTAGATCTCCGTTAGATCTACTCAGATGATGTAAGTAAATGTAATGAAATTTAAATAGATAAACGGAGATATGATGAGCAAAAGTTTTCGAGCATAATATATAAGATCGATACGAAGTACGTCAATCTGCCGTTATATACGGAGATCGAGGTGGATCTGCGATTTAAAAAAACTTGGATCTATCTATAATTTGATTTTGAAGAATAATTCCATAGATCTAAATCAAAACTGCGTAAGTATAAACGTTTTTTTCCCGATGGCTCAGACTCATGCGAAGCAGTAGAAGAGGCTGATAGGCCGAGAAACGGGAGATATTGTCATCGTGATGAATGAAAGTTTGCATTTCTGGCAGAAGTTTCTCTAACGAGCAATGACCCTGCCATAAATGAAGATCAGAGGAGAAACCAGCACTTGTGTCCTCATTGCGGGCTAAGTCAATTTGACGAATGATTCAAGGGAGAAATCTGAATATAAAAATTTATAACTCCCTGGAATCGAACCTCGTATGTTTGAAAACCCAAAGTAGCAATAAAAAAAAACTCGTAAATTACCTAAAAAATATCGACCGGATTTATATCATACGACCTTCGACAGGTACGGGGTTCCAGAAATATACTGCCTAATTGAATTTTTTTGACTGATCGATATCCGTGGGACATGATTCATGGAATTCTCGATCGAACGTTCCATCGCTAAGAAACACAAATGCCCTATAAATGAACAAAGCGTCAATATATATTGACGTTCTTATGATTCCTTCGTTCCCTGCTTTCGTTACAAGCCCCAAGGTCAAGTACCCAGAGGACCAACGTTTACATTTATCGTCCATGGATGAATGAATCGAGAATCAGGCTCATGAAATTCTTCCTATGAATGGCCCGGGGTCTGAAAAAATCTGGTGCTTTCACTGGGGAACTTTTTCGGGCTTCCGGTTGATCCAAAGTTGCTGAAGTCGATGCAGCTGTTTACTCGAATTTGGGGGAAAAAAAAATTGAAATAGATGAAAAATATACCGGAGTCTTCCAGGTCGTAGATTCCAAATTCAATGTTTACAGCTTTGTAATTTGAGTGGTTCAACCGAGAGCAGGAGCCAGTGTTGATCGAACGGCAAAAGCTCATACGGATCTGATAGGCTTGTATGCAACTTCGATCTAGCTTGCAGTGCGTTCAAACGCCACATGGCTGTCCGTGGTATGGCTACCAGGCTTTGCGACTACATACGTTGCCGTAGGCTTATACACACACCGAAGAAACTTTGAGAGGACAGTTACCATGCCGTGACCGTATTTGGGTCACCGACGCATTTACGCACGTCCGTTGAACCTTGCTCTAACCACTTCGGGGACATAGCTATCGGTTGGTTCACTCACGCAGTCCTAATTTACCAGCGAACTATCATCCGCAACGATAAATGAAAAAAAAAAAAAAAAACGTTTTCCACCTGCCCATATCATTGATGGTCACCTTTTCTCTGTCTTCACGAACATTGCGTCAAATTATCGAGTGTTACCTCGTTTATATATTGCACATTATGTAGCATTGGATGAATACTTGCATGCCGGCTGTTCTTCGTTTTTGTGACAGAATTTTCGAAATCTTTATGTCAATAACTTTATAAAATATCCTAAAACGTCGAGAACACACACATTTAGAAAAAACAATGTGTGTGTGCGTGTGTGTGTGTGTGTGCGCGCGCGCGCACGCTGGCTCTAATAAAGTGAACCGCTATATTTCAAGAACGGCTTGACCGATCTTGCTGAAACTTTGCACGCACTTCGAGCATCAAATTTTCCTGGTTTTCTGCAACTTCTCTCTTGAAGTTTCTCAAGATGTTTAGATTTTACGATGTTTGAAAATTTTCAAAAACGTCTGTGATCGCTATAACTTTCGTAAATTTTCAGCTAATGTGTAGTTTGTTTCACAGGGATAGAGTATCAGCAAAAAGGACGGTGGGTATTGAATTTGGCGAAAATCAATTTGCGGGTTCATAATTTACGAAATTTTGATTTTTTTTTTTACTCTTTCAAAGCATTAATCATCCTAAATTTTGAAATATGAGGCAAATTAATTTTTTCCCATGAATGAAGTATCATTGAATAAATTTTGGCACAAAATTTCGCGAGAATCGGTGAAAGGGTTCAAGTTTTTGTGAAAAAAATTTGATGACAGCTCCAATTTCCTCAAATCGTGAAATATCTATATGACACAGAAGAACGCATTTATCTTATTAAGGTAGTTCTATCGTGGTCACTAATCCATAAGATTAAAATTTTTTTTTTTTATATCTTCAATTTTAATATATTTATTCATTTCGCGAAACGTCAATGCCCCTTATCGACCTAATTACGGAGAAATTAATACTTGAAAATGCCAGTTCCTCAAGGCAAATTTGCTTCGGCATATAGAAGAACCGATTTCCGGTCACTTTAAAACGATATATCTTATCGAAAATCCAAAAGATTCTTACAAAAAACGAGACTTAGATTCATTAAACACGTAAAAATCTAACGGGCCTAAAAAAAAATATGATTGTCGACCAATTTTTTAAGCTATACTGATTTTAATACGAGCATCCGCGTAGTGATACACAACTTATGGCATAATGTCGTGACGGTGAAAAAATGTGGCAACGCGATATCGTAACGAAAGCGGTATTTGACAAGTCAAACAACATAACCTCTCCGCGTCAACGTCAATATAGAGCGGGAGAGAGAGAGAGAGAGCACGAGAATGAAAAGAGAAAGAAAACGCAACGTTGCCACACGTAAATATCATACGAGATCTAGTAATACTTGAGTCGTTGCAATTACTATTTTACTAGTTACATAATTATTTATAATAAACCGTTGATTAATTTTATTCACCTGGGTAAGCTTATTTAATATTTATTAATTTTAACCCATATATCCAATATTTTTAGGAATCATCATTTAGACATTTATAGCTAATTGACTAGTCTGCAGCGATAGAACTACCTTAAATATTGAATATCTAAAAAAAAGTTGTATTAACTTGAATCGCAAAAAAATGAAACTATACGTATAACAGAAAGAAGGGCAAAGGCTGCAAGTTGAAACTTGCAAATTGCTTCCTCGAAAATTTCACGCAAAATGCTTGATGCTAACAAAATTGACAAAGGTAGTAGAGCGAACAAAGAGAAAGGTTGGCAAAGGTTTCTCGTAGAGGAAACTTTGAGAATTGTACGAAATAAGAAGGAATAGCAATTTCTATGTTTCAACTTGCAGCTTTTTAATTCATTATATGCTGATACAAGAATGATTGAATCAATTACACATGGAGTCCCCCCCTGTCGGGCTCGCCCGGGACTAAATATTCACACGAATACGATTATAAGCCTTCGTACATGTATGTGTGTGTGCGTGTGTATGCGTGTGTGTGTATGTGATTATCGTGTGTGCGGTACATAAGCGCGATCGGTGAGTATACAGCGAGAAAGGAGTAACGATACTTCGGGGTCAGACAAAACAAGACGTGAAATAGTGAGAAAGTCAAGTAGGTCATCGAGTTTTTTTTTTTTTCTTTTTCGCCTTCGAGACTCCGTATGATCCACACCCGTGCACTTCGTGAACCGAGCTGACCTCGCTATATGGCATCAAATGGAAAATCCAACCCAATCCCTCTCCCAGCTCTCCCAAGCGTTGAGAGAGGAAACCCCCGTGAGACGTGCTGCAAGAGTCATTTTTGGATTTAAAAAAAAAAAAAAAATTTGAAAAAAATTTGGTGTCAATGCTTTTCTAATTTTAGAAATATTCCATCACATGTTTAAATTAACGGATAAACATTTTTTTTTCTGAGAAAAAAAATTATTCCACATATTATAATCTTTTTTTTTTTTTTTGACACCCAAGCTTCGAGGTCGTTCGTCTGCTTGCCTGTCTGAGAACCTCTGTTATATTTATACGACTCAAAAAACTTTTCGATGATTTATTTCCTCAATATGGTGATACCGATAATTCGAATACTACCGACAATGTATTTGTACACTGATAATTTGGAAAAATAAAATAAAATTACTATCCGGGTCGACGATTATCTCATTGTCAGTTGCATGAAGCGTATACGTGTGTCAAAGCGTCAATGTACACTACGAATTTTTTTATCTCCTTGTCCTTACACTACTTGTCAGAATTTATAATACCTGTGCAGATCATTGTGGCACTTGAATTAATTTTTTTTCATTTCGTAATTTCGATTTTTTCGCCTTTTATTTGACGATAGTCCATTGGAGCATTTCACCTCTCTCGGATAATCCCAAAATTTTTGGAAGTTTTCTAATAAACATATCGAATGTTTGCACAACTTTCAATTAATTTTCATGATTGATAGAACGTCATCACGGAACGGAAGTAAAATTCACATGAATTATACTGCAACACTGGTAGCAAAGGGCTGTCAGCTGATCAGTTACATCCAGAGTTGGGCAAAGTACCAGAAAGTACTTCAAGTGCAAAGTACAAAGTACTGTAAGTGCTTGATGTACTCGTGTATTTCAAATAACAATTATCATAAATATTTGAAGTACTTGAGGTACCAAGTACTTGAAGTACGTCAAGTATCAGATACTTTTCAAGTTTTCAGTCCTACATAGCGTAAGCTGTAGTACTTATATTTTATTTTATACGTACTCTTCGAACTCATTTGATTTTGATTCGAGTACTGTTTGTATCAAAACATATTTTCACAGTGTGCAATTCACTCAGGCTAGGCAGATTATATTTAATATGATTAATATTTAAATGACGAATTAGAAATAATATTAAAAAATATTATTGGCGATTGTAATTAAGATTGATTTAGCTTCAGGTTTCAAAAAGAAAAAAATAAAGAACATAACACACGGATTATTAAAAACGAAGCCATGCGTTGACAATGACACCATAAATACCGTAGCTTGAGCCTTTGAACGGTCATTCCTTACAATCTTAACCAAAAGATGTCGCAGAACGTTCCTCAATTATACATTCAAAGGCATTATACATGCAACCATTAGCAAGATGTATTCAAAAGTACTTCATACTTGGTACTTGAAATTTTAAGTACAAATACTTGAAGTATGCGTCGAGTACTTGGAAATTTCAGTACAATATGCAGGAAATATTTTTTAAATACTTTGTACTTCAAGCACATCTCAAGAGTACTGGGTACTTGTGGTACTGACCGGCTCTGGTTACATCCTAAACTGATTAAAATTGTACTGCATCGTTAATTCGAAATTTCGTTGCCGAATATCCCGTGACCCCTTACCTTCTTTTATACGACCTATCGAAAGCTCATAATTTTCCGAACAATTTGATTATCAAATGAATTGCTTTGTGCGGTATTCAAGTACATTGATTTTTCAATTCAACTTGCAGCGAGCTGATTTTTTCCTACATCCTACGCAAAAACGGTGATTAGAACAAACGTGTTTGAGAATCAAAATATTTTTAATTTAAAATTTAAAAAATTTCAACAAGTACCAAAGTGCAAGGGCTACCTTAAAAAGGAGAGAAATTAAAAAAAAAAAAAAACTCGGAGAACGATTCCCATTGCCCTGATTCTCAGCTGACAAGACAAATTCTCTGCAGTTTCTGTCTTCAGCGAATATTATTACGCATTCAAGTGGCTTAGGTACGTAAAGAAAAAGACACACTTGCCTCTCGTGCGAGCGGCATCGGTTTCTCGTATCGTTGATGCCATATCGTTTTTTTTTTCTTCTTTTCCTATTTTTAGAAATGATACGACTCGCGTCGAGAATCCAGCAGGTCTCACAATAATGCTATTGCCTGCTATTGCGTCAAACGCGATTCTGCAGTCTGTCATTATTATTATTATTATTGCTGTTATTATTATTATTATTATTTAATATAACGAGACAAGGTTGTCGAGTCTTGGTTATTGGAGACAAGTAGTGACCGAAAAAAAAACTCGTTACATGTCTTAATATTTCGGCAATTTTCCACGGCATAATGAATTTCTCAATTTTATCAATAAAATCAAGAAATTCCACATATATTGCCGTTATCGAGGGATCATGAATTTTGTCCGGGAGCCAAAAAGACTGAGTTCTAAAGTTTCTTCACGCTCAATGTAATTCATTGATCTCAATGAACCATCGAGTGTACACGTTGAGAGAGCACGATCGGCGAGCAATGCCAGGGAAGACTGCAATTACCAGCTACCCGACTCTCAGTCGTCGATCTCTCCGCGTCAAACTACGCGCCGTCAAACGTGATGCACTTTTTTTTTTAATTCCTACCGCTTAAGACCCTAGCAGGAATCTTCGTCGCACGCGTCACGTGGTTCACTGCCACCAGACTCGATATAATTAGCAACAATCGACTATTCGTGTACGAGCAGCGCCTTTATGGTCGGCATGCAAATTCTTCGAAAGGTCAGCATCGTTCGTCATGCGTAAAATAAAAAATGAAAAAAGAATAAATGTAAAGCCCCAACAAATGATGATAATAATAATAATAATAATAATAATGTTTTAAAGTAAGTTTAGATTCTCATCGATTTCATGACTATTTATAGATTTCACTGACCATCGGTCGATAAGAGCGCTGCTTGGCAGTTCGGTGTAATGGCTGCTTTAAAAGAATGGAAGATCATATTTAAAGCTTGGGGTTATATGTAGGCAGCTGAGAGGTTTGAGGGTGTCTGTGGTTATTATTCTCTCGTATTAAAATGTATGCCGTGCAATAGAAATGTCCAAAATTTCCGTAAGAAGTTCATATATTTCGTAGGACTCGACTGAAGTGAATTTAATGAATATCCACTTTTAACCGAAAATATGGATCGATCTTAATTTATTTTGACTCTCGATGTTTCTTTCTCTCGATGTTTCGATGTTTCATCGTTAATCTAGAAAAAAAAGGTTTCGTGGCTCTTGCGATGTCGATGTCTTGTAGTAAGGAAAATATAAACGAAAAATATTGCAATTAATCGAATTATAAATGCAGGAAATTACATGTATAATTCGATTATTTGCGATAATTTTTGTTTATATATTCTTCGGTACAAAAAACGTCGTAACTACGAGAGCCAAGCAGCATCGATCCGATATTTCTGATAAACATTTTATCTTATAAATATTTTATCTATTAGAACCAATACGAAAAGTCATCGGAACATTTCTAATAGTTGCAGTGACCGTAAAACATTTCTAACCCCTTATTAAACTATATAGATTGTAGAAATTTTTCTCGGTGTAGTGTTATAATTTGGCAGAGGTTGCTCTGGTAGGCCTGTTTTTTTGGTATAGAGTTGTTCGTTGGTAAAGTTATATAACGCGTAGAGCTATAAGTGCGCCCGGCTATATATATGAATGAACTGCAAGCTTTTGCAGTGCAATATTTCACCTTTCTATACGAAAGCATCATCAAAATTGAAGACTTTTCATCGACTTCTCATAACTTCAAAAAAAAACTTAAAAAGAAAGATTCTTAACAAAGAGTCTTCACTCTCGTCACCGAGTCCGATTCAATATCGTCATTGTTCCTATCGACCTATGTCCAACAGGCACGTTTCATCGTTTGACACGAATTTTTATCGTGAATAAATAATGAAATATAACTTTTACGAAAATGTACGTATTATTGTAACGTATGTAAACATCGAGAATACCCGATTGACCGTACATTATCGAAGTCGTTTTCACGCAATGGTGAAAGTAAAATTCTTCTATGCAACGGCGTTGCCGAGCTCAAAGCCCACTCATAATGTATCATATGCTTCAGTGCTGACGATCACCACTCTGCAAAGTGGATATTACACGCTTATGCACCTATTCTCTGTGCTCGGAGAAACGGCTCGATACTGCATTGGGCGCTGGTAATTTACCACGTAATAATACAGTATCGAGCTCGCGACAAAAGTCGTATACCAAAAGCTTTCGTTGAAATTTTAACGCGACGACCCCTTCAATGAATGTGACATCGAAGCTGGGAGCGTCACTTCAACGAAATCATCGACAGCTGTAGCACAAAAAAAATATATAAAATGACGGAGAATGGAAGCGAGAAAATTTCTGAATATTCTTATTGTGTGAAGCAGGATAAAAAATATTTTTACCTCTCGGGACCATTTTATAACGTAGTCGTAAAAAAAATTCATGGACCATGAAACGTTTTTGGCACGTGCAATTCAAGTGAAATAATTTCGATGGCTTCTCTGACATTGCAAAAGATATAAATAAATATTTTAGCCAGCTTGGAGCCTTTTTATTGACAGAAAAAAATATCAAATGTTCGCTGAGAAATTTCTACTTAACGACAAGTGACTGCTGTCAATGATTTCTTCAGGGCATGGCTGCAAACTTCTGTGACGCCGTTGAATCGTGATATACGTATAACAGAGTGTGTCGTTATTAAGTTTTCATTATTTTATTTAATCCTCATATTTTAGAAGAATACAGTTGACTCGAAAAAATATCTCGCGAAAAATGGGCTCTGGCGAAAAATTCTTAAAGGTGCCTTACTCGATGTTTATGCCGGAACGTGAAACGTCTCTAAGATTAAATTGTCACGAATCCCCATTCACAAATTGTTTTTTAATTATTATTTTTGTTATTGTTTTTAATTATTCCTTTTGTTATTTGATTTATTGTTTTTGAGCATTTCATAAAATGAATTCAGTACTTCTGGAGAGTCGTGGTGTCAATTTTTTTGGTGGTGGCATCAATGTCAGCTTCAAAAGCAACGGAGTTGTAGTATTGAAAAGGTCGTATATGAAAGATGGAACACCTAATAGCTGCCCTTCGCATCCAAGGAACATCGCGAAGAAGGATCCCTGGCAATTGAATCTAAAAAGCGCCTAATTTTATTTTTCTGTATAAACACACAATGAGGCATCTTTTAGGATTTTTTGTCGTAGCCCTCCTCCATAGAGGATTTTCGTAAGTTATAATATTATACTTTCAATAAATGAAGATTTAAAAATTATTGTGCGTTGAAAATGACGAGTCCTGATGTAACTACATTCTGTAACTACTGGTAGTTACGGAATGCAAATTCTTCTGTATAAATCTAGAATGAGGCACTTTTCAAGATTTTTCCCCAGAGCCCAGTTTCAGCACAGAGTTTTCTTGAGTTATAATCTATACTTTAAAAGCACGAAGGTTAGGAACAGAATCGGAATTAAAAAATTGAGGATCCTTATAGGTATATATATTCCGTAATTACTAGTAGATACGGAACGTAAGTTTTTCTGTATAAATTTAGAACGAGGCACCTTTCAGAATTTTTTTCCTGAGCCCACCTTTCGCGAAGGATTACCTTGAATAATAATCTATATTCTTAAGCAGTGAAGATCGAAAGAAAAAAAATGGAAAGTTAAAAATAACGCATTCTCATGTACACATTCCATAGCTACTAGTAGTTACGGAATCTACCTATTTCTATACAAAACTAAAGGGATTTTTTTTTCCAAAACCCAGCTTTGTCACAGCATTTTTTCCAGTAATAAACTATTAGTAGACTTCAAGTGATAAGCTACAAGTTGACTGGTACTTACAGAATATGCCATTACTTCAATCCCCGAAATGTTTAAAACGAATTCTGAATTATTCAACAATTCCAAGCAAAAAAATTTTCTTCAAATATAATCATTTTTAAATTTTGATCAGCTATATTATATCTTCCATCTTGAATTTTAGGTAGTTGAATTTAATTGAGAAATTGCCGAAATAATTAGAGAATTTAATTTCGGAAATCCCAGCTTCAAATTCTAATAAAAACCCGATTTTTTCACTTATCAATTATACTGACTTCTCTTTTCAGATTTTGAAATGTTGATTTCAACTTTTCAATCAGGGCCCTCCACAACCATCGAGTACTAATTTCCATAAAGATAATTTTTTTTTTATTTTCTCGTCAGTTGTAACATTACTCCACAATGGTTAATTATGAAATATTTGCTTTGAGAAATCATAATCAACATTCTTAAAAACTTCCGCGTATCATTTTCACCAATACGAAATTTTTTTCCGCACGACCATGTCGCCTGCTCTATTTTCTATTGTCGTACGATTTGATTTTCTTCGTAACGAACCTTTGAGTTGAGCTTTAAGTAAATGTTTATTTAGCCTAAAATTTTCAGAGCTGTATCATTAATGGTTATTAAAATTAAAAATTAAAAGCCTTTTATACGCTTTTGAAGGAAATACCAAATGGTCGGGGTAAAAAGATCAATACTTCTGGACTACGCTTACGAACTTTTACCATGGTCAGTGTAGCGATACCGATTCGGTATAACGTGTTTCATGAAAGTTCAAGGCCACTCAAGACACTTTATCCGGCCAGTATAATTTTGGCATAAAAATTTCGTAAGAGATTGAATGGCGGAGATTTTTTTTTTTTTTGCAATCTTCTTATTCTCTGGAATATGGTCTAGAGTTTTGGAAATTGTTCTCAACACCCCAAGAGTCATGCGATTTTTCTTGAAACATTTTTTTTTTTCCCTCCTGCTATTTAATAACGATGTTTTCAATTTTTTTTCTTACACGAAATCGAGGGGTAGATACGTGGTAATTTTTTTTTTTAAGTGCACTGCGATCCGGTGTCGGTTATCAAAATTTTAAATACCAAATCTACAAACAAAAATTCATGTCTTTCAGTGTTTCAACAAAAATACAATCAAAGAGATAATTCTTCTTATTGGAAAAGCAATTTTTGTCAGAGGAATAAATATAAACTGTACATTAACAAGGACGAACTTATCAAACGATGATTCCAGTGGGCATGGAATGACGATAAAAATAAAATGATTACTAAAGATCTCCTGAGTTACGTGCATGATTTGAGAATAAATCCCAAGCTTCGATCGGTATAGGAATCTTGTTTGAAAGCAAGTGCTGACACACTTGATAAATTTGCACATTGTACCGCCATTATACGCTTGCACGTATACATGTACACTGTACACACTTTGTTAATAATACTGTCGGAAGAAGAGATTGATTTATGTAGATTATGCAATTGGATAGGAGGATATTAATTCCCCGGGTGGCTATCCGATGTTTCAACGAGCACCCGGAGGTTAATAATTAAAAAAATTAATAATGCTCCGCAATCGCCTGCTTGAAGTCAGTACACGTAAAGAGACATTAATGCAAACAACTTTTTTTTCTTCTGAGATAACAGAAACTATCTTATAATCACGTAAAAATATGGTGAATTTTACACGAACTCATAGAGTGTAAATCAAGCATCTTAAAAGGACCTGATTTTTTTTTAAAGTATGATACAGGTAGGTCAAAGTTTTTTCAAGTTGAAAGAATTGCTAACCATACACGGGATAATTTGAAAAATAAAATTTGAACACCCCTATCGATTCCCCCCAGTATTTAATGCCAATTACACTTGCCACGTAGCTTATAATTGTGTCCACAGTTTTAGCTGAATATCTCATAATTTTTTTGGGTTTCCATCCAGAGAGATATTTTTTCGAAAAGAACAGATCCCTATATGGTATTTTGAGAGAGCTGTACATTCTTACTTGAAAAAAATACGACTACGTATATTTTTTTTTTTTTTTTTTTCAAGTACAAGGAAGAATTTTTTTTTTAATTTCACAAATATTTTATTCATAGAATAAAATAGATTATTATTGCCATTATTATTTTACATTATACATTATTGTTATATTTTATTTTTTCTTGTTGTTGAAAAATCGCGTCGAAAAATAAAAATAATAAATAAATGATTACGAGACATTTGCCAGTGGTACCTTTACATCGTCAATTAACCCGTAAAAACCACACCTCTATTGAGCATACATACATGCCACACTAGTGCGATTTGGAATTTTGCATTTTCAATGTACTATAACTCTCGTATAAAGAATCTAAAACTATTCGATGACCAGTGTTTTTTGGGATAATAGTTTCTCAGGAATCCGAAGGTCATAATTTCAAATGCGATAAATATTATTCATTCAGTGAAAATACGATAAAATCAGAACAAAAATGTTCAAAAATTCACAAAAAAGAAATTTTAGGTGGTGCAAATTTGCACTAGTGTGGCGTTTACGGGTTAAATGTCTAATTTTTTGGATTTTACTAAAGTACTGATCCTCAATGCACAGGTATTGCCAGTGTCTTATTTATCAATCTCAATCCTTTTCACGTAATATTTCTGACGTTATAATTTTCTTAAGCTCACGAGAGTCCGGGCTCGTACCACAAACTGTTTCCAGGTGAACGGCAGTCCGTTTGATCGATGCCACTGTAGAAACTGCTATCTACCCTCGACCTGGGTCTCCTTAAACCGGTTTAACTCAGTCGTCAATCGAATCTAGCCGCATTTGACAAAACTCTTGTCCAGTGAACCACAGTTTTCCGTTCAAGATAACAAATTATTGAATCATAATTTATTTCCGAATATTTCAACCGCGATTGATGATAATTTTTTTTTCAAAATTTTACCCGCTAATGTGAAACTATTTTTTGACAATTGTTCTTGAAAATCATACGCAATTTGTATGGAAATTGTATATTTAAAAAAAATTATCATTTGAAGAATATTTGGTAATTTGTTCGCTCTAAAAATATTTATCTAAAAGGAATCTATAGCTAATATCCGGGAAGCACTTTTTGAAAAGTACTTTTATGGTGAGCACTGCCATTCGGCGCCAGATTATTCAAAATAAAAAAGAAACCATAAAGATTTCGTTAATATATTTATCCTGTGAACAATCAATGGAATTTCCGAAATAGTGTAACATTGGAAAAAAAAATTTTCCGGTCAAACGCGAGATTTTCGTCTCAAAGAAGGACAAAATTTTTTAGAGAGATTGATGCGGTAATTTTCGAAACATCTTTCTCGCAGTCCTTGAGAACGTGCTTCATTGGTTATCGGCTGTGACTTCCACATAAATAAATATCTTTGGACGAAAAAAATTACTGAATGTGCTTTAAATATTACTTTATTAAATAAAAAATATTTATACAAATATATGCTCATGATTTATGAAACAAAACTGAAAAGTTCGCTTTTCTCACGACCTTTTTCTTCTACCACTGAACATAAATAAGAAATATGGTGAGCAAGAGTTCCGAGTGGCCTTCAGGCTGGTCCCCGACGATAGACGAAAATATCCCAAGCATGGAGCGCATAAAACTGACGCCCTCGGAGCAACGTGAATTGGGCTGTGTAATCGGTGAATACGTCTTTCTCGAATATCCATGGGCTTACGTGACACGCGAAACGGCGATCAAGCTTGCCGGACAAGCTGGTTCGAATCTCCAAGTCCATGCTGATCGTATGAGAGTGTACGAGGCGGAAAAATTCCTCGTTGGTTATGCCTCGAGCGAGCTGATATCGAGCGATTACGTTATTTGTCTCAGCGTGACTGCGCGTGATTACGTGCGTGAACGAAATCGTCGTATAACGAAAAAAATTCGCGAAAGAGTCGAGAATATGATGAGAAAGATACCTGGCACTTGGAAGTCCCTGAAAAGCGACGAGGAGCTGGAAATGACATTCGTGAAAAATACAAGACCCTTCTACGAGATGGAAGTGTCATTGCCGATAACGGAATTGGGCCGAAAGCGCGTTTTAGCTGACCGTAACAGTGACAAAGCTCGTGACGGTTATGTGGAAATTTTGCCGGGACTACGAGTATACGATAATGTCCCGATGAAGACGATTTCACGCTACGTTCAGACGAATCTCGAAGGCAAAGAAATCAGTGTACAATCCTACTACGGTTGTCCGAAGAACAAATGGACCCAGTACGACGAGATGACTTTCATAGATCTCAATATGATTGAAAAAACATCGGACAAAACGCCGATAGAATCTACTCGAGGCAGTGAAAATATCGCTGAGAATGAGGAAAAGATCGAAAACATGATTGAATCGATCGATAAAGTGCCTGAAGGTTTAACGGATTTGCAATTATTCCTAGACTCTCGTTCCCAGGAAATGATAGAAGTTGTACGTTACAATTCCGTCATCAACATGCACTCGAACGATATTGCAAATCTAGCCAAGAGATGCCTCGCAGATCAAGTAATTGAGCCACTCTTCGATTACGTGGAACGTGGATCATTCATTTGTCAAGCTATCACGAGGAATAAATCAATTTCCGATGTCTCCTGGCACTCGTCCAGATCCAATTACTTCGCTGCTTGTTACGTCAATGTTTCTCGTCGTGATTCATCGAAGACCTGCCACGACGAAGATCCTGTTAGCTCGAAGACTCATCTGGACTTTGATTCGTGTGTCCTCGTCTGGTCGGTCCACGATTCACTCAAGCCAAAATTGGTCCTTCAAGACACTCGAGAGATTCATTCCGTCTCATTCTGTCCATATCGTCGGGACATAGTCATCGGAGGATCGACAAATGGACAGGTAGTCATCTGGGATCTCAGGGGTCATCTTGATGACGAGTCTGAGGTAAATGATGACTGTTTCTGTCAAGAAAATGAGGATTATGAGTTACATTCTACCGGTGTGCGAACGCTATTCTCAATCTCCACTTCTAACATAAGCAAGTCACATGCTTTGCCCATACGTGCTATTCGATGGCTTCCATCAAACGTTAGAATAAAATCCAGTGGCAAGCTCATTAGGCTGCCGAATGAAACTAGTGTCCAGTTCATGACAGTTGCGGAAGATGGTTCATTGGCCATTTGGGATCTTCTTTGGCAGCCGAGTTTCAAGACACCGGACAAAAGTCTGAAGCACATCGTTGCCACCACAATGGCATTGAGCGAAGATTTCGCTAGATTGAAGGATGTGTTTCAGCCACACTTCGTTCTGTTGATCGGATCAGCCAAAGAATCCATCGAACTGACACTGCTCGATCTCTGTCTGCCAGCTTCAACTGTTTTCGAGGCTTTGCCCGGCCAACGGATGAGCTTGGACGAGGAACCGAATGCTGCTAAGTTTCTTTGGCTAGGCTCGGCTCAGGGCCAACTGATCTTAGCCACATGGCGTGATCAGGAGTTCGAAGTCGATTCCACGAATTCCCAGAGCAGCCTGATTATCGAAGAATCCTTAATTCATGATGGGGCAGTTGTTCAAGTGTCCAGATGTCATCAAATCAAGGAATTGTTGCTGACTATAGGCGGCCATGTGTTTGCCATTTGGAAGGATGACTATCTGCGTTCACCGTTACTCTGGCGAAGACGATCGGCTTGCGTCTACGCGGCTTGCTGCTGGAGCAACGTGACACCCGGGGCATTCGTTCTTGGTAGAAGCAACGGTGACCTTGAAACATGGGACATAAGTCGCAAGACCGTTGAACCGGTTCATCTTCGTACAATTTCCGGCAATTCGATAATCGGACTTTATCCTCTTCTGGGCTCCTCGAATGATGACTCTCTCAAGCTCATCGGGATTTGCGACGAAAACGGAATTTTCCATCTTTACGAAGAGACATCCAACGACGAGAGCCAAGATACCAGAGTCCAGTGGTTCCGTAACTTTGCGTCGAGGGAGATCGAACGCAAGAAAGAATTCCACGAGTGGCAAGACGAGTATCTCAGGAGCAATGACAGGGCACTCGTGAGACGCACGGGAAGAATCAATGAAGAGGCCAAAAGACGACACGAGGAGGCGAGATTGAATTTCCTGAGAGAGCAGAAGGAACTCGCGAGATTGAATGCCCGAAGAAGAGCCAGAAGCATCCCCAGATCGAAGGAAACTCTGCGCAGGATCGAGAATCTCGAGAGAGCAAAGTGTGTCGTGCTGGCGAAGAAAGGATTTGTCCCGAAGAAACTCGAAGATGCCAGACAACTGTTGATTCGACAGGAGGCTGAAAAAATATTGAGACACGTCGAGGCTGAAAAGATGATTTCCAATCGCGATGCTCATTTCGATGATGCATTGTCCCTCGAATTTGAGGGAGACTGGTTTCGACGGAAAATCGATGGCCCAGAGCCTTCGGCAATGTCCGAGCAAACTTGTCGAGAAATGAGGGAAGATATTCTGATGTATATGAAAATTCGTGATGAGTCACGTTGTATCTTGGAAAACGGTCCACGAGTTGTGAGATTCGATTGGAAGAACGCGATGAAGAAAGAACAATACAGAAACAAGCATTGATATAACCGCGACTGCGATGTTAGAGATGATCGTTTGATGAATGACGTTTGACGAATGAAGGTGATTGAGTCAATCACTCATGTTCAATTTTTGCTCCTCATAGAGGAAGCTTCGTTTTCGTGAATAAAAGAAAATCGATATTTTCATGCCGGAATATCTTTTGAAACTTTTGGAATATCAAGCTAAATTTTTTTTATATCAAGAGATCATTGAAGGACAGTGTGCGCACGCGCATTTGCGCGAGTGAGTGTGTGCGCGTACGTGCGTGTGTGATATAATCATCGTCCGCGCTATAACTATCGTAAATTCAGGGCTATCGAGCCGAAACTTTTCATACTAGTACTCTAAGCAACAAGGATAATTGGTATTGAATCCGGCTACGATCACTTGGTTTGGATTTTAGAATTTTGAAATTTTTGTAAAAATACTACGTGCTCTAACTTTTGCAAATGTTAGGCTATCGAGCCAAAACATCTTACACTAATAGTCTGGGGGACAAAGATATACGTTATCAAATTTGGTGAGAATTTCTCAAAAGGTTGAGATTTTGCGAATTTGTGAAATTTTGAAAAAAAATATGGGCACATTTTAACTTTCGCAAATTCGAGGCTATCGAGAAAAAACTTCTTACTCGAATAGTCTAGAGAATAAAGATTTTTAGTACCAAATTTTGCATGAATCCCCTGAGAGATTCAGATTCTGCAAAACTTTTTAATTTCTGAGTAAGTATGCGCGGCCATTAACTTTCGCAATGCTGAGGCTTATCGACCTTAATTGTCAAGGTAATAAGGAAAAAAAGCGTGCAGATTACAAATTTTCACATTGCTTGCTCATTACTTCATCTCGCTGGCAAAGCCCAAAATTGAACTACTTGTTCATAAATGGAGCTTTACGAGCAAGATAAAATAATGAAGAAGCAATGTGCAAATTGATAATTAGCTTCTTTATTGTACTGATAGCCAATATTTTCGCGTCATTTGACGCAAGATTACGCGTCGCTGAGATGAGCCAATTTTTTATTCACTGCTTGACTCCGAACGAGAGAACTGAAAATAATTTTTTGAAATCTCTAACTACGAGACGCGTGGAACGAATTGTTTATCGGTAAAATATTTAAAATATATTTTCTGATAAAATGCACTCTCTATGCCTGCGCATAAAATTGTCCACAGTCTATCTCGAATGCCTTCTATCACCGCCTCCTCGGGGTACTGTTGATTGGCGTAGGATGATCCTATCCTGTTATGCAATCGGCTCTAATTAATATACACACATATTGCCTCCGTCATACAAGTGGGAAGTCAACGCTCTTGAGCTAATGCCACGACAATTTTAACAATCATGTTTCAGGCTCTTGGAATAATATGCATGGCATGCGCCTCGCCGGCGTACATTCCAGCAACAAGCTGGTTCCTCTTCGTATCGACGACATCCTTCATCGCCAGTCTTCTGTGGACTTTCGTCTATTTGCTTTCGATTCGCGAGAATCTCAAAGTCCCCATTGACTGGATTCTCACGGTAAGTCATTCTATCGCAGGCCGCTGCATATACATATTTGCCCCTTCGTTTCAGCGAGACTCGTTCGATAATTTTTGCAAATCAATTTTATGATTTCCAGGAATTGTTGAACACAGGGGTGGAGACTGTTTTGTATGTAATCGCATTCATCGTACAGCTTGTGGCGTGGAGCGGCTACTCTTCTGTATTTGGCGTTAAAGGAGCTAATATCGCTGCCGGTGTAAGTATATTAACGTTTTATTACTATTTAAAATCTTAGAAATTGGAGTCTTCCCTGGGACCTTGAACGCATTACACCTAATGACGGATCCTCCAGCCGCAATACTTATAAGAAACTTCAGATTTTTATTCTATGAGATCGATGTTTGTCTCTACGACCCTTCATGACCCCGATCAAATTGTTCTTTTCGATCAGCATACTTCTATTTTGTTGCCACATCATCCGAAGTCTTGATTAAAGATTTACAGACACGATGATTAATCGTCATGTATAACGGAATTAAAATTCAATTCAATCCACTCAATGAATAATTGAGTAATCTTTTGGAGTTGAAGAAAATAGAAATAGGCATTTTTATAATATTTTGATTGAGGGCTTCAATATTGATTTCGACGAGTGCACATTTGTAACATCAACAGAGCAATCAGAGTTAAATGGGGCAAATATAGGACGAAATATTAATTTTCCTTCAGTCCTGGTCGCGTATAATAAAGTTTTCAAGATCAAAGACGAGCTTATACTTGACTGATACTGCTTCGAACAAAAAAAAACTGCACTCAAATGACAAAGGACCTATTCAGGGCATATATGAGAAACAAATTGAAGCTAATTTGTCGACGTGGATGAGAAAAGAGTAACTTGAGATTCTCAGTCCTGCTTTTGCCGTGCATTTAACAAGCCTTCGATACAATAATTCTACCACGAAACAACTCTACGACGCATAAATTGTGACTTTATAGGAATGAGCCTTTCAGGAAAATCCGTATCTATATCTACAACTTAACTAGGTAAAAAATCTTCGACGTGGCTGATGGTACGTACGCTTAGAAAACTGTTTTACCCAAAGGCATACTTACCATCACCAACTACAGCAAGCGTTTATCAATTGGTGTTGTAATTGTCGTCGTATTAACCCGTCGTATTAACCCGACTAAAGATTTTAGCTAAAATCCGACAGATCTAAAACAGATTAGGGTGCAATAATTATTGTGGAGTTTATTTCCGAAAAATCTTGTGATTTGGCCAGAGTATTTGTTTTTTTTTGTTCCTGTTACGTGGAAAATTATTGAAAGTGCATTACTCCATCAATGTATACATGCTATCGTGGATGATTTCCTATCCAGATAGTTCGCAAATATTCCACTGGCACCACTTTCAGGCCTAAACGCGCAAATTTTTTTACCCAGTTTTAATTTTTGAGACGATTTTCATGAGCTTTCGATGTGCCAACAGTTAGATTGAAAGCCCATCAATACGGAAGAAAAATCTTGAAAATATTTTCCAAGTTAGGTCAATCGCGAGTTTGATGCACTTGTCCCGAACATTCTACAAGTTTTAATATTTCCCACTATAACGACGCCATCGAGGTTTCTCAGTACCTTGCATACGCGAACGTGATACCATAAAAAGTACCGCAAACATTTGATTCGCGCGTAAAATCAATCTCTTAGTCTCCACCACTATCCTCACTCGCTTTGACTACCCTAAAAAATTCATATTGCCCCCGACGAATAATGAGTGGAGGCAGGTTGAATGAATAAAAAGGCTCAATATATTGATTCCTCTACCGTAGAATGTAAAACCGATTATGTACCAGTGACTGGACGTAATTTTTTATACAAAAAAAAAACGAATTATAAATAATCGTAGTTGGATCATGACACTATCGTATGGCCTTATATTGTTCATTTCAGGTCTTTGGAATTTTCAACACCATTGCATACGCAGCTGGCACGTATTTCCTCTACCTGGAGTGGAAAAACAGGGACCCCCAGTGAGGAAGCAGCTTTTAGTACCTGATGAAAACAAAAACCACCGTGAATGAGGAAAAAAAAAAAAAAAAAGTACTGTCGCATCAGCATCCACCTCGCAGGATCTTCCCGGAATTATCGTGATCGCCATTGAGCGTTCCCAAATTTACTTCTTTCCTTGTTCCCATTCCCCCATTTCCTATCGAGTCGACCGCGAACGAATCGTGACCATCCCTCTTAGAATCGGAGGGCCTCCTTCCGCGACTGACCCTGATTCTCGTTAAACTGATGCCCCCATATCTCAATTAATCAAAATGGCTCTCGAAGCTTTTCTTTCATTTGTGTCAGCGATGCGTGAACGGGGAACTACGAAAAATCGTTTTATCGATCGATAGAACGCAGTCCTGACAAAAAAATTTGTGTTTACCAAAGACTGGCGGGGAGATTTTAAGGTGTGAGGTAAGCGCGCGTACGATTTACCAGCAGTCGATGATGCGGTTCGTCTAAAGCTGATAAATAAATCTTGTGTAATTATTTTTGGAGAGTCGACACATCCCATATGGGATAGAAAATCCTTCGGATGTGACAATCGCTCCTGTTGTGCTGGATTGAAAAACAATTTCACTTCTTCGAGTTCTCCATCCGTTATTTTCGTAAAAATGTGGCGTCTGAGATGCGACGGGTAAGAAATCTACCTTATCGATCAATCAAACGAGAAATCTCACTTTCTAATTGAAAAACAACCGCGCATCTCCACGAGATGTGCTTGTCACGCCTTTGTAATAAAAAAAAAAAAAAAAAACACCAATTATGTATGCCCCGGGAAAAATAGTTAGATCTACGTAGATCTGAATTTTGGAAAATCGTAGATTTACATAGATCTCCATTGGATCTGCTTGGATCTGTATAACTCAATGATATCTACCAAAATCTCAATCCGATCTACCTAAATCTCAATTATATCTATCTAGATTTCAATTAGATCCGGCTAGATTTCAATTAGATTGACTCGAATGTACGGTAAATCGACCTTTATATACGGAGATCTACGTAGATCTACGATTTTACAAAATTTGGATCTACGTAAATCAAATTTAATCTAAAAACAATATCCATGCAGATCTTAATTAGCTCTACGTAGATATAAACAGATTTTTCCTGGATATGTATATGCTCGATTTATATTTGCATTGTTTACCGTGAAAGAAATCAACAAACAAATTAATCAACTCTGCCGATACTGGTACTAAATAAATTTCTAAAAAGACTGGTGGTTGATTGGAGCCTCAAGATCAACCTGAGGCTAAGAGGATACCAATATTTGTCGATTACCGGGTAAAAAATTTTCGAGCGGTAAATTCGGTAGCCCATCGAGGCCCCGATAGGGACCCGAATTGGGCTTGGATTTGACGCTTATTTAAAAAAAAATTCTACCTGGCCTTTCAAACATACGAATTTTTACAACGAAAATTGGAAATTTTTTTTGAATCCACCAACGTTGGTTATTGTATTTTGAAAATCTTACAAATTCACCGCTACGAGAGTGCCTTAGATATTCATCGCGAAACGATATTTTTTTTTTTTTTTTTTTTTTTTTTTTTTTTGTGATTCGATCCGTTGAAGCGCATACAAATTTTCCGATAATTTGTATTATAATGAAATTCTTTTGGGAGATGAGAGCTCGAAAACAAAAATTTGAAAAACAATCCGAAATAGCGGATCGAAAATCTTTCGAATGACAATTTTTTTTTAATCGAAATCCACAAATTTCATGTTACTATGAATACGTAATTTCTGGAAATGAGAAATTTCGACCGAACACTCAAAATCAATTCTCAGTAACCTCAAATTTGAATCGAACGACAAACATTTTGGATGAACAACGATAGATTTTTTCTCATTTTTAGAATATGGCTTGCTTCGAAGGGTCGAAATTCATTGAAACAAAAAAAAATCTACTTAACATGGGTACAAAAAGTCATCTCGTCTATGTACGTAAGAAAAAAAAATATATATACATATATTTATATATAGATTCATGTATGCAGTCCTACGCAACTTTTTTTAATCCCGTGTTCTTTGTCACATCGAATTTTTTAACACAATTCAAAGCCTCGAAGATCATCCGCGATTTTTTTTTCCCCCCTCACCCTAGCCGTAAGAGTGCCCCGACTAAACAAGAAAAATAAAACATCGAGGATCGCATTTACTTATCAATCTCTATATTGTCATTAAAAGATTTTTTTTCTCTCTTGACATCGTTAATTGTTAAAAAAAAAAAAGTATACATATAAATATATAAATATTATACTGTACGTATGTATGGTCATTGGTTGCCTGCAATCATGTACATCTGTTTGAATTTTTTTTTTCGAATTTTATTTATCTTTAAGTTATGTGGATGATGAATAAAGCTTACACGTTAATGGTTTGTTTCGTCATTTTTCGCCCCTTATTCTCGTGGTACATATAGTAGGATTTGAGTCATTTGGATGGTAAAACATTTTGTCGAAGTAGAAAAAATGATTTCTTCCGTGATTTTTTTTTCCGAGCTTTTGTTGAAATAAAGAAAAGACGTTTTTTTTTTTTTCTCAATTCTCGTTTCCATGTTGACTCGGGAATAATAACTATTGAAAGACACCGGATGACTCATAAAAAAAAAAATACTTTCAAGCATTTTGGTATTTGTCAGGTAAGAAGCTACAAAAGTCGCAGAACAATGGGAGTATGTTTGGAATTTGTTAAATAAAAATCATGCGTGTAGAATAATTTTTCTTTTTATCCATTTTTTTTTTTTTCTCATTATTTTGTATCTCAAAAGTTATTTGAAATAAAAATCGGGGAAAATTCTCAGATACTCTGTTTACCCTATAAGAAATGGAATAAAAAATCGACGAAATTGAAAAATTTGTACCAGCGACAAGTTTATACTTATCGGTGTTAACTGCAGATTTCGGATGTGTCATATCACGAGAACGACGTTAGTCCGAGCAATCGTAGACGTGTTTGCGACGCAAGCCAGTACATTTAGTCGATCGCGGAATTTCTACGAGCGTGTTTAACAATCAGGCTTCTTTAATATTAATCTCGTGTTTATGAACGTTACGATACAACTCGACTCGTATAGTAGAGTCAACCAGGATCGCAAATCCTGATATAAAAAACTATTTCAACACCGTGAAAGACGCACATTGCCAACAATATTAATTAAATACAGGTATTTTCATATGTATAAGAATGAGAGACTTTTGATAAAAACTGTGAGTTTTCGAAGGCATTTACATACATGGGTTATATGAACATTGAATAAGTTGAATACTTCGTGCGCGGGGCAGGGGGAATATGGAAGGCACGGACGTGGGTGACGTGTGTGTGGCATGTTGCGTTTGGAATTTGTTTTGCCGTAGAGCCATGGCTCAATTCATAACAATAAATTATTCATTTCTAATTAACGATAATGTTCGAGGTTCTGAATTTTTTGCAGGAGGCATCCTGAGAATATTTCCGACAATATGCAAAAATTAGTTTGCTATATAAACAGGTCATCTGCGCTTATTTACTTTCAAATTTCGTCTAATTTCACGATCTGCCATAAGAAACTGTGCCAAATGGCCCAAATTTCAACTTTTTTTTTTTCCTCGAAAACGGTGTAGCTGAACGAGCAGAACCTACGGATACTTTGGGGTTAAACTTTTTGTGGACATATTATCTATCTATAAAAAAAAAAAATCAGTACCTCTCAACAGATAACGATGTCGCACTCGACCCTCCTTTAATGAGCTATCACGTAACTAATATATACTTTTTAAAAACCGTGAAAATGTATTGCGAAACTATGACATTAGCCGCGGATGGACGAGACAAAAATTTCCAAGTCCGCGCGAAAATTGGTGTCTTGAATTTTGATAGTGTCAACGGGTTTACAGAGAGTATAAGAAATCTTATTGATACGAATGATTAATGATGGGGACGCTGATAAACAATTTCCTTTCTCAAGAAAAACTATTTGTTAAAAAATTAAATTGAGCGATATTATGAACATAATTACTCCTAGTAAAACCGTGCTTTATCTCTTAATAACCCAAAGAAATTTTTAACAAGCCACCAGCTCATGCAGCAGGGTGTCACTTGCCAGTATGCTGATAGCAATGCTGACCAGTTCCGGCACGTGCATAATTAGCGCTCAAATAAGTCACGTTCCCAATAGAATTGTGACAACCCAACTGCGATGACAAACTCAAACGACGATACGAGTATATAAGTCACTCTAAGATCTAGTTTTTCGTATGTTTGAAACTGCAGGAGGTCAAAACGTAAATGAGAAGTTTTTCAGACCTATACGAATGCGAGAGAATTCGTTCTTCCGCATCCACTTTTTTCGAAGATACTGAACTTTAGGTAAAAAAGTAAAAAAAAAAAAAAAAACACAACAATTAAGTGGGAATTATGTGCAAATTTCAATTTGCACAATTTTTGCCAAACATTTCGAACTACTTTCAAGTGCATCACTTTTTTTCAACATTTCCATGCCTGAATATTCAATATCTTTCAAACATTCAGCCAATTAGAACGTTCAATCAGTGTTTTGGTTTTTTTTTTATTCGAATTTTCGAAAATTTTAATTTCAATAAAATCCAAACCGTTTTGATAAAATCTTACCACAAAACTCAATACCATGCACGGTTATCGCCTCGACCGATTATGCAATAAATGTCGGTTCTATAGTTGCAAATATACGAAAGTTTCAGCCATACAAGCTTATTGGAAAGAAAAAAAGATATTTTCGAGAAAATATAATGAACTGACCTCCGTGCCAATTATCTTTTTCATTGAACCCATTTATGTACTAAATTTTAGCTAAATGATTTTTAAAAAAAGCGCCGACTCTGGTGCAATTACGCGCTTTTTTCGAAAAATTTCAAGATTCGATTGTAACGCCGAACTTCAGTGCCGAATTGGAGCACGATTAGTGGAATCTTTTTTGAGGTACAAATTAATTAATTGAGATACTCACTGATTAATTAATTAATTTAGATGATAACAGATAATAAAGAAGATAATTGGGGTGTGTAAAAATCAGTCTGACAAATAGAAAACACGAGAACATTTCGAGGAAATTAATGACTGACGTTAAGAAGGATGCCTCGTGTGAGAAAAGGGCTTGAGTTGTAGTTCTCGTTGTAACGACCTCGTTATTATTGAATAACGCATTTTCTCTTCGTACTACGATAATAAGAACTATATCGTTGGCACACCTACATACCTACGATGCTCTTTGTATGTCTGTGTTACCTTGTATTATTTATATTTCAAATTTTGTGTTTTGTATGTAATTAGATATAGTCTTGCTTATTACTTATTTATATTTCTTGTATTATTTAATAATTATTACCCCTTGTTGCACGATCCAATCCTAGCGAAATATCGATAATGTCGAGACTATGATTTTCAGAAAGCCATCCGTCGATAAATATCGTTATAATGTCAGTGACGGATAGAACCCCTCCAGCCGCTCCAGGTACGACCGAGCCACAGCCGAGTAAAGTTATCAGTTTTAACATGAACTTCCTGAAAAGTCTTAGTGGAATTTTAAAACTCTCGGAACTGGTAAGTGTCAGCCGCTATTAGACAATCATTATCTTTATGTAAAATTCCTCATATAAAAACTCGGAAGAAACATGACGACTCTAGCGAACGTGTGAGATTTTTATTTAATTTTTAATTTAACCTCGGTCCTCCGGTATTCCATCTATAGAAGAATCGGGCACGGATAGAAGCGGTCTCCCATATCGAGTAACATTGTTAGCGTCCATTTCTTAGATGGGTGACCGTTTACACCACGTACTCGACGTTTACTCTCTTACGAACACCACGTAGGACCAAGAAAAAAATTAAACCACCCTTGTCGGGAGGCCGAATTTCACGTGCCTTTTACCCGTGTCCCCGTGCAAATGTAACACAGGAGGGGTAACCATAGCTGTGGCTGAAATTAGGAGAGATGATCTCTGCAAAATACATCAAGACCGTGCAAACCCCTTTTGAGACCGTCGCCCCTTTCGTTGCAGCTAAGCTTACTGTGAAGCATTTAAAGAAAGGTACGGGGAAAGTGCGTTAAATCCGAGCCAATAAGGGTGGTTAAATTTTTTTTTTTCCACTATTTGGTATTCGTACGAGCGTAAATATCAAATACGTAATCCAAGCGGCGACCCATCCAAGTAATGGACGCGACCAATTTTCCCTGACACAGATAGACGCCATCAGAGTCACATGCCGAGAGTCTACCTGTCGCTGGCTATTTAAACATTTTATTCCAGGTTCTGGGAGTTATTTGCGTCGGTACATTCAGTTACAGTTTCATTAATTCTGAAAATCCCGGTTTTATTGACAAATTCTTCATTGCCGTGACAACGGGATTTATGATCATCACGCTCATATACATATTGAGCTGCACAATTTCACCGTTGATCGAGACAATAGTATCAAAATCGGTTTACGTGAGTATACACACATGCGGATACGGGAAATGAAAAATTTCTTGGATGAATCGTTCACTAATGACCTTGAGTATTTTAATGGCTAATAAATATTTCAGGACATTGTATGTCACTCGTTAGCTTTTGTTCTTCTTCTCGCGGCTTCGCTGACTCTGCTCACCATATGGATTGAAGACAGGCCTAGTGGTTATAAGATAGAGTTGTGTGCTGCCGTGAGTACTTTTCTGCTTTTGTTTTTTTTTGTCATTCGCTCACGACATTTTCTACGCCAAGTGGAATGATATCCAGATTCGACAGAATAATTGATTAGTAACAAAAATTTTCACCGGTACAATTCAATCTCAGACACATGCTCTTCTCAAACAAAAACAAATCAGATGTTTCAAGATAATTTCCAATTACCCAAAAATAGAATGAACTGAATTGTATTATTTTTTTTTTTTACTTATCTATAAATCTTCATCTAACGTAGCTGATGATGAAACGAGCGCGTTGTAGAATTAAAAAAAAAAAACACAAACCCCCTTATTGTTATTTTTTTCAATTTTTTCAATAATTTTTTAATGAGTGAACGAACTTACGTTTATGTCAATTTCTATCATGATCTCGACATTTTTGAAGAGATCAAAAGGTAAATATCGAAAGGTATTCACGGTTACGGTTCAGTATTAGGTACTCCAATAAGTGCAAAGCTCCAATTTTAAATCTGCTTCTCACAAAACGTAAACAATTAACAACGTAGTGTGGACCTCGCGAATTGATCTCCCTCTTCTAATGTACAGTTCGCGAGATCCGACTTTTGAATATGAACAATGTATTGTTTGTCCAAAAACTTGAAACATGCATTACTATCGCGAGCAATTTCACGCAAAGCTCTCAATGTGCATGGAAACAAAAGGTAAATTAGGTAAAATAACCGAGACGCCTAGTCTAAGATAAGTGCACAACGACTGCAAGTGACTCTGGGTCTCTTAGCCAGGAAATTGATATACTTTACATTTAGAATTCGCTCTTGACGAAAGCAGATAGATTTTCGATCGTCCAAATACATCTACGAATTTTCGATAAGCTATTATTGGACAGCTCGGATACTCCGTTTCAGGTTCTAACTTTTGTGATTACGGGAAAGAGCTACGTTGTACGTGACATACGAGTATTATAGAGCCCCGTTGCGTAATAAAATAATAAAACAATTTCATTTTTTCTCAATCTGGAAAATGTACATTTTTTTGCACTCATTATGAACTGATAAAAAAAAAATTATTTCGCATCATAAAACGAAAGTAAGCTTTGCATTTTTTTTTTTTTTTATTCCATTAGATTTAATCGTCGTTATTTTTATTTTCAGGTCTGCGGTTTGATAAACACCTCGCTATACCTTTCCAACTTGATCCTTTTTATGATTCGTTCTTAATTCCGAGATCTCTGTACGAGTCCAAGCTCTGTTGCTCCGTTAAAAATAAAAAATAAGTAAGCTCGCATCCAATAATAACAACAATTTTTCCATATATACCGTACTATGAACTCCAGTAAAATGGCCTGAGCGTTCGAATATAAATTCTCAGCCGAACCAGGATTGTTGAATTCACAGAATTTGCCTTCACTCTTTCACCCGAAGGCAATGGGAAAACCGTCGGTTAGATGAGCGAGGACAAATTAGTCTGCAGATGTAGTACATTATAGCGTAAATTCGAATCACGGCCCGGCGTGATTATCATAGTGTTTAATCCAAGAAGCATGTATTGGATTATGTCTAAATAAACACGAATCTGAGATTCAAAAAAAAATTTCCATTGTCCAGGAAATGGAAAGAACTTGATTTTTTTCAATTTATTAATTTATTCATTTTTTTTTACGTGACGGGACGATGCCTATTTTCATCGAATCACCACCTAACGTAGTTGAAGATGAAGCAAAAGTGTTATCGAATTTAAAAAAAACAAACATTATCCATGTGTTTTATTAACAAGTTATTACGAGTTATTAGGCAATTTTTCTTCAACACGGCGACGCGGCCTGCCGATTCGATTTTATATTGTCAGTACAGTTTGATTTTGTTTTATCACTAAAAATACAAATCATGACTCGATAACTAAAGGGCTTCATATTTACGTGATCTTTTTTACAGACTTCCTTGCGACAAAACAAAACAAAAAATTTTAATTGCCACCTGTTCGTTTCATCTCGCAACATCTCCAGAAAAATTGTGATAAAAATTATAGTGTATGTTTAGGGAAAAATGCAATAAAACAAAAAATGTTTTTCCAATCTTTTTAAAAAAGCTCATTTTTGCATTTTTCATGGTCTGGTCTTCTTTTTCACATTCACATTCTTTCCTATTCTTTCCATTATGTCTCAATTATCTCTCTCATAAACTAGTCCATGGTGTCGCTTCGTCAAAAAAACCTCGTCAACCGTGAAATCAATTAATAAATTTCTGAGGGTAAATTTAATAATCCCACCCAAATATTTTTTGTCTAAAATTTATTTACAAAAAAATATTTTAACTCTTATAAATTTATTCCTAGAACCGCGATCACCAAATTTCAACGATTCAAACAATATGTAGCAGATGTGCCGCATGTCATAAATTTTTTTTTTCATTAAATGAGACAAATGTTTCACCTCGATAAATCGAGACACATTATCGTGAGTTTCAGATAAGAATTAAATAGAAAAAAAAAAATATTGTTCGTTCTCAAATAAATTTGTAAAAACGGATGTCTAAACATTCACGAATATTTTTAATGAGATGATCCACACCGGTATCCCGAAATTTTCACTTTTGATTTTTCAATTCCGTCGCTGATTTTTTTTTTTTCGATTCCTTTTGCCATGAGATTGTCAGTCAGGAATTTTTTTCGACTTCGAAAAAAAAATCGCGCATGATTTTCAACTCACGGAGTTTTCAATTGATAGAAATTTAGCTGGTCGCCCTATTCTTAATTGGCAATGAAAATTATTTTTTTTTAATTGTAAAAATTGTTAAAATCAAAACAAAAAAAACCCTGAAGTATTCAATCACAGCAAGTATATCAGAAATTCCGTGCCAATATTTTTTCAAACAGTCCAGTCCAGTGTTTATTGGAGCAACTTCAATGATCGCTGTTACTAAAAAAAATTATAAAAAATACGCCTACGAGGGAGATTTATGTAGATTTAAAAAAAAAATCATATCTCAAAAATTGTTTGAAATAAAAATCCGAAAAAATTCTCAAAAGCTCGTTCCACCATTATAAATTATAAAAAATAAAAAATAAACAATAAAATTGTCAATGAAATCGAAAAAGAGGCGACAGCGAAAATTTTGGTAAATTCGGCGTGGAATAGCCCACGATTATTATCTATATAGTCAACTGTGCCTTTCGTATGTGATATCACGAATGACGTCAGCCCACCCAATGGTCGACGCATTTGCGAGGCAAACGTACCGCCTTCAGTCGATCGCGGACTTTCTACGAGCGTTCAACAATCCCATCTCTTTAAGGTCAGTCTCGTAATTCGAAACACTCGAATTCCTCGTCTTCGCCGAAATTTAATTCTATTCTTCGATCGTTTATTTTCGAGTGACTCTGTGACGGTAGAAGTGCGAAAAAAAATACATGTGCCGCAAAAGGTCGGGAAAAAAATACGTAGTGTGGTCAAAATTGAAGCCAAGAATTATCTGAGATTTTTTCAAATTTGTTTTAAATAATATATATATATCATATACAATAATATATATATTCAAATAATAATTATCCGCTGTGTTTAAGCTGTAAATAATGGTGTATAAAAAAATTAATGAATATACTTTATTATCAGAAAAATTAATAAATATTATCAAAAAAATTAATAAATATACTTTATTATCAGAACAAAAAATACTCGCTAACAATCAGATGCATCATATCTGATTAATATTTGCGCAGAATAAAATAAAAATTACGATTCCGCTTAGTCTTGACACTATCTGACATGAAGAGAAGACGTCCATATATATTTTTTTTCATTCCTTACATTGAACTTTGTCACATTTTTTTTTTTTGAAATTCAGAAGTGAGATAAAAATAACGTTTGTTTTATCCATTCAATGATCTACGAAGCTTATCGATTTTTATTCGATCCTTTTATGGTCTAGGAATTATTTTCAAAAATAACCGCTCTTTATGGCTGTCCAGGCTGCAAAAAAAATTTGAAAAATCTCATTAGACCGAATGTGTCCTATACATCGTAGTCTGCAAACGATCGAAAAAAATTACTCGTGTCACGAATTTTAAAAAAATATTCGGGCATAATTGAGATCTAATTAATTTTTGCACCGAATTTTTCATAGTGATAATGTTCGGTGACAGATTTTTGTAAATAAAGAGTAAATTTTTCAGTTGTTGCTAGTGTCAATTTTCCAATTGTTTCGAGTCAAAATGGCGACGAGCATCGTAATTACAGAGTTTCATATGCGAGTTTTAGCATTTCGAAGCAACGTGAACAAAATGGCGTCTTGGTGAAAGCAACATGGTATTTTTGATTCTAGGTTATGGCAGTACTGTTTACTGTTGATATATTCTTTCTTATGTGACTCAATATAACAAAGTAGCGTCTTTTGTCTTCGCGTAAACATTATAGTCGTCGATAATTTTACTAATATAAATAATAATTGTACAAAATCAAAAGTACATTCTTTATTAATTCCAAGGTTACCTTGAAAACGATTTTTTTTTGTGACAAAATTTTTTTCAGCTTTCTCGCAGCTGATTCTCATTCGACAGGTCTCTTTAAAACTCTCTGGCGTTGCTTTTTCCTTTCGTATCACGCACATACGCATTTTATTGATTATCCATTTAGTGCCGAATCTTTAAAGGCGTGGCCAATATTCTTAGAGATACGTACGTTTAAAAAAAGTTTGACAGGACGTTGCTCGTCTGTATATATACACACACACATATATGTGCGCGTAGGTGTGTTTATATATATATATATATATATATTCTTAAAAATTTGTGAAGTCAACGCTATTTTTGTTGTGAGTATAATCCAAACGGGAGTGAGGTTTCTGTCGGACGAAGTGGGTTGCTCCACGAAAACCTGGCCTTGTCCTGCTTTCTGCCTCGTGACCGCCGGGAATTAAATCGGTGTGCGTCGTCACCACATTATAGGATCCCATATAACATGCGTGAAGCATACCTATGGGCTATTCCGTATGAAATTGTATAATTTTCGCTGCATATAGTAAAGGGTTCAGGGTTAAATTAATTTTTATGCCAGCCTAAAATGTATGTCCTTTTGATCGTGCGAAGAGTCTCTCGTGTTTGAGAATGTTTTGCAATCCAAAAGTAAAAATCTTTGTGAATTTTAGTAGATCCCGGACGAGTTGTAAGCTCAAAAAAAAAAAATTAACCACATCGAAGACACCAAGGACATTGAGTTCCGACGACAATAATATTGAAACGTTATTAATCAAAAAAATTGAAAAAAATGTTGTTAATTAAATATTCAGGCATATTGTGATTCTTTTTCATGAATTGTAATATCTGATCTTGGTTATTGCACACAATTTTTTCCGAAAAATTTCCCTCATAAATTACGTAAAAATTATTACTCATTCTTGCACGATCCATGCTAGCGCAGTGATGGTAATGCAGGGACTTTATTGTTTCCAGAAAGCTAGCTGTCGGCAAATATCATCATGTCTCATTCAGTGACGATCAGAACGGCTACGGTTACGACCACCTCATCGAGCATCATAATCAACACAGGCTACCTGAAAACTTACAGTGGCATTTTGAAAGTCTTGGAATTCGTTAGTGTCAGCCATTATTTGATCGTCATTATTTTTATATCGTAACGTAAACTGCCAACTAGATGAACACTGAAGGAAATATGACAATTTTATATTCTTACGACCGAGTTATTTTTTATAAATTTCTATTTACCCTCGATCATCCGATATTCCGCCTATTATAGACTCGGGTACCATAACCTTGTAAGATTAGGGGTGGTATCCCGTGTCAAGGAGAATTCTTTGCATCCATTAGTTGGATGGGTGACCGCTTAGATCACGCACTCAATGTTTACTCTCATATCAACACTATAGGACAGAGAAAAAAATATAACAACCTTTATCAGCAGGGGTTTTACGCACTTTCCCCGTGCCCTCGTGCAAATTCGATTCAGTAAAGGTAGCCAGACTTAGTCCCAAATAAGAGTCTTTTTCTTGATCCTATGGTATTCGTATGAGAGTGAACACCAAGTAAGTGGTCTAAGCGGTCACCTATCCAAGTAACGGACGCAAACAATGCTATTGAAATAACTTGGATACGGGAAACGGCCAGAGCCACATGCTGATTACCAATCATTGGCTATCACTTTTTATTTCAGCTACTGGGAGTCGTTTGCGTCGGTATAATCGGCAAAAGTTTCAATGATCGTTATTCGTACTTCGATGTTCCTCATCAATTTTTCTTTCTCATGACGACAGCCTTTATGATCGCCACGTTCATATTAATCCTGAGCTGCTTGGTTTCATTCTCGACCGAGTCAATAATATCAAAAACTATTTACGTGAGTATATACACACATTTTGATACGGGAAATAAAAAAATTGCTCCGTCAGTCTTTCACTTACGAACTTGAGGATTTTAACGGTTATTAAACATTTTCAGGAAGTTCTTTATCACTCCGTAGCCTTTGGTCTTCTTCTAGCGGCTGCGTTGACTCTGCTCATAAAAGTCAATAACAACAAGAGAAGTTATGATTACGAGGTTTTGTTAGGGGCGGCCGTGAGTATTATTATATTTTATTTTTTTTAAATTTATTTATGAGATTTTTGCACGTGTAGCAGAATAGTTTTTCGTCCAGATTTAATACAAGAAGTGATGAGAAAAAAAATTTTCACCGATGCAATTTAACCTCAAACATAGGCTCCTTAGAAATAAACACGAGTCAGATGTTTCGGAAAATATTTCCAATGACCGAAAAATCGAAGGAACCGGAATTTCGTTCCATTTTTTTCATTTATTTATTTATTTATTTATTTTCATGCAAAAGGACGATTTATTTTTTCCCGTCAAATCGTCAACTAACACAGCTGAAGATGAAACAAAAGTATTGTCGATTTTAAAAAACAAACTTTCTTCTTTTTTTTTTTTCAATTTACGAAGAAGTACCTGACGCGTTATGTACAATGTTTGTACGATACAATTCATAATCCATGGACCACCTGTCACAAATTCGCCAAGTATTTCGTTCGAATTTTTTTTCCTAATGCGAATGTTTTTCTTTAATTTAAATCCCATGGTAGGTGTACTTGGCAATCTGTACGTTGAATAATTTGACTTTATATCGGTACGTGAGTCGAAAAGTATGACACCTCAGATTAATGCCCGAGACTATGACACCTCCATTTAAATTTACCCGGAGGTGTCATAGTTTCGGGCATTAATCTGAGGTGTCATACTTTTCGACTCACGTACCGATATGAAAACTTTTTGTACGGATGGATAAAGCCACGCAGATAAATTTACTTGTCTCGATTTGTTGGGGGTTTCTTTAGAGTTTCATTGTCAGTTATTTTGATTTTTGCATCACTAAATACACAAGATAAATGAAAAATCATGACTCGATAATTACAGTTCTTTGTATTCAAGATAAAAATATTTTTCCATCCTTTCCAAAGACTCTTCGTTTAAAAAAAAAAACATTTTTTTTTATTTTTCAAAAAGAGTACTTTTTCCATTTGTTATTCAACAGTCATTTTGGTTTTCTTTGGCATGATAAAACGAAAGTAAATTTTAGAAAACCATTGATATACGTAGAATAACTCATATGCATTTTTTTCCACCAGATTTTAATCGTCGTTATTTTTATTTTCAGATCTGCGGTTTGGTAAACGCGGTCCTGTACTTTTTCAGCACGATCCTTGCTCTTCGTTCATACCGAGGTCTCTAAACTAGTCTGAGCTCCTTCAAAAAAAAAAAAAAAAAAAAAAACGCTCGCTTTATTAGCCGCAAAAAAAGAGACTTTTCTCAGGATGTAAATATTGGTCTAAAAGAAAAATTTCGTAACAAAGTCAACGAAATCGTTGTGATTTTATTTTTTACTTTGACAAGTACTTCAACAATGCATATTGTATGAGAATAGATTATTTTTTTCCATGATACCCAGAAAGTCACTCCTAAACGTTATAGCTACAACGAATTTTGATGACAATGATTGCTCGAGTATTATTTCGATTTTTTCAACGACAAAACCAATATCGAGCCTCGATAGAGAGAACAAGAAAAATGTATCCTTTGAAAACATGAAGAAAAAAAAACAGACGCGGTACGTCGAACTCGAAAGTCTCGAAATGCGAGATATATCGAAAATATCGAACATGCGAGCTCGCTGTATATCGATTGTTTTGGCGCGTAATTCAAACGCACAAATTCGGTTCCTGAAAGGGGAAAGTGTGCCCTGTGAATGAAATAACCAATACGCGGTACAAAAATCAAAAGTTCGTCAAATTCAAAGTGTTATACGACTAAAACTTTGCAAAAATATTTGCAAAAATATTTTCCGATGCATTAATTTTGAAAAATTTTTAAAAACAGAGCGTTTGTCAAATTGACTGAGGAATTATTTTAAACTTGAAGATTAGTATTTTTTAAGCTAAAAAAAAATTGATTTTTACTGCCTGGGTTTTTTTTTCCATTACAAAAGACCCGATTGAAGCACTGTCTTATATGATTCGAATTGTGCGCCTCGAAGAAATTCTTAAAAAGTTTTTTCGAGAATCCATACACTCGTGACTTAAATTTTTATACAAAAAAAAAAGAATAATTTTATATTTAAAGCAGGATTTATAAATTTATATTTAGAGCAGGATTTATAAAATTATCATGTATATGGTTCTAAGGAGAATTGTACAAAGTATTTTTATCGAGCAGTAAAGTGAATTAACGAGATGAAATTCCTTCAATCTGACGCACAAATGTTTACAATACTTGTCGTTCACACGTGATGAGCCACGTGAAAAAATATTTCAGAATATATCCATAACATATTTTATTTTCTTTTGGCATTTTTTTTTTTTTTTTTTCTCGAAATCTGATAAAAAAAAACAATGTACCTTGTGATACTTCGGTCACATACGCCTACTCATATATCTACCAACCAAAATGCTTAAATATCTGTTTACACATATTTATTGTACATGTATTTTAATATTTATATTGAGAAAATACAGCATAATTCTTTTAATCTGTAACTTTGAATGCAAATCATCGAAACAATGTTGCGCCAACTCCTCGAACCTTCATGTCCCCTTAATAAAGGGGATGCTGAACTTTCGTCATCCTTTAAAATTAAGAATTTACATAAGATGACACTTTTTAAAAAATTCTGGACCTAAAAAAAGATATTTTTATAAATTTTCAAGTACCAAATCGTTTTGGAGCTGCAACGAAATTACACCACCAGCTGATTAATGACAATAATAATAATAATAATAATATCGATAACATTGATTCGACACACGATATCTTCGATTAAAAATCGGAAAGATTTTTAAAAAATCGCTAAAACTCATTTTTTTAATCTCCGCCAGTTCAACAAAGTTTCAAAAATTTAAAAACAAATTTTTTGGACGTCCGCGAAAATGATGAGATCCGGACTATTGGGAAAAACAAGCGAGAATCTCTCTCATATCTATACGTTCGAAAATCTCTTTTTTTAGCATTCGTTGTACTCCCTTCAAATTTTTCCACATGTTTTTTTTTTCTCACAGCATTTCCGCCGGCCAGGCTGCCCCGATATTTCGTTCAAGCGCGTGCCAGAAATAGCCACAACTTCCTACGTGTTCTGTCTCGCTATGCGGGGGGTGCAACGACACGCGTGCATTGTGAATAATCCACGCGTTCAGCACCCTCCAGCGATTCAGTCCCTGTCAATGACTCGACGAACGAGGACACCATAGACAGCTTATTAACATTAAAAAAAAATTAAAATCTTATTCAGTCGTATTATTATTATTATTATTATTATTATTAATATTTTAAATATCATTCATTCCCCCCACCAAAAGGTCACAGGACTTTGAAGACCGAAGAATATCTTGTCGGATTTATTTTCAAAAAAATCTTCAAAGCTTAAAAATAGAAATTCATAAAGAAATTTGCGGATATTTCTTTAAAAAAAAAAACAACAACAACAACGATCATGAGTTTTTGATTGCAAAAAGACGGGGAAAAAACGTGACAGAGACCGGGAAAAAAAAAAAGATAGCAGAACGAACGTGAATCGAGCATAAGCGAGAGTAATTAGTGAATTCGTCGGGCTGTTAATTGACGAGCGTATGAGATACGATTCTGTGAGAGTTGGATCAGTGCGTCACGGGACACGAGAGAAAGAAGAAAATGGTGAAGAGCGCTGGCACAGGTCCGGTGATCAGGATGACTTCCGGTGGAAGTCACGGTGCAGGAGGTATCGAGTGTTGCTGTTGCAGATGCTGCACTTGCATACACGTTGAGTTCCTCAAGACGCTGCCGGGTGTCGTTAAGGTCTGCGAAACCGTGAGTTATACTCGCTAATTTTTTCTGGACAAAAATTGGCGAACAATATTTTTTTTTTTGCTCGAGTATAATAACCCGCTAATATATTCCTTCTTGCATGATATCTTGCAAACTAATGCACCGATTAAGCTCATCCAGGTCTCATTCAATTCATGCACGAATACTATAAAAAGAGTATAGATTTGAATTTTAATGATTTTTTTATTTGTTCCACTCTCATTGGCAGAATAAATCATAGTTTTCAACTGCACTGGATTAATTATCGTTCAGCAGGAGGTTTTTTTTTTTACATAATTGTTAGAAAAAAAAATATATTGTATCTTTTAAAAAAAAATGACACATATGTAACTGTCACATTCGCTATTTCGTCAAAAAAAAATGCCTCGAATCTGCCTAACAGTATACTCTGCACGGAGAGATTCATTGATTTTTATTTGTTTTTTTTTTTAATGGAAAAAGATTGAAAAATAAAATGAAATTGGTTGCAGATCATCGGTGGATTGATTCAGAGTCTTCTGATAAATTACGGTCTCCGATACAGCGCTACAATTGGTTCGGCTTTCGAGGGCTCTCTGACAACGTCTTCCGCTTGTTTTTTAACATCCGCCGTACTTCTCGGCTGTTACATCGTTTCCGAAAAATCTTACCGACTCATAAGAGCTTCTCTGTTCGTAAGTTTCGATAATCTCGAAAAATTCGTAAATTAATTATACCTTTAATTTCGTTGATATACGATATTATTAATTATTTCACTTCGTATATTATTATTTGAAATGAAAATATATATATTAATTTTTCTTTATTTTTGCACGACAATTTTTATCTTTTAATTGTTTAAATCTGTCCTAATTTTCATTGAACGAAAAAAAAAAGGATTGTCTAAATTTTTTTAATCTTCCAGAGAGTCTGGCTAATTTTTTTTCTTCATAAAATTGATAAGTCAATGATACTAGCATATATTTTTTTTTTTTCAAGCCTCGGATATTACGATACTGAAAATCATTTGTTTTTCAGGAGATGATGTTCAATGCACTGAGCTGTTTTCTTTATCTGAGCTCGGCTTCGTATCTGGCATTCTCGACAAAAATGTTTCTCTGGGCACAATATTACGTCACACCGGGTTTCGATGTTTATCCAGCAATGTCCGCGGCATACGTAAGTAGATTCTTCACGTATTGGCGAATCAATAAGTTTTAATAGACTCAAATAATTACTGTTGAATTTCAAAAGTTGTTAACATCAGAGAGTTAGCTGTTCATGCACTTTTCTTTTTCCCCCTCAGTGTTCATTGGTAGTCCTGAAAAAAACTTTAAGAGTGACTCAATAGTTTCGTTTAACATTTTTTGCCAATAACATTCTCAATAGTTGTCGCTAATTTTTCTCCAAGAAGGATTGGATAATAAAGTTCTTAAAAAAATTATGTCGAAAATTTCATTAACTCGTAATAAAATTATTATTGTGATTTTTTTCATTATTTTTGCAGATGTTGAGCGGAATTGTCGGTGTGTTGCACGGCGCGGATGCATATTACTCGTGGCGACACTACAAAGGTAGCAGATGATACGACAAACATCGAAGATTCGATATAATTTTTTTGAAAATAGGAAGAAAAAAAAATTCGAACGGTACATTGACACGATTAATCTTGTTTCAAAGGAATATTTCGAACAAAATAATGATCAATCGTCGCAAGCTAAGTCAGTCATAAAATGATTTTTTTATTTTTGAAATTCGATGTAAAAAAAAATATATATATATATAAGCCTTCGTACCCCTTCGTTCGTACTGACGCAATAGCGAGCACATCCTTTATGTTTTTGTTTTATCTTCCTCCAAATTGAAAATACGGCTAAACTCGGGGATTTTTTGGTTAGCTGAACCTGAATTTGAAGTAAAAATTGGAAAATTCAGAATGGCTAATGCAATATGGTGAACCGAAAATCCAAAAAAATATACACTACTTCAACAATATGAAATTCCAGTTATACTGAACCCGAATTTGAAGTAAAAATTGGAAAATGAAAAATGGCTGTCGCACGGAATGACGAGCTTAAACTCTTGAAAAAAAAAAAATAATACTCTGATACGGTGTGCTTGAAAATATACTATTCTCAGAGGATCGTTGAAACATTATCTGTTATTGTGACCGTTCTCGAGATATCTCACAAAATTTTAACATATTTAACATATTGGATCTGACATTTTGAATTTAGAAACTTTTACATCAAATTTCGATTTAGTGACTCAAAAAACTCCCCAATACAGATTGTCAACTAAATTGTCGGAAAAAAAAAAAATACGCGTACAGCTTAGGCGCTTTCAGTTAAATTCGTAAAAACAACGATGGTTAAGAATTCTAAGGCACGCTGACATTGAAACAATCTTGGATGAAACACATTATATATCTTTTTTATAATGTTATGTTATTGTTATATTTATGAACTTTTACAGCGATGAAAGAAATAAAAAGTTTTTTTCAACGTAAAGAATATTTAATTGCATTAATTACGCAGATCACTATCATTTTATAAAGCGTTGGCATTCTCATCTCTGGGAACGACGAACTGAGAGCTGTTTATATTAGTCAAATATGGAAAACAAAAAAAAAAGCGATCGTCTTATGCAAATTTAAGGAGTTTCGATATCACTTTTGAAAATGATGCCATCAACTCAATTTTTTTTTTTTTTAATAAGTGACAAATATATAAAACATGAACTGCTCAAATTTCAAGTCGATCCTCCATGTCGTTTTTGTAAAAATAATTTTCAAAAATTTGGCTTATACACGAGAGTGAATGGGAGCAATATTTGTTTGAGCTGTCAATTCCATTAAAATACTACCACCCGCAAAAAATTTATGTCAGATCTTTATTAGATCTTTAATATGACTGTCAACAAATTTGAATAGGTTCGTCCATCTGGTTTATTAGTTACAAGCCAAAACATAAGCTCACTATCCACGGGTATAGCGCATGAACGGTCAGACTATTTTGTTTTATGCATGCCCCTCTCACCGCGGGCGCCGCACCATCGTTTCCGCTCATTCCCCGTCGCCGGTCTGTACCGAAATACCTGAATTGGCGCGATTTTTTTTTTTAAGAGTTGGAACGTTTACAATTAGAACGTGTCAAGTTGGAACGTAAGAGTTGTAATGTTTAGAGTTGGAACGTGCAGAGTTGGAATGCCTACAGTTGGAACATGTGGAGTTGAAACGTGTAAAATTGGAACCTATATAGTTGGAACGTATGGAGTTGAAATGTTTACAGTTGGAACGTGCAGAGTTGGAATGCCTACAGTTGGAACATGTGGAGTTGAAACGTGTATAATTGGAACCTATATAGTTGGAACGTGAGAGTTGTAATTTTTACAGTTGGAACGTGCAGAGTTGAAACGTGTATAATTGGAACCTATATAGTTGGAACGTGAGAGTTGTAATTTTTACAGTTGGAACGTGCAGAGTTGAAGTTCCTTCAGTTGGAACATGTGGAGTTGAAACGTGCACAATTGGAACCTATATAGTTGGAACGTGAGAGTTGTAATGTTTACAGTTGGAATGTGCAAAGTTGGAATGCCTACAGTTGGAAAATGTGGAGTTGAAACGTGTACAATTGGAACCTATATAGTTGGAACCTGAGAGCTGTAATATTTACATTTGAAACGTGCAGAGTTGGAATGCCTACAGTTGGAAAATGTGGAGTTGAAACGTGTAAAATTGGAACCAATATAGTTGGAACGAATAGAGTTGAAATGTTTACGGTTGGAACTTGCAGAGTTGGAATGCCTACAGTTGGAATATGTGGAGTTGAAACGTGCACAATTGGAACCTATATAGTTGGAACGTATTGAGTTGAAATGTTTACAGCTGGAACGTGCAGTGTTGGAATGCCTACAGTTGGAAAATGTGAAGTTGAAATGTGTAAAATTGGAACCAACATAGTTGGAACGTATAGAATTGAAATGTTTACGGTTGGAACGTGCAGAGTTGGAATGCATACAGTTGGAACATGTGGAGTTGAAACGTGCACAGTTGAAACGTATATACTTGGAACGTATTGAGTTGAAATGTTTACAACTGGAACGTGCAGTGTTGGAATGCCTACAGTTGGAACATGTGGAGTTGAAACGTGTAAAATTGGAACCTATATATGCAGTTGGAACGTTATAGATGAGTTGGAGAGTATGCAGTGAGAGCGCATTCTATTGGAACGTGAGGAGTTGAAACATGTGCTTTTGCAGCTTTGACTATATCCGGTTCGGTTGTATACTTTTTTTTTTCTTTCAGTGCGCAGGAGCAGTTTCAAGAGTCTGCCCTAACCGGAAATTGATTGTAAAGTCGCATGGTCAGTTTATTTCAGTTCAGTGTTATGTATATATTGCCCTAGGCGAGAGAGCAAAATAAATTGCTTAAGTGCCTATACTTGAGGTGAAAAGGAGGAACGAGCGCAACGGTTGCTTCAATCGGTGCTCAAGCGACCCTCGCTCCTATCTAGGCATCATATCGTCCACAAGTTCAAGTACTGTTGTGAATACTTGAAGCGGGGGTTCCCTGGTGACTTTCGTTGATGCTAATGACCCTGTCATTCTGTCTTTATCCAATTAAGGAAGGGTAAAAATAATCGAGCTAACAAAAGGTTCGTTAATCGATCGTGAACCTTATCCTACCAAATCAAATCTGTTGACTCGGTTGAAATTTTTTCCGTTGGTATTTTTTTATTCAATTGTTGTGAAATGCAAATACGAGACTCTAAGCAATAAAATTAATTGATATTCTAACGTTAAAAATGATTTTTTTTTCAAAAGTTATAGAGTTTTGAAAAACAACATGTCAGAAAAAACAGATGAAAATTCAGTGTTTCCGTCGGTCCACCTGATAAAGACATTATTACATTATTATTATTATTATGATTAACAATAATAATTGTGCATTCACTTTAAAAAAAATCGCACCAGTCTGTAGACTTTCTCCGTTGCAAAAAAAATTTCTACTCCTCTCTTATGGATAACTTTTTCTCAGAGCCTATCACTGGTATATCTGTATTGTTATAGCGATCCTTACTTTGCCCCAGGATGAGAATGTGGGTGGATTATTCGTATCTTTTTGCTCGGACTGTACAATACATGTACCAGCTACCTGAGTAGTGAATGGAGAGTTCTATAGAGACGCCGCGTTGCTCGTCACAGACTTCCACGCGTTCTCTCTCTCTCTCTCTCTCTCTCTCTCTCTCTCTCTCTCTCTCTCTCTCTCTCTATCTCTCTCTATCTCTCTATATCTCTCTCTATCTCTCTCTATCTATCTATCTCTCTCTCTCTATCTCAACTTACTGGCGTACAGTCAAAGTTTCCATAAGTCGCCATGACGCATTCTCGGTCTGCTATACTGAGAAATCAAGCGTGATGAATTTTTCGTATTCTCTATTTTGGTAACGAAAAATTCAGTAAGCCCTAAGAATTTCGTTTCGTCTAGCCAAAAGTTATATTAATGACCTTTCGTTGACGTCATTATCGATAAACACATATTTTACGGTAATCCCCCCCCCCCTTCCCTCAAGGCTGAACCATTGTCCTGAAATTTTGACTTATACCTATGCAGGAGGCCTAAAAAAAATCACAGAAAAAATTCAGAAAAATTGATGGAGTATTTTTGAGATATCCTGCTCACCGATCTTTAAAACGTGCGCTTCCCGAATATCGACTGTAATTTCCGTTGAAATTCACATTTTTGGACGAAAAGATTACTGAACATTTTGTACAACCGTTACTTTTTTCATATAAATAAATTGCTGTACGATTATGATTCGAAAAAAAAAAATCTTGAAAATTTGATTTTCTCACCAGTTATAAAAGCCTTTACGAGAGATTCTACTGTACTTTGAGTTTCCCTCGTTTCTCCTGCTGGTACTATGGTACCGTGCCGGGGATCGCGATACACTAAAACTCTCTCGTCATACAAGCAATACTTGAAGTGAGATCCCGAGGCATGTGGTCGCGTCCAACACCGTCAGACAGTTTACTTCAGGATCTCGAAGCGCTCGACTCGCGTCATCGTTTCTCGCGGAGTTTTTTTCCTTCTCCTCCTCCTCCTCTTCCTCTTTATTCCTGACACATTGCCGGTCCTCAATTACTCGGAAAGCGAAATATTCGGTCGCGCGGATTGTTCTAAATTGTGAGGCTCAAAGAAACACGAAAATCGTATTATCGTCGGTTTTCCTCGACTTCCGGTGTCAAGAAATTTTCCAATAGTCGTCGATCGAATCGATCGTCGATCTATCTCTCTATCTATCTCTCTCTCTCTCTCTCTCTCAAAAGAAAAATTACGTTCTGGAATATTGCATGGAAATAAATTTTCATCGAGAGACTTCCGGCTTTTGATTTTAAATCATTTTTTTGTCACGCGAGTGACGATCGAACTTCGATCGATCGATCGGGTAACTTTAATCCGACTATTTTTTTCACGGACGATGTGAATTGCTTTCAAAATGAAATGAAAAATAAAAATCGGAATGAAAGAAAAGTTCCGGTCGTATTTCCTCGATCCTCGTGTCGGAATCATTTTCATTAATGCGCCGTATTGTTATTGAAAAATTTCGTAAGCATGGATGCAAGTGTCATTGGAAGTATCAACAGGAGTATCATCCGTGCCACTTTCCCAGGTAATATTGTTATTTTGCCAAATTGTTGATTTGCAGGTAATTTGCCAAAGTGAGTTTCGTCTGGTCGGCTGTCATTTTCACGTTCAGATTTTCGGACACGTCTGGATTCGTCTCAGTATTTTTTTTTTTTGTTTCCGCTCGAATACAAATGGGTTTTAAAGAAATTACGATATCCTAATGCAGTGCAATGTGCCTTTGAAATCACGTTCAGGTACTTCATAGTTTATTTTATAAGTGATTTAAAAAAAAATAATCGTATTACGTTCTTTTCTCTTTTGGAAAAAGATTAATATTTTATTTTTCGAATGAATGAGTATAGTCGAAGACTACGCGCACGAATGGTAATTTGAAAAAAAAATTCTTTCGAAAGGAAAAAAACACTCGATAAAGAAATTGCACAGCCATGAGTGCACTGCCGAGCAATGAGAATTTTTTTTCAGTAAAAAAAAAGTACAAACGTACTTTGAAAAAAAAAATTTACGAGCAAGAAATTCCGCGCCAACTCAGGCAGCCAGTTTTGGCAATTTTTTTTTTCGGGATTTATTCAAAGTGCGACGAATGTCCACGAATTAATTCAATTTAGTTACGGTAAATTGTAAATTTTACTTTTGCACTATAATCAGTTGTATGAATCGAAAATTATACGATTTACAATATAATTGAATAACAAATTTAATTAATTTATTATTAATAAATAATAAATTAATTAATTATGAAGTAATAGTTTATGAAAAATAATTATGGATTGAAAAATTCGTTAATAATAAATTAATTTTTTTATTAGTTTATTATTTTTACAAATTTCATTCAACTAATCTGTATCCAAATCTCAAAATTTTCCACGGCACGAACTTTTTCAGTGTGAAACCATTAAACTCATTTATACACCCACACACATATATATATAATACTCCTCCATACGAATACAAGATTCACTTGTGTCAATAGATAAATAATCGCCTGAAGTATTTCATAGTCGATCTATCATATTTTTCTGCTTTACTTTCAGTGGATTTTAAAAACAGAACTGATTTCGAAAAATCATTTCTGTTACAAAATTGTTTTTTTTTTTCATTTTAACCAAACCGTTAATAACTTTTCGTCATTATTATTACGCAAAATCAATGTTCATGGCATTTTCAACGCGGTAAATTTTTTTTTTTCAGAGATTCTTATCCCACCTCGAGATATTTTAAACTTCTCACTGATATGAATCTCAATTCTGACTGGGAATGCGTACACGTAAAACATTCTTAATAATTATAACTCCGTGATAATGCTCTGATTTTTTTTCATCACAAAAACGTGACCCATCGCTCGAATGGCATGACTTTGTGTTAATTAATGAGATAACAATGATACTTCAATGTGAAAATCCAAGTCTGATAACCCGTGAAGAATCATTATGAATAAAAAATGTTGATATACAGTAACCTCCCTCCCCAATCGCTGAACAAAAATCGTATAGAATTGCGATATTGTGCGATCGTGTACTCGAAACTATAAAACGAAGGACACGAAAAAGCATCGAGATAACCGTCGACGTATACTAATAGAAACGCCTACCGATTTACGTTACCTATGCAATCTCTTCACGCACCAAACTATAAAGGGATTGCATATTCTCAAGGACCGAAAAAACAAATTCGACCATTTTCGGAATTTTTTTTCGTGCTTGAGAAATTTTTATACATTTTTTTTTTTTTAAATGCACATATTTTTTATTGTAAGAAGTCTCGAAAAGCATAAACTCATCTTTTCGTTCGAAAATATTGCAAAATGATTCGAAAATGCAAGATCAAGATGGCGACGTTTTCATTTTTTTCTTCGAGATAAAAAAAACAAAAATTCGTCAGCCGTTTGAAGAGTATAATTCCAAAATTTTAGCAGTTTTTTTTCTTCTTCTTCCGTACGAATGAGATACAAGTTTGAAGAATTATTTTAATCACTGATTGTCCCAACAAGAAGTGACGATTTTTTTTCGAGAAACTCGCATCTTGTATACCTGTATCGCCGCCATTTTTCAATGTTTTTTTTTTTTGCTAAAATAATTATTGCATGCTCTTCGAGATTCGTATATGAGATATACGCGTGTATTTTTTTTTTTCAACAAGCCTGACTCAAACTTAAAAAAAATGAGAATGACCGCATTCTTTGAAACTTTAGAGTTTGCTACCCCCTCAAGGTCGAACTTGCAACTAATTTTTCAGGCATCTTCAAGATCAATTTTTTTTTTATGCATTTGCAATTTCAACATTGTCACTACGTTCCAGGATAGTGGAAAAAAAAGTGTCTGTGTGTGTGTGTGTGTGTGTGTGTGTGTGTGTGTGTGTGTTTGTGTGTGTGTGTGTGTGTGTGTGTGCATGCGACCGGCCTTTGAAAATTCAAACGGCTGTAACATTTGTTTAAATTACTCAAGGAATTTAAATTTTACGAATTTTTTTTTTTTTATCAATATTTCGGTGATGCCTGAAAGTTTCATAAATTTTTAGCTGTCAACAGTTTGCATATTTTACATAATCAAGCTGGTGGACAAAGATTTTATCGTAATCTGAATTTAAATAAATAATAATTATAATAATAGTATTAATAATGATAAGAATAATATTAGAAATAATAATTATGGCCCACCGTTTTAAAGTGACATGTATACTAAATTTTTTTAATTGCATTGATCCATCGATTTTGTGTTGGCTTTACGAAATGCCTGCAAATAGTTGCGACTCGAATTTTATGCACCATGTAACTCGAGCGCTGCACTTGTAATAAAAAAATACAAAAAATTTCGTATACGAACGCGAGAGCGCACAATGAGCCAAGTCGCGCACAGATTGTACTTCACGCATATCTCTACGCATTCAATGTACCATGAGGTATTTCACGTCAGATCGAATATTTCATTGTTTTATTCGTTAAGTAGCTATAATGATAATTTTTTTTAACTGTCCTCGTGATAATTTTTGTGCTCTGTCACGTGATACGACGAAAAAAAATAATGAGAATTATTGAAAAAATTAAATATCCCTAGATATCATTTAAAAAATTATTTAATAAAATATGTCTAGATATTTTAATTATTTTTAGCATAAAAAAACATGTTTTTTTGTTCCACGAAAACTCTGTGGGCATGCAATAATAGATTACGGTTGATATAATATGAGAAATAAAAAATAATAACATTATATCATCCTGAAACAGCTTGTAGAGACGTCAGTGGACTTGGGAGTTTTTTTTTCGAAAATCACATGAAGGAACCGAAAATTTAGGTCTCTACGTTTTTTGTTTGTTTGAACAATCAATATTTCTCGCATAAAAAAATAGGAGGAAGAAAAATTTTTGACTTTTTTTTCGCTTAAAATACACGCTTAAAAATTTTTCAATTTTCTCAATGGCTGTAATTACTTGATAAAAAAAATTCACGAGCCAGCTTACACGGGAAAAAAAATGAGCTGCCTGACTGAACGTTAAATGCGTCTCAGATATACGCGGGACTTGTGGAATGCTAACGTGCCCAGTATACGTCGAGGTATACAATCTAATGAGCGATCGCTCACCGATCGTAACAATAATGAGCATACAACGATCGATAAGTCGTACGCGTTGCCCGAGGAATTTATTCGAGTATATTCGAGGGATACATGACTCGGAACCGATTTTTTGAAAAAACAAACATTGAGTTCTTTCGTAGTATCGATTTTTCGATGCCTCATCTGGTGGCCATTTTGCGGAACGTCATTAAAAACTTTTTTTTTTATTTTATGCAGCAAAAACTGAGGTGCATGTCCCCATATTGGCGTTCCTGTAAGAGCGAGAGACTTTCGAGACGCTTTTATTTTGACAAATTTAATAAACTAAGAAGATTTAAAATACTTTTTCCTAGGCCTCTACTGAAAATTCAATCACCATTGGAGCCGAGAAAATTTGGCAATCCAATAAATAATCAATTAAATTAATAAATAATAATAATAATAATAATTAGACACAATGCTTATATTGATAAGAAAAAAAAAAAACATTGCAGTGAGATATTCATCATATTTATGTATCAATTTATGGTACTGCAACTGAATGTGAGTAAAATGGTAACCAAGTTTTTCGCAGTTTCCCTGTGCCCTCGTGTCAATGCGATACATCAAAGCCCAGGATCCCTGCCTGAGGGGACGAATCCCAGTAGGCTCTCACGATTGATTGCTCACTTATATAAGGAAATATGGAAACTTCCCTTGGGGAGGTTCTTCTATAATCCCAATTATTGAAAAGCCTCTTCAAATTTATACGTATTATTCTTACTGTGTATACTTTACTGTATATTCTCTCTTAAGGAGGTTCACTAGGGTTTGCGAGAGATAAAGAGAGTCGGCGGGAACCCTATGCTAATACATGGGCCGACGGCACTGCAGCCAACTGTGAAAATAATATATCATGAATCGGAAAATCATGGAACTCAGATAAATAAAGTAACGATAAATGAATATACTCAACCGTTATTGACAGTTTAGGATCGATAAAAGTTATTTTACATTGATATAAATGAAAGAAATTCGATTCTATAGTGTACATAATTCGCAAAGAAGTCTGGCAACAAGGCGCGTATTTCTTACGGCTAAGTACTGTCAAGTGTCATAGCCACAGGCATCAGAGAACAGTCGAGCTGTCAAGAAAATTGCGCGCTCAACCTAACCTAACTGCTCCGGCTCTACAGCGATATTATGCCATGCTTATCCCCTTTTTGCATCCCTTTACTATACGAATAACTATGAATTCTGTCGGTTAATTGAATAGTATTCATAAACTAAATACACAATCAATCTGATTTTTCTCATGCTGCTTTATTCTCCTATGCTGCATTGAAATAATATTTTTTTAAAACTTTCTCTGCATTCTCTCCAGAGTTATAAATGGGAAAAAATCGCAATTTTTGCTTACACCATAAGAACGCGTGTTAAAAGAGCCTCGTCAGAAACTAAATTTTCCGGTGAATGGTGTAGGTGAAAATTCCCAAATAATTCAGGCACATTTCTACGGTAGTAGTGAATATCTGATAAAAAAATTAAAATTTTTCTGTGCATTTTGTTCTACCTGGTAAACCTCATTAATTTGAGAGAAAAAAATCGGGTTTAACCTGGAATTATAGTCATGAATACACCCGGGTCTTTACGAGTGTGTATACGATCCTGGTATAATCAAATGTATTTTTTTTTTTTTTTATTACGAATGTAATCTGTTATGCGTATGAGCATGATACATTCTTATGTAGTCCGTACAAGGTTATCCACATAGGGACCGTGTACTTATAGGCTCCGATAAATCCAAATCAATAGACTCCGATCCCTATCGTTGTCTTTATATGTTGTATGTGGGATTCTATCGGTTCTTTTCAACTGGGGATTGTAACCATACATTTCATAATACGAGTAGCGTATTATTCTTTCTTTATTTTTCATTTTGACCAGCGATTACTGGAAGAACCTCCTTAAGAATGTCTTCGCGTATACATTCCCCAGACAAAATGAGACTTGGCGAGAATTTGAGGCACTTCGCAATGGAAAAAAAAAATCTGAAAAAAGGTCAACCATCTATATATTGATGTTACCGTTAACTTTGAATAATAATAATGGCAAAATGTTGTTGAAAAAACATGCGGCTTAAAAGAAGTTGTTGATTCAATGATAAGAATGTTTTCTGTTTTCTTTTTGGATCAAATTAATTCGTTGATTTTTTTTTTTATACGATTAAACTTTCTTCGGAATTTTCCCGTTTTATTTTTAAGTCCTGTTTTTTTTTTTTCAAGGTTTTACGTATGTAACTATTTTTTTTTAATCCTGAATTTTTTTCAAGGCTGTATACACGTATGGAACTATTCATTCAATGACCCGGAAACTTTTTTTTACTGCAATATAGTGACCTCTTCATGAAAATATATAAAAAATTTAAAACTTCATCCACTTCTCGAAATTTTGAAAAAACAAATTTCAAACGAGGGATAAATTCCTGAAAAAATTGGCACGTATTAAGAGAAAAAAAAAGCCAACAAATTCATTTCATTTGACAAAAAAGAAATTTTACTCGTGGTTTATTTATTTTTTTTAATGAATCTGTCAATAACTTTTTGCATTATTATTATTATTGAAAATTGATATCTCAAAAATGCTCAACATCGTTAATTTTTTTCAGACTTTTCGATCGAACTTTCGATGATCCTTGAATAGGGTTTTTCGAGTAACTTCGTCATTTGATTATCAATTTGCCTATGACTGTTGCGATATGATGATACTTTGAGTAATATGTTTCCCAAAAATTTTACAGATGACGTCTCGTGGCATACGACTCAGGCTACACTGACCCAAGAGGAGGAAGGTGCCATAGTCACTGTTATCGTCGTTGTCGTCGGTGTCGTAGTGACGATAGTCATTTTATTTTCCATGGGAATCTTTATCGACTGCCGTCATCAGTGAGTTTAAAAAAAAAATCATTATAATCATTCGAAAAGAACAAACAAAAAAAATATTAAAAAATTCGTCCCTCTCCCCGGAACTTACTTCGATCTTAACTTTTCAAATCGCCAAATCAATGTACTACGTATCAGGGAGACTGAAAAAAATTATTTATCATCAAGATCGTGATTCATTTGCAAATTGAGTTTGTCATCGTTGAGCTTGGTTTCATTTTAATTATTTTTCTGTACATTCGAGAGTCATTTGTTTCATTTCGAGAGACCCAAAAGAACCATACCTTGAGTACCTAAATTAAAAATAATAATTCTAAAAATGTAAAAAGTACGTCAATAAGCCCCAGTCGTCAGCGTGAATTTATTTTTTCGTTTGGCCCTTCATTAAATTAAAAAAAAAAAGCTTTTTCGGTACCCAGAAATTTCTCGATTGCATCTACAGTTTTTTTTTTTTAATTTCTTTTTTCAATTTAATTTTGTTTCAAGGAAGAAGAATGTTACGAAGAAAAAAAGACTGAGACTGAAGATGCCAGGGCTCTCGCGTCTGAGAGAACTCGACGAGGATGGAAAATCATTGGCTTCGGGAATGTGCCCGAACGGTGACAGTGTTTTAAGCACGACAACGGTTACCAGAGACGAGATAGTCTGAGTCCAAAAATTATTGCTAAGTCGAAAAAAAAAAAAGAAAATCAATTTATCTTCCATGACTCAAAATCCGCGTTATTCTACGTAGCTTTGTATTTATATATATATTTCTTTATATAAAATCTATCGTGTAATGGATAAACGATTCGTCGAGGGGGAGGCCACGTTGGCTGAAACGAAAGGCCACTTTAACGAATTAATCTCATGAAAATCCAAAGTTTTTTTTTTCCCCCCACGTTACACGTCACAGATTCTAAAAATTATTGAATGATTTTTCGCTCCTATATTCACGAATTTCACAAATTCCGTGAACTTTAAAAACAAAGCTCCGAAAAATTTTAAATTTACATTCGAGCGAATGAGAATAAATAAATAAATGAATAAATGGCGATATCGTGTTTATATCGAGAGATAATTTGCTCCTCGACCCTCGTATGAGTCTTGAAACAATTGTGATCGGTTTATAGATCTAAATATAAACAGTTATGTGTTGAAAAATAAAAAAATTAAGATCTGTTGGATAATGACACTTGTATTATATTTATCGATGGCTCGCAATGGCCTAGTTTAGATTTTATCATTAAACAACGGGTGTGAATGAACTCGCTTAGCGAAAAATTTTCACGATCCTCCGATATATTTATTAATAGATATTATATTCGTATGAACATATATTTTTAATCATTTTTATTTGTGCCTAGATCGGTCAAAAATAAAAATCAAATTAAATTGTATCAACGTGTGTGTGAGATATTTTTTTTTTTTTTTAATAAATTAATGTTTTTCTATAAATAATCGTGATAAAGTGGCGAATGTAAAAAATAAATTTTGACGATTTTAACGACTTATTTAATTTGCGAAAAATAATAATAGATAAATCGTCTGCATTTTTCGTAGAGGTCAAGTTTCTTTTCATAATGAGCGAACATGATTTTTTTCACAAATTTAAATTTATCAACGAAACGGAACATATCGCCTGATACGTTTCCAGACTTTGAGTACACGTTATACGCAATTGCTTTTACGAGATGACGCACGCTTTGCCAAAGAAAACCGAAGGAAATTCAACGGTGTCCGAAATGCAAGGCATATGGGAAAAATTCAACTTTTAATTTATTGGAAAGATAATTATTCAAAAACATCATTTGCCTAGGGTTTTTCAGTTACGCATCATTATTTAATTAATTATACCAGTTTGAAAATTGAGTTGCATTTTAAACGTATATGACGTGACAGTGACGTCACAACACCCCAGTGCAGCAGCGCCTCTAGCGGTAAAATTAAGAAATTCAATCAGCTCGTCATATTCCTAACCCGGAACATCTTCATAATAGAGAACTTGAATTATTTTCAACTTTCAAATTATTTAAGGATGTATCGGACGTACCTTCCCAACCAAAAGTGACTTTAGTCGTCAATATTGCATACTTTACGATAAGATAAAAATCGGAAAAAATTCATCCACAATAAAGACGATAAGAAGATTAATTTTTAATGATAATAATGCCAAAAATTTATCAATAAATTATTTAAACAAAACATTGCTTAACAAATTTTTAGGGAATGTTTTTTTTTGTCATGTGAAATGAGCTCGTTAATTTTTTTGACTGCGCATGAATTTTTAAAAAATTTTCTTATCATTTTGAAATTTCGGTTTTCGGAAATTTGTAAAGGTTATATTTACAAAACTATTCGTTCAATGCCCTAGAAACTTCTTAATTGTAATATACAACGTTTTCACGAAAAAAATATTCAAAATTCACGATTTTTCCTTCATTTTTCAAAATTAAAAAATTTTAGAAAACCAAAATTTTAAAATGATAAAAAAATTTTTGAAAAATTCATGTGTAGTCAGAAAAATCAACGAATTCATTTCACGTGTCAAAAAAAACTTTCCCTAAAGATTTGTTAAACAATACTTTGTTTAAACAATTTATTGATAACTATTTGGCATTATTATTATTAAAAATTATTCTTCTTGTCGTCTTTATTGTGGTTGAATTTTTTTCGATTTTTATCTTATCATAAAGTATGCAATAATGTCGACGAAAGTCACTTTTGGTTGGGAAGGTCACGTCCGATACATCCTTAAAAGATAATTATTCAAAAACATCATTTGCATAGGTTTTTTTTTAGTTACTCATGATTATTTAATTAATTATACCAGCATGAAAATTAAGTTGCATTTGAAACGTATATCACACGTAACAGTGACGTTACAACACCCCAGTGCATCAGCGCCTCTAGCGGTAAAATTAATAAATTCAAGCAGCTCATTACCTAACCCAAAAAATCTTCATAATGAAGAACTTGAATTATTTTCAACTTTAAAATTATTTAAAAGATAATTATTCAAAAACATCATTTGCATAAGTTTTTTCAGCCACTAATCATTATTTAATTAATTATACCAGCTCTAAAATTGAGTTGCATTTCAAACGTACATCACGCGTGACAGCGACGTCACAACACCCCAGTGCATCAACGCCTCTAGCGGTAAATCTAAGAAATTCAAGCAGCTAATCATTTCTAACCCAAAAAATCTTCATAATAATACCGAACTCGAATAATTTTCAACTTTCAAATCAGTCAAATGATAATTATTCAAAAACATCATCGTTTACATAGGTTTTTTCAGTTTCTCATCATTATTTGATTATACTAGCTTGAAAATTGAGTTTCATTTTAAACGTATATCACACGTGACAGTGACTTCACAACACCCCAGTGCAGCAGCGTCTCTGGTAATAAAATTAAGAAATTCGAGCAGGTTAATCATTCCTAACCCCAAAAAATCTTCGTAATCCGTGTAAATATGTAGTCTGTAAATAGGATTACAAAAATGACTAATGTACCTGAACTATCGATGAAAGTATACAAATATTGTTTTGGTACCATGTTGTAAAAAAACACAACTGCATGCAATACCAGTAAAAGAGTTTATTTGTGTTAGGAACACCTATAAATCTATCCTTGACAAATTATCTATTCTTGGGAATCTGAATCTATTCTTGAAAGAAAGAAAAACTGATAATACGAATAAATTTTAATACGAAATTTATATTGCTGACAGTCGTTTTTTTTTTCTTTTTTAATTCAATTTTTAGCAATAATTGTTTCTAAGAAGTGGTTGAAAAAAAAACACACATTTATGCAACACATTATCTTTCTTTGTGCGAATATAGGCACACGTTTATTTCACAGGTTTATGAAAATACAAGCAGCATTCTTCCTTATTGGCAATATTTTTCTATTTTTTTTTCTTTTTCAAATTAAAATAATACATTCGTTGCGCATATAGTTTGAACTTTCGTCGCATCTGAAGAGGAAGTATTCACCGTAAAAAAAAAAACAAAAAAATCTCACCCCATCGTCCGATTCATAGCTGGGAATGTGTGTATATATATACGTGAGACTTTTTTTTACGTCACAAGTAAAATCGTATGGGTAGTGCGAAAAAAAAAAAACGAATATCCAACGATTATTTAAACCCCGAATTGTGTGTCTCTACGAGTATCCTTGCACTGATCCTGCATCGCTTAATACTATTCCCTGATATTTCAAATACAAGTTCACCCACAAACATGATAATTGAAAAAAAAAAAGAAAAACAAATAATACTAATAATAATAATTCTGCATCGATTCTGTAGCGAAAAAAATAGCAAGAATGGAAGTATTATTTGAGAAATTCATTTTGCCATGCTCGTCGATTTTTTTATATCCATATATGGGCATTGAACCAAAAAGTAGATCGCTGAAAAAAAAATCCTTCGCGTATCTTTTGTAAAAATGACGTAACACAAATTTTTTTCAGGATAATTAAAAACGAGAGACTTTTCTCTCTTTTTTTATACGTTCATCGATATAATTGTACCTTTTTGCCGAACAATGAATACAACGAAAGGTGTTTCTCGGTGAAATAAAATTTATTGCTGCCTCGTCGATGAAAGAACGAAAAAAAAAAAAAACGAAAAACGAAAAATATGTTTAAGGATGTATTGGACGTACCTTCCCAACCAAAAGTGACTTTGGTCGTCAATATTGCATACTTCATGATAAGATAAAAATCGGAAAAAATTCATCCACAATAAAGACGATAAGAAGATTAATTTTTAATAATAATAATGCCAAAAAGTTATCAATAAATTATTTAAACAAAGCATTGTTTAAAAAATTTTTAGAGAATGTTTTTTTTTGACACGTGATATGAATTCGATGATTTTTCTGACTACACATGAATTTTTTTAAAATTTTCTTACCATTTTGAAATTTCGGTTTTCGAAAAATTTTTAATTTTGAAAAATGAAGGAAAAATCGTGAAATTCGAATATGTTTTTGTAAAAACATTGTATATTACAATTAAGAAGTTTCCGGGGCATTTAACGAATAGTTTCGTAAATACAACCTTTACAAATTTCCGAAAACCAAAATTTCAAAATGGTAAGAAAATTTTTAAAAAATTCTTTTGTAGTCAGAAAAATCACCGAATTCATATCACGTGTCAAAAAGAAACATTCTCTAAAAATTTTTTAAACAATCTTTTGTTTAAATAATTTATTGATAACTTTTTGGCATTATTATTATTAAAAAATTAATCTTCTTATCGTCTTTATTGTGGGTGAATTTTTTCCGATTTTTATTTTATCATGAAGTATGCAATATTGTCGACTAAAGTCACTTTTGGTTGGGAAGGTACGTCCGATACATCCTTAAATTCGAAATATAACGAGATATTTAGTTGTTCATCGATATTCTGATAACACTTCATTGATCCATCGTCCCAGCAAAGTTTGCAGTCTGTGCAATAAGATTTATCACTGGCTCATCGATAAAACACATCACCGTGCGAAGTAAACCATCGACGAGGCATTACTGAATATCATCTCAGGACTCCCAGATTGAACGAAACCCATAATTTTAGATCAATGAACAAATAAATCGAGGATTGTTCGTTTCTCTCATCGATGAGCAATAATATCGGTGAATAGCAATTTGGGGAATTTTTTTTTTTGTCATCGATGAGGCGCAGCGGTAAATATTTCTTCGCAGGTCAAAAAGCCTTCGGCGTCAGTATAATTTTGTTTTGTCATATTGGATATCTCGATGAATGAGATAATCCGAATTGATTACTCCATTTTTATCCTCCTGATCCAAATATTTTCAGCATTTTTCAACTGGATGGAAAGTCTCATTTCCATGCGAAAAAAAAAAAAAAAACAAAAACATTGTAAAAGATCTAAAAATAAAGTTTTTGCCCCAAAATTTGAGGTTATAGTCCCACCGCGAGAGAACGTACGAAGATGACGAGAGAGAAAAATTGACGCGGTTATCGCTCGCGATATCTAATCACCGGAAGTGAAAAAAAAAAAAAAAAACGAAGAAACGAACACGTTATTCAAGCTTCGTTATGTGTGCTTTGCACCGCAACGGTGGTGCTCGGAAATGTACGTTTATAATACATACACATACATAGATGTATATTTATACTCGATATTAAACGAAGAAACTCGTCAATCTTACTCGTAATCTCGTCACCTTGTCCGGAATTTTTTTTTTTCCCCTCGTCCCGTTTCTCCGTTCGTCGATAAGTCCGCGAAGAACTTGAACTCGCCTCGACGTTGTTACAATGTCACAGTCACGAATACGAGATAAATGTTTTTTAAACATTTTTTTTTCTTATTTTCGTTTCAACTTTAACGACTATCGAAAGCTCAATTAATCGATCAGAGCTGCGTTCATATACTCGTCAAGGCTTTTTACGAACGCCATATTGGATAGTTCCGGCTTTGGCCGCTAGGATCAGGTTGATTTATTTTTTTTCAAGGTTATATCCATATTCTAGCTGGGATAACGTCGAATACGTGGTCGATAAAGGAAAAAAAAGGGGCATTTTGGCACAAAGTAATCGTTGACAGGTATTAAAACGAGTGCAGGGACAATTTTCGTGGGGAGAAAATAAATTTGAAGGTACGCTACAAAAGGAACGAAAAGATTTGGGATTGAAACAAAATGCTCTGGATCAAATCGTGTTTGTTCGAAAGGAGTCCCGATACGGATGATGGATGTTTTTTTTTTTTGTCAATTCGACGATTGGGTAGCAGCGAGATAGAACGTACTGCTGTTTCGATGCAAATGGCTGCTTCATTGTTCTAAACATTTCCGAGGATCATAACGAGAAGAGCCATTCTAACGTAGACGCCGTACTCGGCCTGACGGAAGTACGCTGCCCTTGGATCCATATCGAATTCCGGGCATATCTCGAATACTCTCGGTAATGGATGCATCACGACCATTTTCCTCTTGGCACGTGTCATCAGCTGAGGAGTCACGACAAAGTGACCGCACGCCTGTGTGATCAATATACGACGGATTACGAATCTTGTGAGGGAACGCGACTTAACGTGTGCGTGAAGCGAGTTGTCCTATTGATTTCGAATCAAGTTCGGTCATTTCAGGATACTTTCGGGGGATTCATTGGATCGTTAATTTGACGCGATCGAAAAGATTTACGAGAACAAAAAAAAAATATATCTCGCGACGAACAATTTACGTGTACGAAAATCAAAAAGAGGCGAAGCAACCATATGACAATGAAAAAAAAACAGTAAATAGATAAGGCAAATACACTAACAGTACAATGTAGTCACGGTAATAGGATGGTACAGTGAAGTACAGGTATAATGAGGGTACGGTAACAATCCAGTAGCAATTCCAGTACAGTAATAGTAAAGAAACCGTACAGACACAATGCAGAAACAGTAAAGTAACAGTTGCAGTTCCAGTAAAAGTTACAACAGTTACGGTATAATAGTTGCAACAACAGTCGCGATGCAGTAACAATACACGAACAGTACGGAAACAGTACATAAACATTGGAGCAATGGTACTCTATAACAGTAACACAACAGGAAGGTGACGGTAATGTTGTTACTGTCTTGTTACTGTAATATGTTACTGTACTGTTATTTTATAACAGCGATTTTACAGTCAGCTATAGTACAGTAACAGGGACGATCGCAGAATCGTTGTTACTGTACTGCCACTGTATTCTTACCGTACTATTACCATACTGTTGCTGTACTGTTATTGCACTACTATAACAGTGCTTGTACAGTCAGCAATAACAGTAACGATGGCAGAAAGGTTGTTACTGTATTGCTACTGTATTTTTATTGTACTAATACTGTACTGCATGTTATTGCACTGTTACTGTACTATAACAGTGATTTTACAGTCAGCAATAGTGCAGAAACAGAAACGATGGGAGAAACGGTGTTACTGTACTGCTATTGTATTCTTATCGTACTGTTACTGTACTATAACAGTGCTTTTACAGTCAGCAATAGTACAGTAACAGGAACGATGGCAGAATCATTGTTACTGTACTTCCACTGTATTCTTACCATTCTATTACTGTTACCGTACTGTAACCATACTGTTACTGTACTGTGATTGCACTATTACTGTACTATAACAGTGCTTCTACAGTCAGCAATAGTACAGTAACAGTAACGATGGCAGAAACGTTGTTACTGTACTGCTACTGTATTTTTATTGTACTAATACTGTACTGTTACTGTACTATAGCAGTGCTTTTAGAGTCAGCAATAGTACAGAAACAGAAACGATAGCAGAAACGTTGTTACTGTACTGCTACTGTATTTTTATTGTACTATTCCTGTACTATTATTGCACTGTTACTGTACTGCTATTGTGTTCTTATCGTACTGTTACTGTACTGTTATTGCACTGTTACTGTACTATAGCAGTGCTTGTACAGCCATAAATAGTAGAGTAACAGTAACGATGGCAGAAACGTTGTTACTGTACTGCTACTGTATTTTTATTGTACTAATACTGTACTGTTACTGTACTATAGCAGTGCTTTTAGAGTCATCAATAGTACAGAAACAGAAACGATGGGAGAAACGGTGTTACTGTCCTGCTATTGTATTCTTATCGTATTGTTACTGTACTATAACAGTGCTTTTACAGTCAGCAATAGTACAGTAACAGGAACGATGGCAGAATCATTGTTACTGTACTTCCACTGTATTCTTACCATTCTATTACTGTTACCGTACTGTAACCATACTGTTACTGTACTGTGATTGCACTATTACTGTACTATAACAGTGCTTCTACAGTCAGCAATAGTACAGTAACAGTAACGATGGCAGAAACGTTGTTACTGTACTGCCACTGTATTCTTACCGTACTATTACCATACTGTTACTGTACTGCCACTGTATTCTTACCGTACTATTACCATACTGTTACTGTACTGTTATTGCGCTATTACTGTACTATAACAGTGCTTCTACAGTCAGCAATAGTACAGTAACAGTAACGATGGCAGAAACGTTGTTACTGTACTGCTACTGTATTTTTATTGTACTAATACTGTACTGTTACTGTACTATAGCAGTGCTTTTAGAGTCAGCAATAGTACAGAAACAGAAACGATAGCAGAAACGTTGTTACTGTACTGCCACTATATTCTTACCGTACTATTACCATACTGTTACTGTACTGTTATTGCGCTATTACTGTACTATAACAGTGCTTCTACAGTCAGCAATAGTACAGTAACAGGAACGATGGCAGAATCATTGTTACTGTACTTCCACTGTATTCTTACCGTACTATTACTGTTACCGTACTGTAACCATACTGTTACTGTACTGTTATTGCACTATTACTGTACTATAACAGTGCTTCTACAGTCAGCAATAGTGCGGTAACAGTAACGATGGCAGAAACGTTGTTACTGTACTGCTGCTGTATTCTTACCGTCCTGTTACTGTAATATTTTTATACTGATATGGTACTGTTACTGTATTATTACTGCACTATTATGGAACTGTTTATGCGCTGTTACTGTACTGCTACTGCACTGTTACTGTATTGTTACTCTCCTATTATTGTACCGCTACACATCGTTACCGGATCGTTGTTGTACTGTTACTCTACTGCTGTACAATAATATAACCGTAGAATGAACAGTAACGATGCAGAATCGCTCGTAGTAAATAGTGCTCCTCCCTTTAAACAATACACCGGATACCAATGGCCACGAGAAGTTTCAGGAATGGGATGTAAAATTAATGGGAGATTTTGTAACAGGGATATTTCATTCAGTAACGTTAGTTTGGGCTTTCCTGTGACATGAAAATAAATCATGTCGCAATGGGACCTCCAATCTCCGCGGCACAATGTATTTTTGTATCTTACACGGTTTTTTTATAAGCGGACGTGTCTTCTTGAAGAAAAAAAAACAATAATTCACCTTCGTCCGGCTTTTAGGCTTATAGACCAATCAATGCACCGATAATTATTGGAAGTTAACGCTCGCCCGAAATCACCCGTTGTTTAAATTTTCGGTATTTAAATTGTTCAATTTTTTAATGACAAAAAAAAAGCCGTACCTTGTCGTATTCGTCCTGCGTAGCGAATCGCTCACGCTGAATTCGCGTCATGTAGAGAACATCCGTGTCGGGAAGGACATCCTCGAGGCTGCCAAATTTTTCCTGTCTTATACCACGCTCGGTCACGTAATCAACGATGTGATCGGGCATACCGAGTCCAGGAGGACTCACGTAACGTAGCTGAACGTTGTACAGGGTCAGCAATCTACGATAAGATTCATAATATTATCATAACATTATTTGAATATATTTTGTCACAATTCCATTGCAACGAAATTTTAAGAAAAATAACGTCAACGATATATCTTTTTGGAAGTTCAAACCCCAACATTTGTTCAAGGAACATGTTTTTTTTTCGGTTGAAGAAATTCTTTGGATACTCGCCCGAATTCCGGGCATCTTGAACTTTCAAAAAGTGATCCAAAATTTTTTGCCAATTTCTTCCCTACCGCTGTCCGAGCGATTCGAAGAATTAAGAAAAACAAAAAAAAAAAAAGAAAGTTTACGTACCTGGCAAGCGAGTGGACGGTTCTACCGTGTTTCAGGTCACCGACCATTGTTATAGTGAGGCCATTGACGGTGCCAATTTCCTCTCGTATCGTGAAAATATCGAGAAGTGCTTGGGTCGGATGTTCCCCGGTTCCGTCGCCACCGTTTATCATTGGTACTCGGCAATGTTGGGCTGCTCGCTGTATTTTTTTTTTTTTTACCCAATTGCACGCGATAAATAAACAATAACAACCAACAGCGGTATTACGAAGAAAACGAAAAAAATATATCAAATATCTTTATAATATTCATCATAAATGTGAAGCATTGTCAAATTATTGCAAAGAGTCGAACGAAGAACGAGAAACAAAAAAAAAAAAAAACTTACTGCCACTGCACCTGGTTCTGGATGCCTGAGTACAACAGCGTCCCCGTAACTTGCCATCACAGCGATGGTGTCTTAAAATTAAATTAAAGGTCAGTCACGATTTCCATGGAGAATAAATTGTGAGGACAGGAAAGGTTAGACGGTTTTCAACGAACCTTCGAGGGTCTCTCCTTTTTTTACGGAAGATTTCGAGACATCGACGACCGTTACGGTTCCACCGAGGCGATGCATCGCCACGGTGAAGCTGCACGATGTTCGTGTACTGTTCTCGAAGAATATCGACATCAACTCTCGTCCCTGAATCAAAATTTGCGGGGAAAATATTTTCGATGAAAATATAACCTCGGGAAATCATATTTAGGAAAAAAATTTCCGACGTATCAGTGCTTGCGAGACGTCGAATCGGGTCACCCGTTGCTGATTAAATAATTTTGTTCTCTATTAATTAAAGCTTTTTTTGCACAAGTAAGGTAACATTTCGATCGCTAAAAGTTCCATATGTGTAATGAAATTTTTATAAATAAGTAAATGCATGCAGGTGAATGAGAAATAATAAAAATACAAGATAGTGTTCAATAATTGGGACCTGTTCAATAATTGGGACATTTACCTTATATCTCGAAAATTACCGAAGCAATCGTGAGGAAACTTTGCACGCAACTCCTGCACGAGACCTCCTTCGTTTGTCAAAGTTTTCTCAACGCAATCTACAAAGGCTTTCACATTTTACATGATTTCGGGGTTTTTTTCCAAAAATTCCTGTGATTACTCTGACTTTCGTAAATTTTCATTTATCGGCACAAAAATTTCAACACAAGTACGTTAGGGGCAAAGAATGTTTGGCGCTGAATTCGACAAGAAACGTACAAGCGATTCAGATTTGAAAAATTTTTGAATTAACCCTTTAACAGCTGAGTTTTTTTTTTGGAGCGTTTGGCAAAGTTGCTACACGGTGAATCTGAATTCATGAGTACCCGATGTGAGAAAAAAAATTAATCCGGAATTTTCCTATCCTCAGAAACTACCCCCAAATGAAAAAACCACCCCAATCGCTTGAAAATATCTTAATTTCATTTCCCATCGTTCATTTCTGCCAGAAATTGAGGAAAAGGAGTGCCAGAACACGTAGTGGGATTCTGAAGAACTTACGGATCAATTAACCCTTATGAACTACCCCTCAATTGAGAGAAATTAACTCCCCCGATGGATAAAATGTTATCATTCCATTTTCTGTTATTTTATCCTGATCTGAGTCGAAATACGAGTGTTCCAGAACACATGAGCATATTATAAAGGACTTGGGAATAATTCCAACCCTTATGAACAACCCTTCAGCTGGGAAAAATTTACCCGTGACGCATAAAACGTTATTACTCATTTCAAATCGGAATATGAGTATCCTGGAACACGCGAATATATTCTGAGAAACTTACGGATCATTTCAACCCTCATGAACTGACCCTCAATTGAGAAAATATCCCCCCCCCCCCCCCCCCCAATGCAAGAACCTGCCCCTGAAATAATTGAAGAGTTGATACACATTGGACAGGCACCAACTCTTTCCATCTGAATATGCACATAATTGTTACTGTTAGGGGTAGTTTTCGATTCAGATTTTCTTGCTACAAATTTTTCATGTGTTTTCGAAAATTTGTATGAACTGAACATCAATAAAAATGCATTTTCAGGCGCATCATCACTGCTAGGGGCGGTTTTTGATGTTTTGTTACTGTTAAGGGAAGTTTTCAATTCATATTTTCTTGCTACAAATTTTTCATGTGTTTTCGAAAATTTATATGAACTGAACATCAATAAAAATGCATTTTCAGGCGCATCAGCACTGCTAGGGGCGGTTTTTTGATGTTTTGTTACTGTTAGGGGTAGTTTTCCATTCGGATATTTTTGCTACAAATTTTTCATGTGTTTTCGAAAATTTATATGAACTGAACATCGATAAAAATGCATTTTCAGGCGCATTACCACCGCTAGGGGCGGTTTTTGATGTTTTTTTTACTGTTAAGGGTAGTTTTCAATTCATATTTTCTTGCTACAAATTTTTCATGTATTTTCGAAAATTTGTATGAACTGAACATCAATAAAAATGCATTTTCAGGCGCATCACCACTGCTAGGGGCGGTTTTTTGATGTTTTGTTACTGTTAGGGGTAGTTTTCCATTCGGATATTTTTGCTACAAATTTTTCATGTGTTTTCGAAAATTTATATAAACTGAACATCAATAAAAATGCATTTTCATGCGCATCAGCGCTGCTAGGGGCGGTTTTTGATGTTTTGTTACTGTTAAGGGTAGTTTTCAATTCATATTTTCTTGCTACAAATTTTTCATGTATTTTCGAAAATTTGTATGAACTGAACATCAATAAAAATGCATTTTCAGACGCATCACCACTGCTAGGGGCGGTTTTTGATGTTTTGTTACTGTTAAGGGTAGTTTTCAATTCATATTTTCTTGCTACAAATTTTTCATGTATTTTCGAAAATTTGTATGAACTGAACATCAATAAAAATGCATTTTCAGACGCATCACCACTGCTAGGGGCGGTTTTTGATGTTTTGTTACTGTTAAGGGTAGTTTTCAATTCATATTTTCTTGCTACAAATTTTTCATGTGTTTTCGAAAATTTATATGAACTGAACATCAATAAAAATGCATTTTCAGGCGCATCAGCACTGCTAGGGGCGGTTTTTGATGTTTTGTTACTGTTAGGGGTAGTTTTCAATTCATATTTTCTTGCTACAAATTTTTCATGTGTTTTCGAAAATTTGTATGAACTGAACATCAATAAAAATGCATTTTCAGGCGCATCAGCACTACTAGGGGCGGTTTTTGATGTTTTGTTACTGTTAGGGGTAGTTTTCAATTCATATTTTCTTGCTACAAATTTTTCATGTGTTTTCGAAAATTTGTATGAACTGAACATCAATAAAAATGCATTTTCAGGCGCATCAGCACTGCTAGGGGCGGTTTTTGATGTTTTGTTACTGTTAGGGGTAGTTTTCAATTCATATTTTCTTGCTACAAATTTTTCATGTGTTTTCGAAAATTTGTATGAACTGAACATCAATAAAAATGCATTTTCAGGCGCATCACCACTGCTAGGGGCGGTTTTTTGATGTTTTGTTACTGTTAGGGGTAGTTTTCCATACGGATATTTTTGCTATAAATTTTTCATGTGTTTTCGAAAATTTATATAAACTGAACATCAATAAAAATGCATTTTCAGGCGCATCAGCACTGCTAGGGGCGGTTTTCGATGTTCTGTTACTGTTAGGGGTAGTTTTCGATTCATGTTTTCTTGCTAGAAATTTTTCATGTATTTTCGAAAATTTATATAGACTGAACATCGATAAAAATGCATTTTCAGGCGCATCAGCACTGCTAGGGGCGGTTTTTGATGTTTTGTTACTGTTAGGGGTAGTTTTCAATTCATATTTTCTTGCTATAAATTTTTCATGTGTTTTCGAAAATTTTTATGAACTGAACATCAATAAAAATGCATTTTCAGGCGCATCACCACTGCTAGGGGCGGTTTTTTGATGTTTTGTTACTGTTAGGGGTAGTTTTCCATTCGGATATTTTTTCTACAAATTTTTAATGTCTTTTTAAAAATATTTATGAACTGAACATCAATGAAAGTGCATTATTGGATGCATCACCATTGCTAGGGGTTGTTACCGATATTTTACTACTGTTAGGGGTGGTTTTTGGTCCGGACCTTTTTGCTACAAATTTTCAATGTTATTTCAAAGCATATGATTGAGATCGCGAATCTAAAAAAAAAAAATTTGCCTGAAAGTTATGCTCATTTCTTATTTTTTTTTCGCAATTTTCGCACTTTTTGACAGGGTGTAAAACTAAAGGGGTGCAACCCTTGCAATCGCCGAATTTTTCATGATTATATTCATTCCTTATCTTCAAAATGCGACCTTAACGATATCGATCTGTTAATTTTTATGGAAGTTACGACTTTTCAAAGTAAGTGGGACGTATGTGTCCCACAGGCCGTTAAAGGGTTGAAAAATAAATATACATATTTCTAATCACCCTAACTACCGCGAATATTTGGCGATCGGGTCGTAAAATTGTACATCGATAAATTATAGGACAAGAGTGCGTGATCGCTTTAATTTGCGCAAATTTCATGATACCGGGCTTATATTATAATCGACACAAAAAGAATATTATTATAGAGTGGTTTTGGCATGAAATTTTGCAAAAATCGATACAAACATTTCAAGTTTTATTGAATTAAAAAACTTTTTTAATATGTCATGTCAAAATTTGTGTTCGTTTTTTTTTATCGTTATTGATATTGAATTCAGAAACAAACAAGCGTAAAAATAAAAATTTAGCACATTGCATCCTTCATTATTTTATGTCCGTCATGGAGAGCTTCCTCTATAAAGATAAAATAATTAAAAACCAATGTACAAAGTTTTTATTTTTTTTTTTTTTCCCGCGAATCAAAAATGATTGTAATGGATGAGAATAAAAAAAAAGTTCTCAAAATTGAGTTTCCATGGATATTCGGTGCAGTAATTTACTCGGATAGTCGTGGAATTTTAATGACGGGTACAGGCTTGCCTTATTTTGAGATTTTCGTTGAATCGTCAGGATTGAAAAATAAAATACGTACACCAGGTTGGTAAACCATAATAATGCATTGGCAAAAAAAAATGAACATTTATGTACACAATATATATAAATGAGCAATTCTTACCGCCAAAATATGATGAACAGGCCTCTTGTTGGTGACGTCAGCGCGCAGAGTATGCGATAGATTGAAGATATCGTGTAGCTGCTCCTTGCTGAACATGTCGACCGATAAAATGTGACGTCCCGCAATCCCGTGAATCGGATGAATTCGGGATATCTGCAAGGCCTGCTGAGCGTAGAGATGCGGATTGCTGTCGCTCTTGTGTCTCATCGAGTTCGTAAGTTGCAACGGTGATATGCATCTCGGAGCCGCGGACACCTTGGCGGAATAATTTCGGGGATCGGAATCCGTGATTGTGTGCAGCCCGGATTTTTGGATTGAACCCACTTGAAGCAGATTACCGTACACATCTGATTGAAAAAAAAAAAAAAAAAAAAAAAAAGAAATCATGAAAATATAGCGATATACTTTCGAGTGTTCTTGGATAAATATACGTTCTTGATGTTATCACGGTCCCTTACCCAATTCCAGATTCTTTCCTGATAGTTTAAAAATGAAAAATTGGATCATTTTTCGCAAAATTATTCTCGTAGTTCTGTTTTGTTTTTTTTTTTTTTTTTTTTTTTTTTTTTTCGCGGGAGACAAAGAATTAAATCTATGACGAACCGTTGTGCTCCTCGTGCGGTGCATCGGGAGTACGTTTGTCGTAGATCGGTGAGACAAGACCATCGAGAACCGAGGCCGGAATAACAGCGTTGGTAACGTCGACGGACGGGAGCGGATGAAGAATCGTCTGGATGTTCGAGCTCGATTGTATTTCCCTGATGTCCTGTCCGAAGCCCGGATTAACGAGCACTTGACCGTCGATAAAGGCAACTTCACCTCTGAGCACCACCCGATGAACGGAACCTCGAATCTTCATTCCGGCGAACGGGGTCCATTTGGATTTTGTGAATTTAAGAGCTTCCGGTATCGACCACTCGTTGTCCAAATCAACCTCCACGTACGTGTTCGGTTGTTCGGGTATATTGAAGATTCTCTTTGGATTTTTGTGAAACTTGTCGATCAAGTCCTGAAACAATCGTTCACATAGCGACTGGAGTACGAGAATGATTTTCGTGTTAAAATGAGGACGGTATATGAGATTACGGTTGCAGCAATGGTACGGTAACCATATGGTGACGGTAACGGTACGGTGATGGTAAAGTTTGAAAATATCAGTATCAATATAGACACGGTATAGTAATAGTACAAATATAAGAGTACAATAACAGTACGGTAACCGTACAGTAACGATACAGCTGCAGTTCGGTAAAGGTAAAGTAATCGGTACAGTAGCGACCCAGTAAGTGGATAATAGTGGTACAGTAATAGTAAAGTTATTGTACGGTAATTGTTCGATTATTGCACAGAAATGATGCAATAATTTTGCAGTAATTATTCATTAATTTGTCAGTAATTGCTGAATAATTATATAAGAGCTGTGCAGTAATTATGCACCAATTGTACAGTAATTGTTCAGTAATTTTCCAGTAATTATGCAATTATTATGCAGTAATTAATCAGTATTTTTTTTAGCAGTTTTTCAGTAATTAATTTAAACCATTAGGCAGTAATTGTGCAGAAATTGTGTAGTAATTTTCCAGTGATTGTACAGAAATTGTGCAGTAATTGCGCAGTAATTGTTCAGTAATTTTCCAGTAATTATGCAATCATTATACAGTAATTAATCAGCAATTTTTCAGTAATTAATTTAAACCATTAGGCAGTAATTTTGCAGAAATTGTGTAGTAATTTTCCAGTGATTGTACAGAAATTGTTCAGTAATTTTTTAGTAACTGTGCAGGAATTGTACTGTAATTGTGCAGTAATTATACAATAATTATGTATAAATTGTACTGTAATCATGCAGTAATTTTTCAGTAATTGTCCAATAATTAGACTAAGTCATTAGGCAGTAGTTGTGCAATAATTTTTCATGTACAGAAATGGTGCAGTAATTATTTAGTAATTGATCAGTAATTGTGCGCCAACTGTGCAGTAATTGTACTGTAATTGTGCGGTAATACTTCAGTACTTTTCCAGTAATTATACAACAATTATGCAGTAATTAATCAGTATTTTTTTAGCAGTTGTTCAGTAATTAATTTAAACTATTAGGCAGTAATTGTGCAAAAATTGTGTAGTAATTTTCCAGTGATTGTACAGAAATTGTGCAGTAATTGCGCAGTAATTGTTCAGTAATTTTCCAGTAATTATGCAATCATTATGCAGTAATCAGTATTTTTTCAGCAATTGTTCAGTAATTAATTTGAACCATGTGGCAGTAATTGTGCAGTAATTACGCAGTAATTGTTCAGTAATTTTTTAGTAACTGTGCAGGAATTTTACTGTAATTGTGCAGTAATTATACAATAATTATGTATAAATTGTACTGTAATCATGCAGTAATTTTTCAGTAATTGTCCAATAATTAGACTAAGTCATTAGGCAGTAGTTGTGCAATAATTTTTCATGTACAGAAATGGTGCAGTAATTATTTAGTAATTGATCAGTAATTGTGCGGTAACTTTTCAAGTAATTGTCCGGTAATTAACCTAAACCATTAGCTTTAATCATTAGGCAATAATTGTACAGTAATTGTGCAGAAATTGTTCGGTGATTGTACAGAAATGGTGCAGTAATCATTTAGTAATTGATTAGTAATTGTCCAGTAAATATACAACGATTGTTCAGTGATTTTACAGAAATGGAGCAGTAATTATTTATTAATTTGTCAGTAATCGTCCAATAATTATACAACAATCGTGCAGTAATTGTTCAATGATTTTACAGAAATTCTGCAGTAATTGTGCGGTAATTATTTAGCAATTGTTCAGTAATTGTACAGCAATTGCGCACAAAAAGTTCATGCTGTCGAATTTTCATTGGACAGTCGTTCAACGAGATTTCTCAATATGAGTCATAATTGTCACGTGATTGCGGCGCGAAAGATGACTTTTCTTTTTTTTTTTGCTTTTTCAATTACGTGCGAGAACGAGGGGAGAAAAAAAAATGTATATCGAGACTCTCGAGTCGTTAATGGAAGATTATTAATGGTCCCCATATATATGTGCGTGTTGGACTCGTTTGAGCTTTTAGGACAGATTTCTCAGTTGCTCGGATCACGAAACTCTTGGCCGCTGCTGCTGCTGGCTGTCTTATCAGGCTGACCACTATCGATACACGAGTAGAACGCTTATCTCGGCACTCACTCGTCATTCTCTCTTTTCCGCACTCGTCACAATCGTCCAAGAATGCTCGAGTGACTCTTTACCAGCCCGATAATACCCGTGTCACGAAGATAAAATCATTTTATTCTTCTTCTTCTTCTTCTTCTTTTTTTTTTCAAACAATTATTTCTTCAAATTACCCCAGGAGTACTAACTGAATCATCAAAGCTAAGCATATACTGCCGTGAGACATTGGTCGATGAAAAATCGAGATTTCTCGCTTGCTTGGATCGTGCACGAACAACCGTGTGTCGTTTTTTGGAAAAATAAAGGAGATAAAACAATATTTAGGTTCACCCCCAAACTCTTTTCGGGCCTTAATCGAAAAATATCGATCCTAGGGAAAAATTGATAGAAACCAAAACTGTAGAAAATTTTATTACAAACAACTTTAGTGATTACTATTTTTCGTGTAAAATTGAAAATGAACGAGTTATTCAATAAACAAAAATTCACCATCTTTTTTTGGGTCTAAAACGAAAAATATCGATCCTAGGGAAAAATTGATAAGGACCGAAATTGTAAGAAATTTTATTACAAACAACTTTGGTGATAACTATTTTTCGTGTAAAATTGAAAACAAACGAGTTATTCAATAAACAAAAATTCACCCTTCAATTCAATATGGCGGCTGAAGCAATGGGGTGGGGCATTCGAAAATGGAAATTTAGAATGTCAGTGACCCTCCCCAATGATTTCTGAAGGAAAATTGCTACTTACAATTTTTTCCGGATCAGCCCCTTTTTTTATCTAATTCGACTGGGCTAGTCCCTTCGAACACGCATCTCGCTGCGTTGCTCAAAGTGGATGATAATACAAAATCTGTCTTATCGGATCGATTGGACTTGATTAGCGAGGAAAGTCTGCTCACCTTCAACGAAAGCTTTCCCTCGTGAACCGCGTTTAGAAGAAGCGGAAGAATCGTCTCTAATCCCGGAAAGCCCGGTGGTGGTTTCTTGCTTGTCTTCTCCTCGAGGGTGTGCGGTGCTGGCAAAAAAACAAACAAAAACAGAAAAATTAAAAACCAAAGAGTGCCAATGAAAAACCAATGACTCAATTCGTGGCTAAGTGTCTGATGGAAAAAAAAAACATATGACTCGAGGGCTCAGAGCTATCTGCATCCGTGTTCGACGAGATAACGAAGATAATTACCATGATCCGTAGCGAAACAATCGATAATGTCCATATTGTCCCAGAGTGACTGTTGATCCTCTTGGGTACCCAGAACCGGACGTACCTGACCTTTGCCATAGCCAATTCGATCGAGATCGTTCTGACTGAGGAATAGATGATGGGGCGACACTTCGCAGGTCACGGCAAGACCCTGAATTCCCAAACGATTTAATGGAAAATCGAATCGTTCGTTGAATTTCGGGTGAACGTCGCGTGGACTCGATTCGATTGTCATTGTCAATCGATCGGAGATCACGACGAGATGGAAAGGTGAGGGGATTCGTATGAGATATTTGAAGGGGAAAAAAAAACAAATACCTTTTCTTTGGCGGCTCGAATGATCAGTATCTCGTCTTTTCGCGCCACGTGACACACGTGAATCGGCCGATTTTGACAGCTGGCCAAAAGTATAATATTTCCGGTCGTTTGTCCCTCCGCGTGAACGCACAGAGGATATTTTTTTGGCCAAGTTTCGAGATGCTGAAAGCAGCAAATTTTTTTCATACGGTTGTGGGCCAATCCAAATATCCCAAAATCCAAATCCAATGACCCAATTATAACCGGAGGATGGAAAAGTTTTTAATTGTACTGATCAGAAGAAAAAAAAAAAAAAATTTATGGCACATCTCTAGGATTTGAATGAAAGGCAAGAGGAGAGCGAGGAAGAATCTTCCGATGAGGAATAGAAGTTTCGTGCCTCAGTAAAGGAAAGAGTCCTTTTTTTCTGTTAGGAAAGAAAAAGGACCTTCCTCTATATGAGAAACCCAAGAGTCAAGGACAATAAACGTTGCCTCTATAAAGAAAGGATGAGATCATCCTCATTGAAAAATATTGAAGATTTCTAAAGGAAGAAAACAGTTTTTGGTTTACGAACAAGGGCAAGAAAGAGCTTATATAAACAAGAGGAAGAATGACGTCCTTCCTCTGCGAGGAATGGAACAGCGCTTCCTCATTGAGGAGGGTAAACCTTTCTATATGAAAATGGTTGAACTTGTACTTATGAGGGAGAGAAGAGTCTTCTGGGAAGTGAAAATTGTCATTCAATTATAAAGTAAGGATGAGGAAGAAAGAAGTCCTTCCTGTATATGAGGAATGGAGCAGTACTCAGTCATTGAGGAGTACAGTAGTCCTTTCTATGTGTAGAAATGTGCGAGTCAACGTTCTGCCGGATCGAGAAAGGTCCTTTCACTTTGAGGAAGAAACAAGTGGTTCAATTATGAAGAAGGAAGGTTACATGAGGAAGAAGGTATAGTCCTTCCTCATTGACGACGACAAGTCTGCCTGCGTCTGGAAAGGAAGAGTCCTTCCTCATTGAAGATGATGCACAATTTTTCGTGTAAAAAATATTGAGCTGGCCCGTATGCGGCAGAAAAGATTCTTTAAGAAAGAAAATCGTCCAATGAGGAATATAAGAAATAAGATTCTTTAAGAAAGAAAATCTTCCAATGAGGAATAGAAGGTTCGTGCCTCAGTGAGAAAGGAAAGAGTCCTTTTTTTCTGTTAGGAAAGAAAAAGGACCTTCCTCTATATGAGAAACCCAAGAGTCAAGGACAATAAACGTTGCCTCTATAAAGAAAGGATGTGTTCATCCTCATTGAGAAATATTGAAGATTTCTAAAGAAAGAAAACAGTCTTTGGTTTACAAACAAGGGCAAGAAAGAGCTTATATAAACAAGAGGAAGAATGACATCCTTCCTCTGCGAGGAATGAAACAGCGCTTCCTCATTGAGGAGGGTAAACCTTTCTATATGAAAAAGGTTGAACTGGTACTCATGAGGGAGAGAAGAGTCTTCTGGGAAGTGAAAATTGGAACTGGTACTTATGAGGGGGAGAAGAGTCTTTGGGAAGTGAAAATTGTCATTCAATTATAAAGTATAGATGAGGAAGAAAGAAGTCCTTCCTGTATATATGAGGAATGGAGCAGTACTCAGTCATTGAGGAGTACAGTAGTCCTTTCTATGTATAGAAATGTGCGAGTCGACGTTCTGCCGGATCGAGAAAGGTCCTTTCACTTTGAGGAAGAAACACGTGGTTCAATTATGAAGAAGGGAGGCTACATGAGGAAGAAGGTATAGTCCTTCCTCATTGACGACGACAGGCCTGCCTGCGTCTGGAAAGGAAGAGTTCTTCCTCATTGAAGATGATGCACAATTTTCCGTGTAAAAAATATTGAGCTGGCCCGTATGCGGCAGATAAGATTCTTTGAGAAAGAAAATAGTCTTTTGTTCATTAAAAAGGAAAAATCGCACCAAAAAAAAAAACAAGTCCTTTATCCATGAGGAACGGAACAGTTCTCACCGATGTAGAAGAGAACGAAACCGAGATAGATTGTTTTTTTATCATCATGAAGAAAGAGTGATAAAAAAAAATTGACCAATGACTCCAGGCAAGAAACATTTTATTTTTTAATTTTTTTGGAAGTCAAACGTCCCCTGAAATTTATATTCGTTTGAAATTCCGAAATCGCAGCAAGTTGTAAAATTATCGTCACACCAGGGCGAGAAACTTTGAGCACACGACAGGCCATACAGGCTTATCTGCATATATTCGTATAATCCACCGCGGCATACGCGGTGAGATAACTCAGGCTCGTGAAAATTATATGACCTGTGTGTGACTGTGTTTTGGCTTCGGGTGATAATATGGGCAAACGATCGATTGAGCATTCCGTGATAAATTTACCTTCATCCAAACGCTGACATCGGTCAGTCGTAGAGTCGTGAATGTCTCGTTTAGATACATCTTTAGACCAGCAGCCAGAGGAGCTAATTCCGGGGTTATGTTCCAATTGTCCGAAGATGCTCCGACAAAAATTGCGTAATCGCATCTCGCACCGGCCACAGCTCGCTAACAGAGCGCGCGCAACGATAGGTGAGATGAAAAAAAAAAAAAAAACACAAGTTTGCGGTGTTTCTCTTTAGTATCGAGAAATCAAGCCTTTTTCGATAAGGCTACAATAAAAATGGACATTATGTTTATCCGGTAAAGTTCAGGATGGGCACGCTTGCTTACCTCTTTGGCTTGGGCAAATGACTGATGATCGACAACAGGGGGATTTGTGTTTGGCATTGCGAAAATCGTCGTTACACCACCGGCAAGGGCAGCCGCGGTGCATGACGCGTAGTCCTCTTTTTCTATAGCACCGGGATCACGTGTGTGAACATGAACATCAATGAAACCGGGAAGCTTGATCATTCTTCGGGAAGTCATGCAATCGGTGTGCGTCTTCATAGGAGGCGCCTTGCCTCCTAGCATACTTATAGCCTAGGAATAGTAAGATTTTTTTTTTTTTTTGTTAATTTGGAGGACCCGATTTTATGAATGTAAACCTATCTTAACATAACTTAACTTAACTTAAACATAACTTAGGAGAAAAAAAAAGTATTTAGATCCATTGTAATGAACAAAACTATTGGGAAAATTATGGAAGTGCCATATCAAGTCCTCTGATAAGTTTTTTCACGATTATTGGCAGAAAATATTGATGCGAAAGGTTGAAAAATAAATGGTCACGAATAATAACGATATAAACTGTTACAATTGCCTTCAGAGAGTTAAGCGGGTATAATGGATATAAAAATTTGAATTTTTGATACAGCAGGGATACAGTAATAGTGACAGAAATGGTGCAAAAACAGTAATGGTTGCCGTAAAGCGACAGTAAGGGTACAGTTATAGTAAAAATACGGCGACAGTGACGGTACAATAACAGTAATAGTAGAATGACGGTAACTATACAGTGGCATCAAATGTACAGTCGCATTAAGTGTATATTGACTTTAACAGGACAGCGACAGTAACTGCACAATGACAGTAACTGTACAATGATAGTAACTGCACAATGACCGTAACTGTACAATTGCAGTAACTGTACTGTTACAGTAACGGTACAATGTCAGTAACTGTACTATTGACTTTAACAGAACAGTGACAGTAACTGCACAATGACAGCAACTGTACAATGATAGTAACTGCACAATGACCGTAACTGTACAATGACAGTAACTGTACTATTACAGTAACGGTACAATGACAGTAAATGTACTATTACAGTAACTGTACAATGACCGTAACTGTACTATTACAGTAACTGTATAATGGCAGTAACTGTACTATTACAGTAACTGTACAGTGCAGTAACTGTACCGTGCAGTAACTGTACAGTGCAGTAACTGTACAGTGCAGTAACTGTGCAGTGCAGTAACTGTACAATGACAGTAATTTTACCATGATAGCAACTGTGCAATGACAGTAACTATACAATGACTGTAACTTTGCAATGACAGTGATTGCACAATGACCGTAACAGTACCAGTAAAGTGGCAGTAACAGTACAGTGATAGTGAGAGTACAGTGGTAATAACCGTACAGTGTCCGTAATAGTACAGTGACCGTAACTGTACAGTGACAGTAAATGCACAATGCCAATAAATGTACACTGACTTTAACAGAACAGTGACAATTATGGTACACTGACGGTACCTGTACGGTGACAGTGACAGTAATAGTACAGTCGCAGTAACTGAACAGTGACAGTAACATTATAGTGACAGTGATGGTACAATAACAGTAACTGGGCAATGGCAGTAACTGTAAAATTACAGAGATTGCACAATGATCGTATCTGTACCGTGACAGTACCAGTAAAGTGTCAGTAACAGTACAGTGACAGTAACAGTATAGTGACAGTAACAGTGCAGTGTCAGTAATAGTACAGTAAAAGTACAGTCGTAGTGTTCTCGTTCTACAGGTTTTCATAAACTGCATCTTCTTTGAAAGTTTGACTGAATTTTCTTTCATTTTGCGAAATTCAGTAAATTTTGTTTTCATGGTAAAAAATTTTCAATTATACAAAATGATTTTTTAACCGTGTACATTGTCACACGGGAAATTCTGGGGATATTATCCGTCTATTGCGAATCGATAAGAGAAACTTTGGACTCTCTATTCACGCAATTAATATAATATATTACGTAATCAGTATCAGGAGCATGATGACAACGTGATTCTATGATCTTTGATTCATCAACTAACGGATGTGGATTATTGAAACATCGCATCAGTTTTATCACAAAATACTTGTAACACGTTTAATTGTCGTGGACAATTATTTATGATTACATTATTTAATAAGCAAAATTGTAATTTTCATGAAAAATAGTCAATTTGAATTTAATTTTACGACCTGAAATAATTTTTTTTTTCACATCCAAATAAATACTTATCTTTTGATAAGAGTTCGAAGATTTATGCGGATATAATTTGATTACTCACGTCGACCAAAAGTTTGGCGCATTTGACGTCAGTTACGAGTGGAACGGAGTAATCGACAGCGAGCCTCCTCGTACGATATCCATGCGTCATGAAATTTGATACTCTTCTTGCACCGCCGTTACGCATCGGAAGATTTATTACGAGATCGAAATGCTTCTTTGACAGAAAATCAGCAAGATGACGAAGCTCATTCGGGCTCGAATCTTCGCTCACGTTCTCGATGTTCTCGAACGTCCATTCCACCGATTCAACCTTTCGCACAACAAAATTATAATTTCATTCAAATATCAATAATCAAATTATATTTATTTCAGAAATTTTCCTCAAGCGAGAGTTGCATTATGAAAGTTTCGCAAATTATCTCGAGACTTTCGTTAGCGAAATAGAATCGTATTTATATTGTGAAAAAATAATAATAATAGTTCTCGTACTTTTCCAGAGGACTGTGTGTCAAGTTGATTCAAAAAGCAAAAAAAAAATGTATCACTCATTCGAGAAAAATTCCCGATTTTATAAAAAAAAAAAATAAAAAATCATTTTCTAGCATTGGAAATTAATTTAAGAAATTTCTGCTTTAAAATTGAATTGCTAGCTGTAAAAAAAAATTGAAAACAATGAGGAACAAAATGTGCACAAATGATCGATAATTCAATGCACATACGTATTATATGTGTACGAAGGAAAATTTAATGAAGTCAGCAATTTTCAAAGTGCTCGAGTGTGTTAATCCTAGGATCATCAAGAGAATTTGCTGCCTCTGACTGTTTATGGCTCAACTCGCAGATTAGATACGTTAGTTTAACTTTTTTTTTTTTATCGACGAAGCGACGTCCTTGTCGGACTGTCAATGATCAGAGGGATTAGCATCGAAGAAAAAAATCATTGTCACTGGTGATGAATGGCATAAAAATTATGTGTGCAAATATACATTCATTAATTAAACAACCTGCAGTCCTTGGCAGGTCCTTGGGTTGTTTTTTTTTTTTCAAATTCCAAATTTTCAAATTAGCATTGAAACGTAAAGAAAAAAGTTTATCATCGAAATTTACAGAAACAAACTCTTTTCATGTTATCATCCCAGTCTTTGATGTGTAAATTTCATTCATAATGGACCACTAATTTGGATTTTAAGGGAGTTCAATTTTTTTAGACTTGAGACTCTGGCGCTAGAAAATTTTTCACCAATCGTACTGTATCAGAAATTTTACGACAAAACTTTCGCAAATTATCGATAAAATACTAAGCTCGCGAATCCAATACGACGATTAAAATAAAATTTCGTGCTCGGGAAAAATTTGTGGTTCGTAAAATATTTCATAAAACTGCTCAAATTTGGAATAAAATTTTTTACTCGAAATTAAAAAATAAATAACCTGAATTTTTTTCTGCGAAGGTGTAGAAAATCAGTATTTAGAATTCGGGTGTACACTGTAGCGTTAAATGATAAATTTAGAGACGTACTTATAAGATAACGCCCTATCTAGGAATCCCGATTACAAAAGTTGAGCTCAAATAAATGAATCAATTCCGAGCTTGACGGCCCAGCGTTGTTTCTTTTTTTTTTTTTTTATTTTTCATTTTTCGACAGCTATGCGTAAGCTAACTAAGCAGCTAACATAAAACAGGAGCTCTGCTGCAGTAAACACATTCTTTTTTCATTTATGATAAAAATTGACTTGCCATATCGTGTCGAATATGTTTTACATTTTTGCTCCGTTATACAGGAAGCTTTGATTTTGTAACGAATATTTGTCTCGTTACGAAAACCACATTTATAAAAATAAAAAAAGTATCTGGATGTGCGAGTATGGGTGTGTCCGTTCGAATTTCTCTGTTCGTACTATCAGTTCAACGAATTTTCAGCTATCACGATTGAAACATCCTGCAGCCATGTGTCGCATCGGTGAAGGACATTCGATATCAAATGTGACGAAAATCCAGAATGTGATTCAGATTTAATGAAATATTTAATACTTCGAATAAATATACGTAATGGCTTCGATCTTTGAAGTTAAGTAGTACTGGCCGGGGCAAATACTGGGATGGGTGGATTGCGCGCTGATTAAGAAGCAGGGAGACTGCTTTTCTGAGTTCCCGATGGTAATAAAACTGAAACTCAGTAAAATATAGCCACCTGCATATTGGTAAGGATTTCCGCAATTTCCTCCTGTACCGGACCTCGTGCAAATGCGATACAGTATAGTGCGTTAGGAAAAGAAAGGGTCTCAAGGAACAGTAATGGAATGGAAATGGAAAATGGAATGGACATGGGAACGAAAAATGTAAGTGGGAGGAAAAAAGGAAAAGGACGTAAAAACCCGAAAAGGGTGTACGATGGATTGCACTAATAATAAAAAAATAATAATAATGATAATCGTATGATAACAGTACAGTTGCAGTATTGTAAAATTACAGTAATAATACAGTAACACTACAGTAATAGTATAGTAACGATACAGTTAAAGTAACGGTACAGTGAAGTAAGAGTACAGTACAGTAACAGTATCAGTACAGTGGAGTAAGAGTACAGTACAGTACAGTAACAATACAGTAACAGTATTGGTACATAACAGTAACGGTACGGCAACGGTATCAGTATAGTGCAGTACACTATATAGGAACGGTGCAGTATCGACAGCGATACAGTAATGTGATACACTCAAGGTACAGTATGATAATGGTGCAGTAATGGTACAATGAGTACAGTGAAGGAACAATATAGTAGAGTGCGATGCAGTAGAGTAACGGTACAGTAGAGTAACAGTATCATTACAGTACAGTAACAGTATCGGTACAGTATAGTAACAGTATCAGTACAGTAACAGTATCAATACAGTATAGTAACAGTATCAGTACAGTGCAGTAAAAGTATTAGTACCGTGCAGTAACGGTACACTATATAGGAACGGTGCAGTATCGACAACGATACAGTAATGTGATACACTCAAGGTACAGTATGATAATAGTGCAGTAATGGTACAATGAGTACAGTGAAGGAACAATATAGTATAGTGCGATGCAGTAGAGTAACGGTACAGTAGAGTAACAGTATCAGTACAGTACAGTAACAGTATCGGTACAGTATAGTAACAGTATCAGTACAGTAACAGTATCAATACAGTATAGTAACAGTATCAGTGAAGTACAGTAACTGTATCAGTACAGTGCAGTAAAAGTATTAGTACCGTACAGTAACGGTACACTATATAGGAACGATGCAGTATCGACAACGATACAGTAATGTGATACACTCAAGGTACAGTATGATAATAGTGCAGTAATGGTGCAATGAGTACAGTGAAGGAACAATATAGTAGAGTGCGATGCAGTAGAGTAACGGTACAGTACAGTAACAGTATCAGTACAGTACAGTAACAGTATCGGTACAGTATAGTAACAGTATCAGTACAGTAACAGTATCAATACAGTATAGTAACAGTATCAGTACAGTGCAGTAAAAGTATTAGTACCGTGCAGTAACGATACACTATATAGGAACGGTGCAGTATCGACAACGATACAGTAATGTGATACACTCAAGGTACAGTATGATAATAGTGCAGTAATGGTACAATGAGTACAGTGAAGGAACAATATAGTAGAGTGCGATGCAGTAGAGTAACGGTACAGTACAGTAACAGTATCGGTACAGTACAGTAACAGTATCAGTACAGTATAGTAACAGTATCAGTACAGTACAGTGCAGTAACAGTATCAGTACAGTATAGTAACAGCATCAGTACAGTACAGTAACAGTATCAGTACAGTGCAGTAAAAGTATTAGTACCGTACAGTAACGGTACACTATATAGGAACGGTGCAGTATCGACAACGACACAGTAGCGATACCGTAAATGCAGAGTACGATAACGGTACAGTAATGGTACAGTAGTGATACAGTACGGTAGTGAAGGTACAGTAACGGTAACAGTAGAGTAACGGTACCGGAACGATGCAGTAACAATAAAGTTACATTTATAGTACAATTACAATTACAGTAGGTACTGTTTCGATTGGGTTGGGTAATTAACAGGAATTTTTTTTTCGGAAAAAAACCCAATCAACCGGAAAGTTTTTCGTCAAATTCCCTATTTTTTTTTTTTTTTGTTCCAACTGTCGCCATCGTTCCGATTCTAAACATTTTTACAAAATTACATTCAATATGTACGAATACTTATTTAAGAAAAAAACCAACGACTTTGAATTTACCGTTTCTGATAAATAGGCATCATATCCGCGCACGGACGACCGTCCTTAGACAAAAAAAATATACCCATAAAATAGATTTCTTTTTTTGCTGAAAGAATTTCCTTTCCGTTCGTTCAAATATGTAACAAAATGTCCTGAAAATTTGAAATGCGTCAATTTCATAGTTCCCTCGGGGAAAAAAAAATGGCTAATAAACATTTTTACTTCAACTCGTCAGTTGGAGGTGCCCAGCTTCAAAAGTAGATCTGGCCTAGTCAAGCCCTCGATAGTTTCTGGACTGCGTCCCAATCGAAAGCTTGGTCAGGACTAAATACTTGCCAGGACCTTATCGAGTCCGGATATATAACTCGTGAAAAATTATATCAGGGAAGCACCCGCTGTCACGATTTCCCGATGAAATTCTCCTATCGTTCATTGTCACTGTTCGCTTATTCTGTATTATCATTACTCGGAATATCTCATTTGTGTTATTGAAATGTTCGATTACAAAGAAGCGCATCCAGGTATATATACATTTTGTTCAATTTTTAAATCGCAGGATCGATTTCAGCAAGCTCAGGATTTAATCGTGAATATATAAATGACGATTGCGATACCGATCGTTTCTCCTCGATCACTATTTTTTTGTTTTTGTTTTTTTGTTTTGTTTTGTTTTTTTTTTTTTTTTGTAATCTCGCATACCAACCCCTTCCCCGTTGAGGCCGCTTCCCTAACGTTTCACCTGCCTCATATATGTATGTGTATCGAAGCTACCATGAATTTTTTTTTCGTTTCTCGCCCAATCGAGCGTACGTGGTCTCTCGGTGTCGTCAGTAACTTTATCATCGATATCCCGATAGGTGATGTCCAATTAAAAGCGTTCGCTGTCGTTTGATAACGAAGATAGGTATTTTATCGCCCGTTGAATTGCAAGATGTAGGCTATTCCGGTGTGTTCTTTGAGTCTCGAACGTCTCGGTCAGTCGTTATCGGGGAAGCCCGCGCACGAAACGCGACGCGACAAAATAAGAGACCAGCCAAAGGTAATTTGCGGTAGAAAATTCGGGAAATCGTTTGGCAAAAAGGCAACGGGAACGTAATAAAAAGCGGGGGGAAAAAAAAAAAAAACTTTGAAGCGCGGGTTTTTCGTTTGGGTTGAATCCTTTCGGGCTTGTTCGAGGGGCCTCTTTGAATCATGATGATGGGAAAGTCGAGTGAGCAACAACGAGTTCAGTGAACCCACCTCGGGTATCTTTATGATACGTGGGGTCAAAAAGTATCGTCGATTTGACGTCGAGTCGTCGTCGTCGTCGTCGTCGACGAGAGAACGACGAGACAACGTTATCGGGTGACCGGACCAGGTTTTTCCCAGAAAGAAGGAAAAAAAAAAAAGTTTCAACGATCCGTACACGTTTAATAAGGGAACTATCGGGGCCTATGTATCCTCGGTGATGACCGATAATTTCTTGAAATTGATCACACTGGGAATGGGCAACGCAAAATCAAAGCGCAAGGATCGTCCCGGAAGGAACAAGGCTCGCTCGGCTGGCAAAGGTGCTCATGGTCCCCATACTACGAGGGATCATGATTTTACAATTGACATTCATGAACGATGGTCCGAGGACACCGAGCTCAAGATAATTAGGCGCACCATAGACAAGGATCCCGAGATGTTTATCCTCAATAATCTCATGATGTGCGTCCAGTTCTTCGAGAATTATGACGAGTAAGCGCGCATAGAGAAGCATTTACGTAAAAGAAAAAGAAAAATGATAATTGAATTGCAAATATGAGAATAAATGAAAGAATGAGAATGAAAAATCGCAGAGTGCGGAAAAATGAGCATATAAATGAGCCCAGGGTGAACCGTGCAGTTTGCATTTTTTTTTTTTTTTAAACAAACAATTTTTTTATTCTCACGAAATTTATAGGCATCAAACATACCCCAGGGTTACTGGAGTTGCGTAAAAAAAAAAAAAAAAAAACTCGTATTGATAGACCGAAGCTTACTGGACTTTGACCGATGGACATTTCATTTTTCGAAACATTCAAAATCTCATGAGACGATCTTTATCGATTTTTTTTTTTTTTTTTTTCAATTCAATATCAAACATTCCTCAAGTCTATTCGAGCTGTGCGCGAAATTTCTACTCGATATCACAAAATTTGCAAGAGTAGGAGCGTTTATGAAAATTAAAAAAAAAAAGAAATTATTTCCACAAAAATCGTATCGTTTGATTTTTACAAAAATTGTAACAAACATGGAGGAATAATTGCTCCAACTGTGTGCCAAATTTCGAGCTGTCATGTCAAGTGCTTCTCGAGCTATAACGATTCGGATTCCCTAAAACTGGACACGCTACCACATCCGAATATTTTATCCGAACATGATTTTTCGAAGTTTTAGAACATTTTTAACCGAGCATTGAAAACTCAAAAAGGATTTTTTTTTTGTTTTCGTCTGCGAGAACAAAGTTTCATCGATTAAGAGGCAAAAATCACTCTTCTCTTCATTTTTTCCAAACGTTCCCCGCCCTCTCGAGTAATTTTTCAATAAAAAATGTCTTTCCGCAAATTTGGAGTGGCCGAAATGTGTGATCTCGATTTTAAAAAAAGAATCCAGCCTGGCAAGCGGGGTATCGTTTGAAAGAGCACGCTTCGAGTATTGCAAGAAAATAATTTTAACATTTTTATTTTCATGATTTTTAATAATATCCATGCAAAGATCAAAGAATGAAGTATCTTCGTGTTTGATCGGTTTTTCAACATCGATATATTAATATTCAGCTCGGTAGCTGAATATTGTTTCACGCGATCGTTAAGCATTTTTAACGATATCTCGTCTGGTACTTTCTACAATTTTTTTTTTTAATCAATGAAAAATAAAATATTAGGATTTCTTTGGAATTTCGAACATGAAGCCTCTCGATCGATCAAAAGTTTGTTGCAAAGAAAGAAATAAAAGTCGATTACTCGTGGTATACCAACGAATAATATTTTATCTTCTCTGATAGATAGCGTCACACTACTGCTGGCGAAATTCTGACTCAAAATTTATCGATCAGTCCTAGGCTTGGGCCACTTCAATTTTGATAACGAAAAAAAAAAAAAGGTTGATGCGAAAGATAAATGAAATATTTGATAATTCGGATTGCGTGACCGCAATATGTTAAATCTGAAACTGTCAACTAGTGCAAATATTACTGTCGAGACGAACGATATGTAATCTGATGATCACGATGATTAAAGATGATGCGTCATACTTAAATTAATTTCGCATATTCAGTACATATTTTGGTTTTGTATTTTGCTTAGATCTTTCATATTATATTGAATCCGAGCATTGGAGTAGAAAATTACAAGTTTTAATGTAAATCGTATGATACGTATGGAACGAAAGGTTTCGTCAAAAAAGCACGATGAGAAATAATTTGATGATTCTCGCAGGGAGATCAGCGGTATAAGGGACACGTTGGTCTCGTCGAGAGAGGCAGAGCTCAACGCGCGTTTTACATCGCAAAAACATGCCCTCGTACCCGACGTGCTACAGCAACACGTGGCACGAAAAATCGACTTTACATATATGCTGCCAAATCTTGAGCACACGATCGAGCATCTTCAGCCAATTCGTATATACGTTGTCTTTGATAATATCGAAGTCACCGAGAAGAGCTACGCATCGGCCTACTGCACCCTCAACGAGACAATCACTTACAGCATGCAATTGAAGCCGAGTCGTAGCCACAAAGGTAAAAATAGATCATACAAAATATAGTGGAGAAAAGAGAGAAAGGCGATTCTGTCAAGTTACAATGATTGTTAGCTGGTTATGGAAAATAACATCTATTAATAATCAGTCCCGAATTTTCCCAAATGATTCGAAATTTTCAATGAGATTTATGGAATAGCTTCTATAAGGGACATTGATTTATCAGAACTTTTACGTGACCTTAAATCGATGGCACTGACGAAAAATTACTTTTGAGGATGGTCTGCGTGATGGGAAAGTAAATGATCCCCAAAAACTTCGTGACTCTGCCGTCTTCCGAAGACAAACTGTCAAAATGTCCGAACGCTCTGCTTGTCAGTCTCAGTCGTACAGTCAATTCTATTTGGGGGCTTAATGGTTGGAATTTTCGTCAAACTGTCAACTATATCAATCAATTAATTCTGTCAATCAACCGGTATCATCAATTAGTCAGTACTGTCAATCAACCGGTACGGTTGATCAGCCGTTCATCAGAACGATGGAAAATCTGTCAAATTTTAGCTCAATCTTTGCGCGAATCAAGTAAATCTAATCGGCTAGGGGCGCCATCAATATTTCGAGGGATAAACCGTTGTTCATCCAACCGAATAATCTGAAACTATCCTAAAAATAAAACTCAAAGTATTTACCGGTTGTCAGGAAAGTGGACTCTGTAGAGCCGAGATTCTTCTTGCCCTTGTGCATGCACAATCTCAATGACTAATACCGGTCACCAAAAATCTACTGCTAAATAATATATATATATCTTCGATGCGATATTTTCCCTAGGTTACGTTCAACTGCAGCGTCTGGAAGTAAATCCATCGAAGAGGACAGCGAGCGCCGACGATCTTAGGATTCCTGCGATTGCCAATGGAACGAGGGACGAGATTTATAGCGATGGTGATAGCATTTACGGCAGTAAATCCAGTAAGATCGATGGTGCAGCAATTGCGAAAAGTAAAAATGCGAATCATGACAATAACGACGAAAGGGCTTATCGACAATACGGCTCGCAGGAAAATATCTTCGAATCTGCGAGAATCGTTCGGGCCAAGGGCGACGATGCCAGTGGTCCCTCGTCGGAGGAAAATTATGGCAAGCACGATGTCGCGGGAATTCGCGACGAGGGTACAACGAAGGTAAAACCGGCTGAAACGAGACGCGGTAGATCAAAAAATTCTGGAGGACAATACGGCAGTACGAAGCTCGTTTGTTCGGCCAATGAAAGTCTTGCTGGTAGCACGAGTTCCGGCTACAGATCGGGCAATTACATGGACATCGACAGCGATTGCAGTTATGCCCAGACGACGTACAGCAATACGCCGAAAACATCGAAGAGCTCTCTGAACAACGCAAAGTCGGAGATTTTTTCCACCAAAATACCGGATCAGTGTTTCAGAAAAGTGGAATATCGGGCTGACGGTACAATCTACGATGCTCGCAAGGAGAGAAAACAAAAGATGACGGTGAAGGAGCAGCGAGTACGACAGGCTCATCAGAGCCGTAATTATCACGTTTGGTATCTCAACAGTATGAAATTTATGAAATATTTTTGTCAATTGTTCACCGAACAATTGGCAATACCGATGGGCTTTGATCCTGAAACGGATGACGACGCGCATGGCTGCGTTATTTATCGCGACAAAGTCGAGATACTCGAAGGTACGATGAGCACGAAACTCGAGACATTCGAGATCGTACCTTGCATAAGCTCCCAATGGCCCCAGTGCGCACAAGAGTGGATTCGCCGATCGAGATATTCCTGGCCGCATTGCGACGTTATTGAGAAGGTCAAGGAATACGGCTGTCACATAATACCCGAGAGTTCGATTGCCGAAAAATCATCGGGCAAGCTTCACGATCTCGAGTGGCAATTGATATTTCCAGCTGCCGAACGTTATCTCGAGACTTGTCTAACCTATCCGCAGGTCAGGGTTTATCTCATGAGCCTGATGCTGCACAAAACTTTCATAAGACCGGTCGATTTGATCTTCGGGCTTACGACATCGCACATCAAGAATCGATTGTTCTGGCTGATCGAGGACAACGATAGGGCCGACAAATGGATGGAGAATCGAACGGGAGAGTCGCTGATGAGATTGCTAAATTCGCTGTATCGATCGATAAGCCAGGACGAGCCAAATCTACCGGATTATTTCATCAAGGAGAAGAATCTCTTTCAGGAAAACTCGTGTCTGTTACGCACGCAGAAGCAGCTCAAGAGAATAATCGAGAATCCGGTAATGTATGTTTTTCATGCAATGGAGAACATAAGATACAGGCATAGCCGTACCTTCTTTCCGCGTTTGAATTACGAGGAATTATTAAGGATACTGACGGTCGACAAGCTGACCCTCGTGCATCCAGAATTATCGCCGCAGAGGCCAGTCTCGGGGGATAGCGCCGGCAGCTTCGACAAGGATTACGATCAAGTCGGAGGCTTGTGGGATGATGTTAAACAGAAAAATTTCAAGGCAAAAGCACGAGCGAGGAAACCCGTGACCAACAAGAGCCTGATCAATCCGCGGAAGGCCGACGATCAAGTGGTGGAGATTCCGGTAAGTTAGGTCTTGATGACTTTACCGTTGTGTTTAATTTGGGGAAATGGTTTCCGATGGAAACCTTTTCTGGTTCTTTTTTGGACTTTTCCCGGGCCTCTTCCATGGACCTTTTCTGGCTCTTTTCTAGACCTCTTCTGAACCATCTCTAGACCTTTTCTGACTCTTTCCGGACCTTGTCCGGACCTGTTCTAAACTTTTTATCAACCTCTGTAGGGAACTTTTTTGAATCTGTTCTGAACCTTTTATTAACCTCCTCCGGTCTCTGATATATGTTTCCATGAGAAAACTTTTCTGAATAACGTTGCGAATTTCGAATTCGATACAAGCACCAAAATTTTGGGATACAAAATAGTTGAAATTAATGATGCGCTTCAGAATATTCGTTATTTTTTATAGAAGCGTTTTTTTTTTTTATCGTTGTTGTAAATTGTATTAAGATTGTTTCTCTTTATAAAACAGACACGATGTGCCAGCATGGAGCCCCAGAGGCTGGCATCGCTGCTCGATTTCTTTATCAAGCATTTCATCAAAATGGCGGAATGTTGCCACAAATACGGTGCTGTACCGCAGAAAATGGCATACGTGGAGCAAGCCGAGAGACTCTCGGTTCTGCTTACGGAGCATCAGCTCTACAAGGACGACGCCAAAACATATCTCGAGAGACTCTGCTCGCTCAAGAGGCGAGCTGCTAATTCAAGAACGCAGATAGAACGACCGGAAACACCGAAAAGAAATCCCGACATGCCGGTCTTCACGAGGGCATGGAAGGATCGTTATCAGACGCCCGATATTCAGGAAGAAATCGTTGCCGTTGTCGATCAAGAATCGGAACAAGGCGAGACGAGCGAGACTCTGCGTCCGTTGACCAGAGTCATGATACACGAGGAAAATACGAAAATTCCGGAAAGCGTGGAGCTTCGTACGTCCGAAAACGTCGCGACAGCGGAAAAACAAACAGCCGGAAAAATGAGAAGCGCCCGCGTCGTATCGCTCACCGACCAACCGGAAGAATCATTCTTAACGGAAACGACGTATATTTAATTGTAAATCTAATGTAAATTTTTACAATTATAGTCCAATTAATTTGGGGCCACTGGAAAAACCGTCGAAGTCGAACGAAAGAGTCGTCATTTGCGAGAGTGATCGATCCACGAAGATTTTTATTTTGAAAATATAAAAAAATATAATATATAAGAAAAATGTTTTGTAGCCAGACAAAAGCGATCTAGGCAGCAATGCCTTGAAGGTATCCAGACCGTTACACGTTCACGTGAATGATGAAGAATTCCCGGATACCAATTAGCTCCGAATCTCATGAGCAATGGAAAAAAAAAAAAAAAATACAATACCCAAACCGATTTTTTTTTTATTTCCACGGATTTTTGATGCCCGGGTCCTTGCGGTATCCCGAATTGTCAGAAAATATAATCATATTCACGAAAAATATTTCTGGACTGTGCGAAAGCGGATCTTGCGTAAAATAAAAATGGCTGTATCACGAAAAAAAAGGCCTTGAACGACTGTGCTCAAATTTTGCACGAAAGCTGAAGCTCCACCTTGTCAACTGCAGTTATTGTGTAAATTACCCGTCGATTCACGATTTCGTGGGATTCAAAATTTTTCGAAAAAGATCGGTGCTCGCTCGAGCTTCAGCAAAAAAAAAAATCCGAATTATCATCATTTGGATTTTTCTAGATAGTAGTCTGGTTCTTGCAAGGAGAACCAGAGTTCTGTTAAACTGGACTGGTTGTAAAAATGTGGACGCGTCAAATTTCACCTTTTCATAATTTACTAAAACCAAATTATCGTAATTTGGAGTTTTGAGATCGCGTCTTATCTCTTGGCAAGAGAGGAACGGAGTTCGTGTACTGGATTGGCTGGAATATTGTACGATAAAAATTCATCAACTCGCTGCTGTTGATTAGCTGAGCTCAAGTACAGGCTGAAGAAGATGAGCTCTAAGGCTATACTTGGAGAACAATATTATAATTCGGAAGGGTTAACCGCGAATTATAACCTCAAAAAATATGCCGCGTGCTATGCCCAGTCAAAAATCTGGACGTCCATTCTAAATCTAGGACGTCCTAGGGGATCCAGATTTTTGACTGGGTGAGCGTCTTGGGTGTATTTTGGCGGACAATCCTAGCCCAAAAAGCAACCGTAAAAAAACTATAAAATAACCGGTTGCTTTGTGCGAAAAACTAACCGATTTGCAACCGATTCGTACCGATTCGTACGTTGTAACCATTGCTGGAAGTCGCAGTTGGTTTTGCAACCAATGAACAAACGTCTGAGCAACCATCGGAAATCGTTGAATAGGTGACCGTTGCTTTTGGTGTTATTTAGTGGTTACTTTTCCGGACAAAGCAACCGGCTACGAGTTGGTTGTTTTATGGTTATTTGGCACAAAAACAACGGTTACTATTTCGGCGGAGGAAAGCAGCAGCTTGCTAACGCGAGAGCGGTCCATTCGAAGCCCCCTTGCGGATTTCTGGCAAAGTGCCAAAAACTCACCGGATTTCTAAACTCAATGTTTCTCGGGCTAGATTGTCTTTGGGTTGGAATTGTCTTTCATTCGAAATATAATAGCCAATATAGTGGATAAAAATGTCTACCCTACGGTGATTCCAATAAAAATTGACTTACCTCTTTTGTACCTTGTCACATGTAAATATATATACATTCGTTAGGAACAATATGAGCCATGTTCGAAAATTATTGCTTTTTCACAATACGTCTATATAAGTCTTAGTTTTTTTTTTAACTCACCCCGACACCATGCTCGGTATAAAAATCCGCTGTTCCCATACTAGCGTACAATTTGTAGCCCATTTTATGAAGATTCTCGATTGACGGTAACAATTCCATCTTGTGCTATTGACAGAGAAGTGGAAAATTAATTTATTTCCTCCACGTGAGAATAAAACGTGACGCGACACGTTTGAAACTTTGATATTCAAAAAAAAAGGAAATGTAACCGCGCGTACCTTAAAGCTGCCGATGGAAAGAAGAATTCCTTTTTCCGGTATGTGAAAACCGGTACTCATCATACCCTTCAGATAAGCCTCGTATCGATTGTCACCGAAACAAGCTACTTCTCCGGTTGACGCCATTTCGACACCCAGCATCACATCCGCTCCTAGCGGTGTTAACATTTTTTTTTTTTTTTATAATTCATTACCGGCTCAAACGGTTATTCCGATAAGATTACTTTTCAAAGAAAGCTCAAATATGTGTCATTGGACGTTATTATAGTTGATTATTAGGGTGAAAAGCAGTTCACTGTCAATAGTTACGAGGTGCTCCTTTTATTGAGGCATTGATTTTTTGCTTTTCATAAAGCTAAAAAAACAACTCTTTTACGATTTCGATTTGCCAATTTAAAAATCCGGTTTATATTTTCGATCAGCTGATTTTGGCAATTTTCGATGTCGCGAATGTTCTCGTAAACTTGAGAAAATTACTTGACCAAACTTGGCAAGCCAATTTTGTTTATTATGACCTGTGTTTTCGATAATAAATAATTATGATCGGATATAAACTCGTAGAGATAATAGATTTTTTACGAGACAGGTCGTTTGTAATTATCGAAACGATGCAGTCGTTCGATTATCGACTATTCTATGCTTTCATATACGCAGCTTACTTCACATCGCCAGTTTTGCCGTGCGGAACGCTGGAGTGTTCGCGTTTTTTTTTTTCCTCCTATATATGAGGTTATGTTTTTTATCATTGGGAATTTGAAGAATACGTTGCCTCTTATTCCTGTAGCGTTGAAGCCAAATGTGAGGACACGTAATAAATTAAAGGCACACCGAAAATTTCGATCTATTTTGTTGACGGGAATCGCTGAATGATAATTCAGTTAAAATTTAACAAGTAAATGGGCATATATGTTTTCCGAAATTCTGCATTTTTGTTTTCCATAATTCTGCATAATTTGCCCGAAAAAGATGTACTAAAAAGTTAGAGTTCAATGGAAGCTTCGTGAACGTAAATTGACGCTCATATAGATGGCCTGCTTGCATATAAACCGATTCATCGGCCAACCGGTTTGCCATCCCAAGACTCAAGATTTTACGACACGCGACGCACATGCAATATCGTCCTGGGATCAGCTACGTTTTAACGCTTTCATTCAATTTTTAATTCTCTCCATTAATCAAAGATCTGAGTTTAAAAAAAAAAGCTATTTTTACTGAAAACTAATAGACTCTGGTGAAAATTCATAACCTAAAAGTACGACACGTCGACCAAATTGTCAGCGATCGAGTGGTAAGTGCATTTTTATCTTTGCAATTCTTAACCTTACGTATAAAAATTACGTAAAAAAGATAACGACACAATTCCTTCCGTCATCCTCATGTATTATTTTGGTTGATCTAATGCTTGTTATTTGGTCATTTCCGGTTGGATTAGAAATTAGTGATCTCAAAAACTGTCCTTGTAGAAACACTATTTAAAAAAAAACTAAGTCGTTCTGATAAAAAAAACTACCGTGCTTCGAATTTTTAAGAGGCTTTTGAATAATAATAATAATATCGTATAGTTTTTCTGGATTCTCTATGGTAAAGGGGTTGATGGGTTTTTTGCATTTTTTCATATCAATGCATTTACATGCCTGAGTGTGCCTGCGATGTAGAAATTTTAATTCGATGCTATTGCGCAGAACAAATATTCTCACTCTTGTAGTAAATTTTTCTCTGCGCATTCACATTTTACCAAAAATTTTCTCTGCAAATTCTGCGCAAGGGCATCGCATCGAAATCCCTATATGCTGAGCTAAAAGAAGTTTCCTTATTAAGAGAAAGAGACCTTGCAAGGGCAGTTTGTTTCATCTGCGCAATGTTACAATCTTACATGCAGGTGAAAAATGGAATATTTCATTTACTTTAGTGCTCTCCGAGGAATTTTTTTTACAAACTTTTCAGATTTCATATATGCGTTGCAGTTTAATTTTCAAAAATCTCAAAGCAATAATTTCCTCAGTTTTTTTTGGAAAATATAGTTTTGCGTATACAAAAGCGAGCAAAACGATATTTTACAAACCCCATTTAAAAATATTCTTTCGGCTTTGAAGCTTCCTTTGGGCGTAGTGAAAAATCCATTCGGCATAAAATCTAAGTCATAATGTAAATAAACTTTAACCCTCATAACTCAAATTTTTTTTATCGCCCTCCCACTCTCGTGTCTGCGCGCATGCGCTTTAATCGGCATTCACGGAGTACGCGCGCGAAATTCAAACTTGCGTTTGTGTTTCCATGAATCACGTAACTTTGACGATCTGGCAACGATAAATTTCAAAAATTTCCTGAGTTTATTGAAGATTTGAAATTTTTTATTCACGATCAAAACATTTAGATAGAAAAACCAATCTTTGTAATCAAGATACGAATATTTTCGAGAAATTTGAAGCGAATGCGACCGCTGCACCAAAACTGTAGTTGAACGACTACGTTCACTACATCTGTTCCACTGTGTCAACGATCGCTGTGCACAGTTTTACAAAAAGTTTTATAAGTGAAATTACGTTGCCCCACTCTGGGCAAGAGTTCAGGGTCTTTAGTGTTGAGAAATAATGAAAAGGTTAGTTGAGTCATGGATATTGGTCTCCATGCCAGCAAATAAAGAAATGAGAGCAGATGAATTATGGGAATTCAAGTTACGAGAGCTTTTTGAAAGAAAAAAAAAAAAAAAACTTACCAGCCAGACGTGAGAATGAGAACTGCGGTACTTTGACGCCAACTTTTCCACAACCGGTGAGTATATCCACCGGATCGACCGTTTCGCCGACTATCAGACGCGTTGCCATTGCGACAAAATCATGATCGAGGGTTTTTGATACGAATGGAAACGATCGAGAGACGCGAACGTTGCATTCAATGACTTTTAGCTCATTGTCCTGTGGATCCAATTAATATGAGTTACAGAAATGTCAGAACATAAGAAGCAAAGATACAGGAATAGATTCAGCGGCAGAATCAGATTTCAGTCCTATTGATATTTTTTTCGAAAATTGTGTAAGGACAGAATTTTTTAAGAATTGTGAAGTAACCCAAAAAAAATAGCTAACAGAATGTTTGCCTGAATCTAGCAGAATCTGAATCAACTCAATCTAGCAAAGAATATTTTATTCGACTTTCCAACTAAAGGAGAGAGTACTATGACTATCAGAACGAAAAGGCTATCAAAAAGGGGGCTAGGAACTGTGGTAGATTTGTAAGCGGACAAACGGTCTTGTGCTTACGCGAGAGCACTGACACTGAAGCCATCTGGCGGATTTCCAGCGCAACCGCCAGATCCTCGTCACGAGCAAGGAAAAGTTATCCGGGAACTCGAAAACTTTTGCTTGAGACGCCATTGCGAATAATTTCATAGATCTTTTTCGATTATTGTGCTCAAGACATCGTATCGTGTTCCAAAATTAAGAGTGTCCGGATGTTACGTATGAATTCTTATGAAATTATTTTTTTTTTCTAGAAGTCGTAGAAACGTCTCTCAAAGGACATATCTTAGAAATCTTTAAGATATTTTAGCTTGTTCTTACTATTGATGTTCAATACAAAACTTGACGAGTAATTGATAAAATTCTAAAAAAAAATTAACACTTTTAACATTCTACAGCAACTTATCTTCCGCCAAGAGCTTCTTCTCCACAATCTTATAGTTTAATTTTTCATCCTGCTTCGAGCAACTAATTATAATTATAATTACACAGGGGCGATTGAAAAATATGTGTCGCAACTTACTTTGGCGATCAGCTGCATGTTGAAGGGTCCCGTTACATCGAGAGCAAGAGCAATTGCTTTCGTGATACTCTGTATCTTCGCCAGTGTCTCGGGATTTATGTCCTGCGGTGGGGTTACGAGTGTCGCATCACCCGAGTGTACACCAGCATTTTCAACGTGTTCCGAGACAGCCATGCAGAATATCACACCCTGATAAGCCACAGCGTCAACGTCGATCTCTTTTGCTTCGAGAATAAATTTCGATATTACAACCGGATGCTCGTTGCTGACGTCACTCGCATTCTTCAGATACGACTCGAGATCGTGAGCTGAATGAGCCACATTCATGGCAGCACCGCTCAGAACATACGATGGCCTGACGAGGCAAGGATAACCGACCTCCTCGCAAAATTCAATCGCCGAATTCAGATCCGTCAGTTTCTTCCAACTAAAATATTTACAATAATGATCTTCTTGCCGTCCCCACCGAAAAATTCGTGGTAAAATTAACCGCAAAACGAGTCTTGATTAAAAAATTGCCTTACCGCGGCTGAGAGACTTCGATGCGATCGAGGGTCCGTGAGAACTTGAAACGATCCTCGGCTTCGTCGATATTGATCGGCGAAGTACCAAGAATCTTTGCCTGCTGCTTGTGAAGATCCATGGCTATGTTGTTCGGTAATTGACCGCCCATCGATAGAATAATACCAACGGGATTCTCGAGAAGGTAAATGTCCATTACGACCTCGAACGATATTTCCTCGAAGTAGAGACGATCCGACATGTCGTAATCGGTGCTCACGGTTTCGGGATTGTAATTTACCATTATCGTCTTACGTCCGAGTTTGCGTAATTCGCGAAGACAACTGACCGCGCACCAGTCAAACTCGACGGAGCTACCGATTCGATATACACCGGAACCTGTAAATGAAAAAAAAAAAACAATATTACTCGAACGATCTCCGAAGATACAAATAATATTTGAGGAATCCAATACATGAAAATAAACGTACGAGTGAAATATTTGAGCTTTTTAAAAAAAAAATACTGCTCGAAGAACTCCGAAATAATGAAAACCATATTCACAATCGGAATAATTTATTTTCAATCAAGTTCAGCGCTGCAAAAATTCTCTCGTTTTCAGGTTTTCACAAGGCTTTGGTTCCACCGATAAATCAAATTTGCCTCGCAAGGTCTCATTTCCTTTGTGAGAATATTGTTTGTGATTGTGGTATGAGATTTTCCATTTGAAGCTCATGCACAAAAGATATAATTACTCTTGGGGTAAATTTTTCTTGTCGCAGCAATGCTTTAACATATTTGCTCCGTAACTTCTGCGCTTTTATAATGAAATTCGTGCACTCGGGAAACGGAGAATCTTTTTATGAAAAGAATAAGACTTATGCAGCCAATTTGATTAAACGGGACAATCTAAACCTTACTGCAAGTTTAAAGTTCTACGGTATATGTGCAGTGATGAAGCAAAATTTTTTTCATCCGTGCAGTTCGCGTCTTACAATGAGTTGAAAGATGAAAGAAATTGGACGAAGAACTGGGCTGGAAAAAAAAATGTGATTTCTTCGAGGAGTAAAAGTAGTTAAGGACCCAAATTAAAGTGCACTCCTTACCAATGACCATCGTATAATTTCCCGGGAATTCAATGTCGTGAGCCGAACCGTTGTACGTCAGATACAAATAATTTGTTGTAGCCGGCCATTCGGCAGCGACCGTGTCAATTTGTTTGACGAATGGACAAATATTGCTCTCTCTTCGTTGCTTACGAATATCGAGCGTTGCTCCTTTAACGGCAACGGCGATCTGTTTGTCGGAGAAACCAAATTGCTTAGCCCCGAGTAGTACAGCGGGCGTGAGCTTCGCTAGACCAAGATTTTCCAGCAGTGAATAGTACTCAATGATGTTCCTCATCTTTTCGAGAAACCAACGATCGATTTTCGTCAGTTCATAGAGACGATCAACTGTGTAGCCAGCTTTTATGGAAGCCGCAAGAACGAACATTCTCTTGTCCGTTGGCTTCTCCAATTCTTCCTCGTTGACCGACTTGACGTAAGGATCAAAACCCGTTACGTTGTCATCGACCATGCGCAGTGCTTTTTGAAAAGCTTCCTCGAATTTTCGCCCAATCGCCATCACCTCACCGACGCTCTTCATCGAACTGCCGATCTACGAATGGGAGAAAGGTCATCAACAAAAACGACGATGAAAATTTAAGAATCACGCATTTCACGGTGGTTTTTCTTTTCTTCCGTTGTTCCCCTTAGTCCCCTGGTCATTCACCGATTAGCGGATCAGCTCGGGTACTGTGACCGTATCTATATTTAATTTTGACATTTTTTTGTACCCGAGCCAGTCTCCCTTGGTGCGGCAGCAGCCGGTATCTCCAACTATCTCACACTCGCACAAGGGCACGGGAAAACTGCGAGAAATCCGTGCCGATACAAATGTCCGTGTTTATTCTTAAATCTTTTGGCGTTGGTATGAGAGAAATCGTGGGGTATGGGGTTTCGTGTCGATTGATCCCGGTGAACCGATCCTGTGACACTTGATCGCAGACAATCGGTCCCACGATAATTTATCCCAACTGATCACAATGACAATTTTCTCCAAAAGATATACGAAGGCTCATAGCATGAACACGCTTCATATAGAGTCAAATAATACAACGTTTATCGATTGTTAAATGAAATAACTCGCGGTAATATAAACATTTATGAACACTAAGATAATATATACGTGACAGTGCAGCAACAGTGCGGTAAGAGTACCGTAACAGTACAGTGATACGACAGTAACAATATCGTAACATTTCAGTAAGGGTAAAGCAACAGATCATTAACATTACAGTAAGAGAATAGTATAGTTGTATTAATACATTACGGTAAGAGAATTACAGTATAGTAATAATATAGTCACAGTGCAGTTACAATACAGTAACATTGCAGTCAAATCACAATAACAGCACTGTAACTATATGGCAAGAGTGCGATAACAGTGCAGCAACAGTACAGTTACAGTGCAGTAACAGTAAAGTTACAGTGCATTAACAACAATTAACAGTACAGTAACAGTGCAATAACAATACAGTTACAGTACAACAACGGTGCGATAACAGTCCGGTAACAGTGCAGTAAAAGTACAAAAATTATGCAATAAAAGTACAGTAATATTAAAGCAACAGTGCAGTAACAATACATCAAGAGTACAGTAACAGCGCAGCAGTAGTACACAAACAACACAGTGATAGTACGGTAACAGTGCCACAAAAAAGTAATAAAAGTTCAGTAATAGCGCAGTAACAGTATGCAGATGCGGTGACAGTACAGTACAATAAGAGTACAGTAACAGTACAGTAATATTACGGTAATAGTACAGTAACAGTACAGTACAGTAACAGTACAGTACAGTAACAGTACAGTACAGTAACAGTACAGTACAGTAACAGTACAGTACAGTAACAGTACAGTACAGTAACAGTACAGTACAGTAACAGTACAGTACAGTAACAGTACAATACAGTAACAGTACAGTACAGTAACAGTACAGTACAGTAACAGTACAGTACAGTAACAGTACAGTACAGTAACAGTACAGTACAGTAACAGTACAGTACAGTAACAGTACAGTACAGTACAGTACAGTACAGTACAGTACAGTAACAGTACAGTACAGTAACAGTACAGTACAGTAACAGTACAGTACAGTAACAGTACAGTACAGTAACAGTACAGTACAGTAACAGTACAGTACAGTAACAGTACAGTACAGTAACAGTACAGTACAGTAACAGTACAGTACAGTAACAGTACAGTACAGTAAAAGTACAGTACAGTAACAGTACAGTACAGTAACAGTACAGTACAGTAACAGTACAGTACAGTAACAGTACAGTACAGTAACAGTACAGTACAGTAACAGTACAGTACAGTAACAGTACAGTAACAGTACAGTACAGTAACAGTACAGTACAGTACAGTAACAGTACAGTACAGTAACAGTACAGTACAGTGATAGTACAATACAGTAACAGTACAGTACAGTAACACTACAGTAACAGTACAACAAGGGTGCAATAACGTAGCAGTAATATTACAACATCAATGCAGCAGTAATATAACAAAAGTACTGTAACTGTGCAGTAACAATACGACAAGAGTACAGTAGCGATGCAGCAACAGTACACTAACAATACATTGATAGTGCAGTAACCATGCAGCAATAGTACAGTAACAGTCAACAATGGTGCAATAACAGTGCGCTAATATTACAGCACCCGTGCAGCAGCAATATAACAACAGTACTGTAACTGTGCAGTAACAATACATCAAGAGTACAGTAACAGTGCAGCAGTAGTTCACAAACAACAGTGATAGTACGGTAACAGTGCCACAAAGGTGTAATAAAAGTACAGTAATAGCGCAGTAACGCTACGGTAACAGTATGCAGATGCGGTGACAGTACAGTGCAGTAAGAGTACAGTAACAGTACAATAACGGTGAAATAACAGTGCGGTAATATTACAGCACCAGTGCAGCAGCATTGTAACAACAGTACTGTAACTGTGCAGTAACAATACGTCAAGAGTACAGTAACGATGCAGCAACAGTACACTAACGATGCAATGATAGTACAGTAACAGTTCCACAAAGGTGTAATAAAAGTGCAGTAATAGCGCAGTAACGCTACGGTAACAGTATTCAGATGCGGTGACAGTACGCGGTGCAGGAACAGTACAGTAACAGTCGAGTAACGGTAAGGTAACATTACTATAACAGTAAAGTAGATAACACCCATGTTTTACCGAAAATAATGCATCCCGATGTGTCTGAACGAAAAGTTTGCTCAGGGATAAATTGTATCAGGGGTCAATTATCGTCGGATATAATTTTCTAGGTAATGAATTTTCCTGAAAAAAATTGACTTGGTACTGCGGTATGAAGTCTTTTGGAATAAAAATAATTTACCGGCCGACCACTGGTTCGGCCATGGACTACGAAAGCCGGAGGCAGTTTTTCGGAGCTTCTGATCGTAATAAAACTATAACTCGGTGAAACGTAGCAGCTGGTATCGGCCAGATATTCCGCAGTTTTCTCGTGCCCTCCCCCGTGCACATGCGACACAGTGATGCATTAGGAGAGAGAGTAGCTGCATAAAACACCCTGAAAGGGGCCTCAGGGAATGCAACGCGATAAAAAAACAAAAAAAGGTCAAGAGACATGAAACCTGCAGAGGGAACCCTGAAAAGTTTCTCCAAAAGGATTTATCAAAGGGTTTCTCGAAAAAAAAAAAAAAATTCTCCAGTCAATTCCTACCTTTGTGCTGACACGCTGAAATTTGCTCAAGTCCCATCGAGGAATTTTAACGACGCAATAATCGAGGCTCGGCTCGAAGCAGGCCGTGGTCTTGCCGGTGACGGAATTTTTGATATCCGGCAGGGGAATTTCCAGCGCAAGCTTGGCGGCAACGTAAGCCAACGGATAGCCCGTTGCTTTGCTCGCGAGTGCCGAGCTTCTCGACAATCTCGCGTTAACCTCGATTATGTAATACTCCTCGGAGAACGGATTAAGGGCATACTGAATGTTGCACTCGCCGACAATACCAAAATGCCGAATGACCTTTATAGCCGCCGTACGTAGCATGTTGTATTCGCGATTCGACAGGGTCTGACTCGGTGCAACGACGATCGATTCACCGGTATGTATTCCAAGCGGATCGACGTTTTCCATGTTGCAGACGGTGATGCAATTGTCAAATGCGTCACGTACAACCTCGTACTCGACTTCCTTCCAGCCTTTCAGCGATTTGTCGATTATCAATTGACTGGAGTGCGCCAATGCCTGCTGGGCGAGGGTCTTCAGCTCTTCCTTCGTGTTCGCGAAACCCGAGCCAAGACCACCGAGGGAAAATGCCGCGCGAGCCATCACCGGATAGCCCAACTTTTCCGCAGCTTCCAGAGCCTGCGTTTAATTATTTGCAAAGAGGGGATGGAAAAAAAATCTTTGTATTGTTCAAAAAGTTTTGTATTCTACTGTTGGTTGGTGAGAAAGGTTGTAGATTTTTTTTTTTTTCCATTAATTGGGACTTTTCATTTTTAAGTCGAATTGAATTTTGTTTATTACTAATTGCCATCGATCGTGATTGGCTCGTGGACTTAATTTTTCTGTCTAACAAGGTTCCAAGGAATTGAGAAAAAATTTCATTGCATGAGATTCACTCGTAAATGGGTAAAAAAAAATGTTCAAGTTGTTTATCCATCGGGCAATCAACCCTACGGTAATTCTTCGATGGATTGCGTTTGATAGTTTCTTTTTTTTTTTTGAAGCATTCACGTACCTCCTGAATCGAGTAGACTGCCGCGCTGGGAGCAACTTTTTCGTTGATCGCACTGATCCTGTCGGAAAATAGCTTACGGTCCTCGGTATCTATGATCGATTGAATCGGCGTCCCGAGTATCTTCACCTGATACTTCTTGAAAACGCCTTTTTTGTCGAGCTCGACTCCGCAATTCAGCGCTGTCTGACCACCGAAAGTCAGCAGTACACCGTCCGGTCTCTCTGATCTTATGACCTGCCGAATTATTCGACCAAAAAAGGTGAATTATTTTAAAGAAAAAAAATCCGAAGAACGATTCGATGATTCCAGAAATTGATTTTTTTTTTTTCGAAGAATCCGAATTGCAAAAAAAAAATATATATACATATATTGTTACTTGCCTGTTCGACGTACTCCGGAATAATGGGCAGAAAATAAACTTTGTCGGCCATACCCTTGGACGTTTGTACGGTAGCGATATTCGGATTTATCAAAACCGTCTGTATGCTCTCCTCGCGAAGTGCCTTGATCGCCTGAGATCCGGAATAATCGAATTCTCCGGCTTGGCCGATGCTGAGACCACCCGAGCCCAGAATCAAAACTTTCCTTGGCCTCGTAAACTTCGTCGTATTTTTCGGCACGTAAATCAGTCTCTCGTCCAGTCTTTCCTTTATCGAAATGCCCCGATCATTGTTCATCTCGCATTTTATCATTTCAACGAATACATCGAACAGACACTCGAGATCCTCGGGTCCTGCGGTATGCTCGGGATGAAATTGAACCGAGAAATACGGCAGGCACTTGTGCACGATACCCTCGTTGCTCTTGTCATTGGCATTCGTGAACAAGACCTCCCAATCGGATGGTAATTTCGTCGTGTCAATGGCAAATCCATGATTCTGGGAGGTCATGTAGCAACGTCCTGTACCGTGATGTATGACCGGTTGATTGTGACCACGATTGCCGTAGCTTCGGAGACAAAAATCAAACGAGAGTAGTCGATTTGATAGTTTTTCAGAGTCCTCAGATTTTTGTGATTTTTTTTTTCATTGAGGATTTAAAGATTGATTTTTAAAAATTATTTTGAGAAACTTTCGGAAGGAAAGTTACGTTGATGCTGAGGCAGTTGACAAATTACTCGATGTCATTATTACGAAATTTAATTCAATTGTAATTACTCCGATTAATTGTAATGAACTAAAATAAAAAAATAACTTCGATTGATTGGCGTGTGAATATCGAAATTTCGTCGGAGTGCAATTCATTATTGCTTCGTCATAGAGCTTAGTGATGGTAAACATTTTTTTTCAGTTTTCAATTCCGTTTCAAAATGTCCGGACGTGAGAGTGTGTGTGTGTTCGTGCGTCTATACTGACCCTAAAAAAGTCTAACTGCTATAACGACTTGACCGATGCTGCAATTTTCGTTGAAATTGCTTGAGGGCTTTAGATTATATGAGATTTAAAAATTTTTGAAACATGTCCAAGATCGCTCCAACTTTCGCAATTTTTTGGGGTATTTTTTTACACGAATAGAGTATCATCGAAATACGGTTGGTATTGAATTTGGTGAAAATCGATTGGAAGTTTCATGTTTTAGCAAACTATGAATTTAAAAAAAAAAGGTCGCTGTCATTTGTAATTTCCTTAAACTTTAGCATATCGGGCTAGTTTTTTTTTTGCTATTTGAGTATCATTAAGGAAAGTTTGATAGCAAATTTCGTGAGATTCGGTGAAGAGATTCAAATTTTATGGAATTTTGAATTTTCCAAAAAAAAAAAGTATCTGACAGCTCTAATTTCCCTAAATTGTGAGATATCTGGCTAGTACATAAAAATTGATATATCTTTTGAAACATTGAACATCTAGAAAAGTTTCAATAACATGAATCTCAAAAAAAAAATTCAAATTCAAATAACCGGAAGGAGAAGAAAAAGCTGCAAGTTGAAACTTAAAAATTGCTTTCACCCAAATTTCGCACAATGCTGAATGCTTCCTTCTCTGAGGCAGCCAAAATCGACCAAGGTCAGTAATTCCTCGCAGAGTGAAGGATTGAGCATTGTGTGAAATTTGGCGGAGCAATTCGCATGTTTCAACCTGCGGCTTTTTGAATTTGCATTAAAACCACGATAACGGTAAACCAGGACTATGAATCGCCTCTGGCAGGGACTCCTTGACCGAATGATAAAAAAAAAAATACTCACTCGAGTTTGTAGCTCTTACATCCTGCGGCAATGGAAAGTAATTGGTGACCCATGCATATACCAAAAATTGGCTTTTTCTTCGCTTCGCCCATGACCCTTCGTATATTTTCTATCGTCACCGCGCATCTCTCCGGATCGCCTGGACCGTTGCTCAGAAAGAGACCATCGTATTCGTCACTCTGGAGCTTATGATTCCACGGCACAACGTCGACTCTTGCTCCTCTCTTCAAGAAACATCGTATCTGATTGTACTTCAAGCCACAATCGATCACGCATATTCTCGGACTTCCATTCGCGTTGAATGTCCTGACTGATTTCTAGGGAAAAAAAAATGTTGAGCATCAAACGAAAGATGGAATCGCATCTTATTGGAATTTTTTGCGATAATCTGGAAACACTGACCCCCGAGACTTCGGCAACGAGATTTCTCTTGTTAGGATCTGCGATCGTTGGAGCAACGATCGAGGACAGAAGTAAATTGGAACAATTTGTCGGTGGCTGTTGACAAACGATTCTACCGGTCATAGTGCCTTTTTCGCGAATAACCTTGGTCAATGCACGTGTGTCGATGTCACATATTCCCGGTATGCTTTCCATCGCCATCCAATCCGACAGGGTGCTCGTTTGACGCCAGTGAGACGGTGTCTCGCAGAGCTCACCGACTATCAATCCGGCAGCCCATATTCTGTCGGATTCAAACCAGCTAAAGGGTGGGGGGGGGGGAATGTATTCCATTGCATAGAAATCGAGGACCCAAGTGGCCGATTTATCGTGTACATTCTGTTCGATTTATTGGAACAAAAAAATCAACGAAGGACTGGAACATTTTTCTTCGAGACGATTCGTTAAGCGCTCTTGACAGCTAATTTTTCGAAAAAATACTTGAAACATTCATCATGACAAATATGCAACTGATTATACTGCAAAGTCTTTGTGAAAGCCTTTCAAGATTTTTTGCATCACGTTTTGAAAAATCGTTGATGAAAAGCCATCGTGGTTCGAGGTCCATGAAGTGTTTCATGAAATTTTTCATTCACTTTCGGCATATTTCGGGCGCCAGAGGGTAAATTATTTTAAATTCTATCACGCATCATCATCGCAATCAAGGACTGTATGTTTGATGCGTTTTTGCGGATCAATCCACCTTAAGAAATCATAGCATGCCCTGGGGACTACAATAATTTGAACCCGAAGAGGTGCCTCGAAGATAAATCAGATATTCTGAGAGCTTTCGATGTTGAAACAAGAAAAAGATCCTGTGATCTTAGAGGATTACTCGAATCAACGAAGCATTGATTCAAAGTCTTTTCCACCTCAAACTTTTGGTTAGAGGCAATGATTTTTCTCGTAAATTTATCCTGAAATTCATCATCATAGCAAAAAGTATTAGACCGGGAGCCCATAACACTTTTTTCATGTCTCATTTGTTTAGGCTCAAAACTACCATAGATTCCATAAATCTGTGTCCTGCATCACAAAAATCGCATCGCCAAACAAAATCAGTGGACCAAAGATGCTGAACCGGCGAAATCAGATACAAAAATATATCTATATATAATTTGTATATATAGATATATATTTGCAATGATATATGCAATTTAAACAAGAACAATTGATCTGAGAGATCGAAAAAGGATGAGCCTAAACTCAAGCCAGTTATAGCACCGACAAGAGCTTATCTCAATAAGAAAGGTGATCTGAGGGTCGCCAGTATGAAAAAAAAAAACATTGCGATAACCATTATCTGCAATGCATACTACTCAAGTCAGGCTCTAAAGACTTCCTGGTCATAAATCTATGCCCAATGAAGATCGCGATAATGCGCACAAAGAGAGACGAACGGACGTAAATGATACTCGTAATAAGTGCAAATTTTTCGCATATACGAACCGTGGTAATCCATTCTCATCTTTCTCATTGCCAGGAACACCGTAGTTGCCAATCAATGGGTAAGTTAGCACCAGTATCTGAGCGTGGTATGATGGATCGGTTAGTGATTCCGGATAGCCGACCATACCAGTCTGAAAAACTAAAGCCCACCCTCTCGTTTAATTTTTCATCAATCAGGCTCAGGTGCCCGAGAAAAAAATAGAACAAATTTAGATCTACGTAGTTTTTTTTAGATATACATAGATCTAAATTTTGGAAAATCATAGATTTACCTAGATCTTAATTAGATCTATTCAGATCTAAGTAAATTTAATGAGATTTAAGTAGATAAACGGATCAAGCAAAAAGGGTTCGAGCAGAATACTAGGTCGACTCAAATGCGCGTAAATCTACCGTTATATGCGGAGATCTAGGTAGATCAGCGATTTTCCAAAATGTATAACTACGTAGATCAAATCTGATAAAGTAATTACGTAGATCTAAACGATTTTTTCCCAGGTGTACATCGCAATTGGTGATCATCTTCATGTTAATGCACTATATTTCTTATGAAGCAACATTAATTTCAGCTTCTATCGAGGCTTTAACCATTAGGGTCCATATTGGGGGCATTTCTTTGTGAAGTTGTGTGATGTGAATGGTACCTGCTTTGAATTAGGCAGGTTTTTAGAGCAATCGTTATCGAGCTAGGCCAATCATACATCGGGACTTTTAGCCATGTACCAGTCGTTGCAACAAACTGCTGAGCGGGGAGTAACTTTTCCGGAAACTGGCGATTCCCTGTAGGAACACCAACTCTGGTGAATGGCTCACCTGGATCTAGGAATTTTCCACAGTTTCGCATGTGGCAGGGGGGCATCACGAAGTTTCGAAGGATTTCAAGTGGAAGGCCTTACAAATTAGAAAGATTTAAAGTGCAGAGAAGGGTCCCTGAAAAAAATACATGATGTCAACATAGCAAGGACATTTGGACAATGCATCAGTGAAAAGTCTTCGTATTTTCCGCCATGTGGGCCAACATTTCACAATGAGATGGCGCTGTGGTAACTTCCGGCTGAAAGAATCCAGACCCGGGATTGGGACAAGTGGGCTAAATGGCAAAAGTCCGTTTCATTGCTTTGCCGGCTTAAGGCAATCCTTGCACTTTTTGGCACCAATTGGAGGATTTTGTGAATTTGAAATATTGTAATCCCGAAACACTTTTTCGTTGAGACTGCAAAGTTTCAGATCACGATGCCGACTTTTTCCGCAAGAAATTTCAATTTTTAAACCGCCCTTTTAGCACAGGGTATACGAAAAAAAATTAGCTCACAACAAGTTCAATTGAAAAATGAACCTACTTGAATACCGGAGGAGTGATTCATTTGATAATGAATTTTTTCACGAAATTATGAGCTTTCGACGGATCGCATAAAAAAAGTAGGGTCACGTTATGCTCGGCATAGAAATTTCGAATTAATGATCAGCACAACTCAGACAGTTTATGATGTAACCAATCAGCTGAGGGCCCTCTGCTAAGAGTGTTGCGTTAATTCATGCGAATTTCAATTATTTGTCAATATCAAACTGTCCGCCACTATTATTTCCGTGTGTGATGAAATTATATTAGCTATCAAAATCAATTAAAAGTTATGTAATCATACAATATACATGTACTTATTACAAAACTTCTAACAGTGTTGAGGTTAACCGAGATGACACGATTCAACGGACTGGTCAATAAGACAACAAAAAATCGAAATTATGATTATTTTTTTAAATTAACTCAAGTTCTAAAAAATATCTCCATAGTTATTATAAATTCTGACAACTACTTTTACGTATCATATCCAATTTTTATAACTTTTTTCAATGATTTTATTCCTAAAACATTCGATCACACGACTATAGTCTGCCACAAGGATTACCTCAAATTATCGTGGTTGCCCACTTTTTGTTAGAGAAAGCCCCATTCTTTTCTTGACTGCTAGTTTTAGCCAGATAAACAAACGGATCAACTGTTAGTCGTTTGATTACAACAATTTAAGATTGTACTTAATAATTTTTGTGATCAATTGCAAGACTCGAACATTCTGCCGTTTAATTGGGAGCGAAGGGGTACACGCTGAGCCAACAATCCCACACTGCAGGACCGCGTTCAGAAATCATACCTGGGTAAGTAGCTTCTTTCTCACGCAACCTCAACACTCTCTCTCTTTTTCTATCTTACACGTCTACAATTTACGAACGGGGGCCCCAGTGCGATTGAAATAACGATGAAACGGGATAGGTACGAGTGAAATGGAATCAGTGACAATAGGGGCCGCAACGAGAGTCGACCCTGATTGTGAGAAAGTTTTCCAGGTGTAACTTTCGTCGACAATATTGCATACTTTATGATAAGATAAAAATCGGAAAAAATTCACCCATAATAAAGACGATAGGAAGATTAATTTTGAATAATAATAATGCCAAAAAGTTATCAATAAATTATTTACACAAAACATTGTTTAAAAAATTTTTAGGGAATGTTTTTTTTTTGACACGGGAAATGAATTCGGTGATTTTTCTGACCACGCATTGAAAGCGACAATTCTTTCGGCGCTCGTATTAACGACGTGCTTATCGACGACTCAGTTTGGATGGTGGTCACCCGATCTGTTTACACCAGGCGATGTTTAGATGTTTAGACAAGGCTGCTTACGCGAGCAGTACAAAGGGGCTGGTGAGCTCCATGGCTCACCAAGGGATCGACGTTTCGACCATCGAGGCGACGATCACTTCTCGAAAGACTTTCAAACTCCCAGCATCAGTTATTCTCTATTCTTACATACTCGATAGCGAGTGAATATAACGTCTCCACACAACGCTACGCGATTTTATACCGAATACATAATAAATATAATATTCTGCTATCCTTGAATTTGACGTTTCTTACAGCTCAGAAGTGGGATAAAGAACTTGTGTTATCTCTTGTGATGCGCGCGTAGCAGTGGGACAGTTATACCGTGTATGTTTTGGTGAACTACTGTGGATACTGTGTTAAGTTGTGTGAGTTATTGTGAACGAAGTGACAATTATATACGATGGGTCGCTCGCATGGTGGAACTAGTAGATCTCGAATGAGATCTAATCCTCGTGAGACGTCTCCTCGATCGGCCCGGCGATCGCGCGTTAGACATCGCGAAAAACGGGAGAGATCATCGAGAAGACGGCGGGAACGCTCTCGTGAGCGATCTCGCGGCGAGCATGCTCGGGGGCGTTCACCAATAGATTTATGCACTCCTAGCGATGTTCACCCTTCTTCAGACTGGCAGGGAGCCTTTCAGAAGTTAATCGAGACTGTAGCAATTGTTGCAGAAAAACAAGGACCGCGAAAGACAACGGAGGGCAAACGGTCAATTCCGCTGTTCGACCCAAGCCAAAAGAATCAGACGGTTGAAGTGTGGATTCAGAAGGTAGAGGAATTAAAAAGAATCCACGAGTGGGATGACATAGCTGTCAGCAGCTTCGCATTGGAGAATCTACGAGGCGTAGCCAAGACGTGGTATGACGGATTAACGACCATCGATTTCAATTGGACAGAGTGGAAGGAGAAGCTGCTCGCAGCATTTACTGACCACACGCTACTGCCGGAAAAGCTCTCTACGATGCTAGCACGGATTAAAACGAAAAATGAGAGTATGATGAAATACTTTTTTGAGAAAGCAGCACTCGTAAGAGCATGTGGTTTTGAGGGAAAGGACGCTGCAGATTGTATTGCACAGGGAATCTTCGATCAGTCCCTGAAAAACACCATCAAGCAAAACGATTTTCAAACGCCCGAGGCACTACGTATTTTCTTGAGCAAAACGGACACTGCAACAGATAAGTGTGTCGACATGTGCGCTGGCAGAAAGGACAACGACCGCGCACGACAAGATTCGAATGGGCGTAATAAGTGGAACCCTAAGTGGACCCCGCGATACGACCAAAAAGAAAAACGAAGACCGAGTGAATCGCCAGGGGGTCCTCCAAGTAAAATGACGACGGTGCGGTGTTTTCGCTGCAACGAAATGGGGCATCTGTCACGGCAATGTCCGAAAGCGAAGGACGAGACAGTAAAAAATGTGCGTAGTATCGGAAACGGACAAAGGGTTGGGGACATACGACTACACGATGCAGTCCTCAATAGTACCCCGTTACGAGCGTACATCGATGGTGGGAGTGAATGCGTCACCCTGAAAAAGAGTGAATCGGACAAGATGGGACTGGACCTACAACCGACGGACGTGATTCTCCGAGGGTATGGTGGCGGAGAGGTTCGCCCGTATGGTACTACCAAGGCGAATATGAAAATCGACCTAGCGGAGGGGCTAGTTGACGTACTCGTCGTCCCAGACGAGATCCAAGAGGTACCACTCATCGTGGGACAACCCTTTTTGGGTTTACCTGGCATTACCACTGTCCAAAGGGACGGTAACCTGAGGTTGTTCGATGTATCTCTGGCCAGATTGCCGGAAATGGAACGGCTGCCACCGCGAAAACTGACGCTGAGGGCCGTGGAAGAGACCATCATCCCGCCGCACCATGCAGCAGATGTCAAGGTAGCGGTGCAAAATAATTATTCTGGTGATTTGTATGTAGAGCTAAGCGTACGAGGCGAAGGGGGCAGAGAATATTGCATCCCGAGGTGCGTTATTAGTACGAAATCGGGAGCATTGCCAGTTATTAACTTATCAGATCAGTCATTAACGGTTCATAAAGAAATAATTATTGCAAGGGCAGACGTAGCCAGACCAGAGTCCCTTGCCGAAAGTAAGCTTCGAGTAGTTTGTAGAATCGCAAGTGCAGAGAAATACGATCTCCCAAAAGATCAAATAAAAGTTGACCCTAGCGTATCGGAGGACATGAAGAAAAGCCTATTCAGATTGCTTGACTCATACCGCGACTGCTTTGCATTGAATATTTCGGAACTGGGAGCGACGCAAGCTGCGGAAATTCAAATAGAACTAACAAGCGATTCAGTTGTGACATATCGACCTTATCGACTTTCCTACTCAGAGCGTGAAAAAGTTAGTAAGATTATAGATGAATTGAAAGACAATAACATCGTGCGTGACTCAAATTCTCCGTTCTCGAGTCCCATCCTACTAGTACGAAAGAAAAATGGGGAAGTTAGGATGTGCGTCGATTACCGCGCATTAAATGCAATCACAAAAAAGGATAGATATCCGTTGCCGTTAATCGAAGATCAGTTAAACAGTCTGCAAGGGAGCGCCTGTTTTACGAGTTTAGATTTAGCCTCGGGGTATTATCAGATACCAGTTGCAGAGAAATCAATAGAGAAAACATCCTTTGTAACGCCGGACGGGCAGTACGAGTTTCTCCGAATGCCTTTCGGGTTGGCAAATGCGCCCGCGGTCTTTCAACGCTTAATAAACAGAGTAGTACGCCCGCTCAAGGGTCAGATTTCTGTCCTGGCGTATATGGACGATATTCTTATTCCGTCTAAGGACGTCCCGTCGGGTTTGCATGCACTAGAGTTGGTACTGCAGGCATTACGAAATGCACAGCTAAGATTAAATATAAGTAAATGCACATTTCTCGAGACGAAGGTCGACTACCTCGGGTACGAGATAACCCAGCAAGGGATACGGCCGGGTAGCCATAAAATTGACGCCGTTAAAAACTTTCAAGTGCCTTCCAACGTGCACGGCGTGAGACAGTTCATCGGTCTTGCAAGCTATTTCCGAAAATTTATCCGAGACTTTGCCACTATTGCTCGACCCCTTACTCAATTGACGAAAAAGACTGTAGCTTGGTGTTGGGGTGACGAGCAACAGAATTCCTTCGAGATATTGAAACAAAAATTGACTTCTAGGCCTATCTTGGCTATATATAAACAGAGTGCCGATATTGAATTACATACGGACGCGAGTCAGCTAGGTTTGGGTGGTATTTTACTACAACAACAACCAGAGAATAATTTAAAACCGATTGCTTACTTCAGCCGACAAACCACAAAGGAGGAACAAAAATACCATTCATACGAGCTCGAAACGCTCGCAGTCGTAAACAGCTTACAGAGATTTCGGGTTTATTTATTAGGGGTCCGGTTTAAGATCGTAAGCGACTGTAGTGCGTTGCGTGCGACATTTATTAAACGAGACCTATTGCCGCGCGTGGCGCGATGGTGGATCCAATTGCAAGAATTCGATTGTTCTATTGAGTACAGAGCCGGGAATAAAATGCCGCATGTCGACGCGCTCAGTCGCAACCCAACCGAGACCGATAATAAATTAATGGAGATAGGTGACGTAGGGTTATTACACATCGAACTCGGAGACTGGCTGCTGACCGCTCAATTACAAGATCCGCGGTTAAAATACGTACATGAAGTGCTGAATAGAGAAGCAAGGGACGCTGAGGAAAACCAAATAAAATCTGATTACGTTCTTAAAGAGAATCGGGTGTTCAGAAAAACGCCGGGCGGTCTCAGGTGGGCGGTGCCTAAGGCAGCGAGACAAAAGATGGTCAGACTATGCCACGACGAAATAGGGCATTTCGGGGTGACAAAGACGCTCGAAAAATTGCAGGCAGACTATTGGTTTGCTTCGATGCGGCGTTACGTGAGACGCTATGTCGCCACATGTTTAGAGTGTCTGTATAATAAGGAACCAGCCGGTAAGCGGTCAGGCCACTTACACCCGATTGAAAAAGTCTCTATGCCTATGCACACGGTACATATAGACCACTTGGGACCGTTCGTAAAAAGTACGACCAATAATTCGTACTTGCTCGTGGTGGTGGATGGGTTCACTAAATTCGTATTTGCAAAAGCAGTGAAGAACACAAAAACAATACTTGTCGAACGATTGTTAATCGCCATTAGTGAAACATTTGGGTTTCCGCAGCGCATTATTAGTGATCGTGGTAGTGCGTTCACTAGTAAAAAGTTCAAGGAGTTTTGTAACGAAAAAGGTATTAAGCACGTGGCAACCGCAGTAGCCACTCCAAGGGCAAATGGTCAAGTCGAGCGATATAATAGAACGATTCTTAGCACGTTGGCAGCTAGTTTGAGTGAGGAGAAGAGATGGGATCAGGAATTGTCACGAGTAATTTGGGGATTAAATAATACTATTAACAAGGCAACCGGGAAGTGTGCCTCTGAATTATTGTTGGGATATAGACCTCGCAACGCGGTTGAGTCGCGAATTCTTAATAGCATAGGAGAACCTCAATATGACGGTGACCGAGAAGAAACTCGGGAGGCGGCCGGGAAAGTTATCCGACGAAATCAGAGCGAGCAAGAGGCAAGGTTCAATAAGAAAAGAGCTCCTCCTAGAAAATTCAGTTGTGGAGACATCGTAGCTAGGCGCATAATTTGTTCAAACGATGGTGCGAGTAAAAAATTATTGCCAAAGTACGCTGGGCCGTATCAAATCACTAGAGTATTAGACCGCGATAGATACGTCATTGAAGATGTCAAGGGTGCTCAGCGCACACAAAAACCGTACTGTGGCGTGGTTCCGGGCGAAAAACTGAAGCCTTGGAATACGGGAGTCAGCGATACCGAGTCAGATGGTAGTGAGGATGAGCTCCAGGCGCCGGGTCCTTCTGCGACGGGGGGCGTAGAAGGTAAGCCCGCTTAGAGCCGTGTTCGAGCTGTGCTACTAAGGGGTAATACGTTTGACCGGTCACGGATCCGGAATGACGGGGTGACCGGCGAACGGCCGACATTAGGTACGTATGAAGTCATGCGATCGAGCGGTCACGGATCCGGAATGACGGGGTGACCGGCGAACGGCAGACTTAGATACGTACGAAGTCATGCGATCGGACGGTCACGGATCCGGAATGACGGGGTGACCGGATGATGATCGGCATTGAGATATGTGATCGTTGGAGACGATCAGGCGGTCACGGATCCGGAATGACGGGGTGACCGGGTGACGATGGGCATCGATATATGCGATCGTTTGAGATATGTGATCGTTGGAGACGATCAGGCGGTCACGGATCCGGAATGACGGGGTGACCGGGTGACGATGGGCATCGATATATGCGATCGTTTGAGTCGATCAGACGGTCACGGATCCGGAATGACGGGGTGACCGGATGATGATCGGCGTCGAGATATGTGATCGTTGGAGACGATCAGGCGGTCACGGATCCGGAATGACGGGGTGACCGGGTGATGATTGGCATTAAAATGCTTGATCATCGGAGACGATCAAATGGCCACGGATCCGGAATGACGGGGTGGCCAGGCGATGAAATCATTGGATCAATATGATCATTGCATGAATCGTTTAATGAGCATTAAGCGATTGACAGGGCCCAGCTTAAAATATATTAGCACGTGTATATAGAATAAAGCATGACATAGAGATGGTGCGTACTCGTGCGAGTAACTGGAGATGATACATAACCAATCACATTAACAACTCTTAACTGAACAGCATGATGGGTGTATAACAGGGGCTATATTGCAAGTCGTTCAATGTTGTCCTATGTTTTTAGAAGAGCGCAGAGTAACCCGAAGCAGGACGGCACAGAAGGCTCTAACATCCGTACGGCCACCCACGGGCGCGGAGTAGCCGAAGCACAGCACCATGCAGCCAGGGGTGCTACCTTCGCGAGGACGCGAATTCGTCAGGATGGACGACTGAAAGCGACAATTCTTTCGGCGCTCGTATTAACGACGTGCTTATCGACGACTCAGTTTGGATGGTGGTCACCCGATCTGTTTACACCAGGCGATGTTTAGATGTTTAGACAAGGCTGCTTACGCGAGCAGTACAAAGGGGCTGGTGAGCTCCATGGCTCACCAAGGGATCGACGTTTCGACCATCGAGGCGACGATCACTTCTCGAAAGACTTTCAAACTCCCAGCATCAGTTATTCTCTATTCTTACATACTCGATAGCGAGTGAATATAACGTCTCCACACAACGCTACGCGATTTTATACCGAATACATAATAAATATAATATTCTGCTATCCTTGAATTTGACGTTTCTTACAGCATAAAATTTTCTTACCATTTTGAAATTTCGGTTTTCGAAAAATTTTTAATTTTTAAAAATGAAGGGAAAATCGTGAATTTTGGATATGTTTTCGTAAAAACGTTATATATTACAATTAAGTTTCCGGGGCATTGAACGAATAGTTACGTAAATACTACCTGTAAAAATTTCCGAAAACCGAAATTTCAAAATGATAAGAAAATTTTAAAAAAATGTATGTTTAGTCATAAAAATCAACGAATTCATTTCACATGACAAAAAAACATTCTCTAAAAATTTGTTAAACAATGTCTTGTTTAAACAATTTATTGATAACTTTTGGGCATTATTATTATTAAAAAAGTAATCTTCTTATCGTCTTTATTGTGGTTGAATTTTTTTCGATTTTTATCTTATCATGAAGTATGCAATATTATCGACGAAAGTCACTTTTGGTTGGTAAGATACGTCCGATACATCCTCAAGCGAGGGGCTATTCACTCTTGAAATCGCTGAACCACCCTGCTCTTAAATCAGAATGGAAATCACGAGAAATCGGATCGAATCACATGAAATCAACGTTACTCAAACGTCGTTGAAACCACTAAAAATCAGAATGAAATCACTCCGAGTTTTTTTAAATCAACGTGAAATCACGTAAAGTCAGGAAATTACCAGAAATCACGTAATATGTGCAAAATATTTAAAAAAAAAAATTTACGGCGTGCTACTATCAAACTACGCCCACTAGAACAAAGCACGCAAACGTGCTCTAAAGCGTTTTTTGCTATCAAGCGATATAAGTATCAGCATCGAGCGCAACATAGTTTTTAACTCTTGAGCGAGGCTCGATCTGGGCGAGGTCTTGAGTCTCATCTTTAGTTGAGTCAGTCAAAGAAAGTTTTTCACCGTGCCGATTGTGAAATATACTTGTAAACAGAATTGAGCGTGAGTAATGGCAAATTAATCAAATGAAAACGTATTTTGTGAAACAAATGCCGAACGCAACCTGCCCCGCACGTCGCCCGCGCCGCGCCCCGCAACCCTAGTATACTGTAATTTGATGTTTGAGCGATAAATAATAAATCATTCCACTGTACGTACTTTCAGTGATTTCGGAAATTGATTCGTTCAAAACGTGAGAAATCACACATGAAGTCACATGTATTTTAAAATCACTTGAATCATTCATGAAATCACTGAAATCATGTAAAATCGACTTCACTCTGAAATCACTTGTACACCGCACTTGGTAGTGAATAGCCCCTCGCCGCTCACATGACAGAGAAAATTCTCGAACGAACAGTCCGGTGCACGTTTAAAATTTTACGCGGGATACTTGGCCACATTATTATTATTATTATTATTATTATTATTTTATTTTTTAATTACAGAAACAAACTTGTCCAATTATCACAAGATCGTTTCTATAATTTCGAACTATCGATGTACATTAAAAGTCATCGAATCAATGGTAAGAAACAAAGGGGAAAGAAAAAACCAGCCTTGCAGAGAACTACGTTAGTGTCAAAGACGTTTCCCACGAGATCATAATATGTTGGGCCAGAGTTATTCCATCAATCGACATGAAGGATTTCAACATCGGCTAATTTTTTATTCCAATGGATTAAACATCGAAAGATTTTGACTGTCATGGATAATTTTTTTTCTCTTCCCCGCCTCGCCAATGCTATATGTGTTCGGAGAAATTATTCGTTCCATATATTTGAACCGTTTTGATGGATATAGTGCGGGAAACTTAAATGCATATTCATAAGATGCATCTACGGTTTTCCGATAGACCAGTCGCGGAAAGATGGAGCCACGACGTTTGACCACGTGTTGCCCCACTCAAAACGTACACGAGAAAGGATCATGCTGATTTATCGTAGAGCGGTGCCTTTTCCATTGATTTTTTTTCGATATTCCATTTTTCATTTTTTTTTTTTTTTTTTCGAAGAAAATCATAAATTCTAAGCAACGAGAAAACAAAGAAACAAACAAAGAAACCCACCGACTTCGCCGTCCACGGACACATGAGCGCCAAATTTTTTGCCGGGAAATACGCTGCCATTCTCGAGCAATAGATAAGCGTCGTTTCCCTGATTGCTGCTGCACATGGCTGGTATTTTATGAAACGTTAAACACGTGTTTATACCGCGACAACCGTGTGCGTACTGGCCCCAGAGATGGGTAGGGAGATGCGCAACGCTGGCATTTTAGGTGTACCCACCAGAGTGGCGCTGATGACATAGCGGTCAAACCTAGAGTATGATTTTGTGATCATCGCCTCGGTCGATGCTGCAGAGCTCTTTGGTATTAGGATATCGGGGTGCAGTGTTCGATATTTTAGTGGATATTGCAGAACGCACTTGGTGCTAATGGGTAAGTTAGACTGTGCGTTTCAAAATGTTTTTAATGATCACGAATCGTTATTTTGAATATGCACTCGACTGCTTCCGAAAGTCAAAATTTTAAGAAACAATCGTTTAAATTTATGAAGGAAATGAAAATCATCTTTGAAAATCACGCTTCTGCGTGAAATTTTAAGTCGATCATCCACATGGTTGGGGAGTAATTAATTATTGAAGCTGCACGTTTATTCGCGGGCCGTATAAAAACCATACAATCTCATGCAACTCTTAATAACTATACGAAAAATGTTAGGAATTTAATGAAAATAGATCCAAATAATCCTTCTCATCTTTGGACAGAAGTTTACGAAGAACGAAAAGCTTTTCATATACATATAATTGTCAAGAAATTGTAAGAATAAAACAGCTCAAGTTGTAAAATCATGCACACTGGGGATATGTCGTGACACGGATCTCTCCCTCACACGTTACCCGCCCGGCACCCGCGCACCCGCGAAGGCACGCCTACCCCAGAAAAATTGTTTTTCGACTGAATGATGATTCTTAGGATAAGTAAACATGATCTTCTCGTGCATTCACTGACGTGACGGTTGAAAAGCAAAAGACCCATGCAGAAGAACGCGTTGCAGCACAATCCCGTTTTGAACCAAAATGAACATGTAGCCCATTTTAGATCTGAAAAAATATGGCCTACAAGCCCTGCTAAAAGGATTCACATTTCTTCCAATTTGTAGGCCTTTGTAAGTTTTCGATTTCAACTTCGGAAGAAATTAAGATATTCCGTTGACTCTCAAAAGAGAATATTATTAATCGCTTTTTATCAATTCACGCTTTTATTGACTCACCCGAGAGCGCGCAACCATCCCACTCTAACCATTTGAATTTCTCACTAAATAAAATGTCAACTTTTAGAAAAAAATTCAAGAAAATGATTAAATATTGAGGTGCATGTAGAATTGATTTTCCCGTCCTTTAAACGTATCTCGAGAATTTACACATTTTCATCGAAAATAAAAAATAAAAATTGTTCGATAACCGTTTGTACAATCACACTAAAACTTGTTGAATTTCCAATCTTCCGAATCAAATTTCTAGAGCGGAGACATTGATTGATAATTGGTAGAGTGGCCCATATAAATGAAGGTTGAAGCTCTTATTGACGAATTACTTGAAACACACTTTCTGCCTAAGGTATCCTCATGTCTAGTAATTTAAACTTCTAATAGAATTCCTCATTTATACTTGAATGTATATTACTGTCTCACTAACTTTGACGCGAAAATATCCGATAGCCACTTTTTTGAGGGGTGGTCAGTTTCGCCCCAGCTTCCCGGTTTTTTTAAATAACTAGCAGCAGCGAGTCACATTGCACACAGCTACCCTTGCTGCCTTTGCTACGAAAATGCTCATAGGCAATTTTTTTTTTTTTTGTGGTCGATTTTGCCTAACAGGGCGTTTTTGCCCCATTTTCCCCTATATATTCGAACTCGGCAGGAATTTGATGGATTCGTTTTTTTATTCTTTTAGTTTTCCAACGCCCTTAAATATAATATCATCAATAAATAAAAAAAAAAAAAAATGAAGTATGAAAATCCAAAAATGTTCAGTTTTAGTGCGTGAATTACAGCATGTAGGTATTTGATGAGTTCGTTGTTTTTTTTATTTTTTAAATTTTTTCAACACCATAGATTGAAATTTAAAATCTTGAGCGCTAAAAAAAAATTCGTCGTACCACCATCCGCGTGTAAAATTCCCGAACTAAAGTTGAACGCAAAACGTGAATATATCAAAACAAAAAAATTCCTCATTTCTTAAATTTTTAACGAAAAGATTTTTCATATTCCACGCTTTGTTTTTTTTTTATACTGCACGATCTTGAGAAGAAAAATAGACCTTCTTAGGAATAATTTAATTCTGCTATTTACGTAATGAATTGAAGAAAATGGAGTAGGAAGATCCGAAAAAGCTGTCATTTTCGTACTTGAGGTGGCATAAATATATTTAAATTATGGGAAAAATTTACGGTATATACACGAATTAGGCAGAAATTTGATGCATTCGTTTCGTTTTATTTTTTTCTTAACTTTTTCAACCATCTTGAAAATAAAACCGTGTAGATTGCTTTTAACGACCGTACATTAAAACTTATAGTCCTAGACACTGAAAAAAAAAATTTTTTTTTACGACCATCGGCACATACTTCCTGACATAAAATTCCCGAACCAAAGTTTAACGCATTAACGTGAATTTTTCGACGCTAAAATTTTCCTCATTCTTTCAATTTTTAACGAAAATTTTTTCAATATTCCACGCTTTTTTTTTATACTATATGATCTTGAGAAAAATAATAATTCTCTATAGGGATAATTTAATTTAATTACATAATAAATTTGAACATATGGAGTATGAAGATCCGAAAAGCAAAAATTTGAGTACATGACATTCGCACGAAGTGCACTTTGGTGGAATGACCTTTATAGTACACGTTGGTAAACCCTCCTCACCGGTAAAAATCTCGTCATACAATACTGGATTCGTTGGGCCGCCCCAAGAATCGATAAGCAACAGGAATTTTTCCTTATTTACGTATGGCCTCATCACATCAGTCAAAAAATCTTTCTACAGTGCTGTAGTCAGTTTGCCGGACTTGGAAGATGTGATGACAACGTTCGTATATGTTTTCGCATATTCATCCACAGACTTTTAAACCCTTGGTCAGGAATGAGTCACAACTTCTCGAAATAGTATGGGGGAAGCTAGCTAGCTACCTACAATACTCGTGGAAGACCGAGACCTCGGAATCACGACCTGTGCGTACACTGTAAAAAAAAAAAAGGTAAATTCAACTCGAAAACGATTGAATCAACTCATTTCTAGAGTAACATATGGCGAACCACATTTTCGAGTTGATTCAACTCATATATAGCGCCGTTTTAACCACAATATGTAGCACGATAAACTCGATTTGTGGTTGTCTCAACACGAGATGTGACTGGTTCGACAATATATCTATTTGATGTGACTCATTAGTATGGTTGGAACAGCTACATTTTTAGTTGACTGAACTCGATCTGATGGTACAATTAACTCGATTTGTGGCTCTTTCAATCAAAAATAAAGTCCATGTACGCAGAAATATAGTTCAAGCCACTAAATATTCGGTAGAACGAGCTCGATTTGTGGTTGTCTCAACTCGCGATGTGGCTCATTCAACCTGATATTTATTTGATGTGACTTATCAACATGGTTAAAACAGCCACATTTTTGGTTGATTGAACCCGATCCGATGGTATATTTAACTCGATTTGTGGCTCCTTCAACCAAAAATAAAATCCACGTATGCAGAAATATAGTTGAGGCAACTAAATATTCGGTGGAACGAACTCGATTTATGTTTGTCTTAACTCGCGATGTGGCTCATTCAACCGGATGTACATTTCGCGTTTCTTAAATTTCGAACTTCAAAATTAATAAAAAAAAAAATTATAATGCATTTATCGCGATAACAATATAACAGAAATGATATCACACGAAAAAAAAAGTTCTCCGTTGATATTCACTCACTACAGAATTTCTGTCTGAGCCGGGACTCGAACCGCCTACCTACAAGTTTCCTACCTAATGCCTGCTTACTAACCCGGGACGCTACCTATTGCGCTATCGACTACTATTGAATTTCGTTCATCAATTTTCCCATATACGCTGCATGCTGGCTCATACTTACAAAATTGAATGCGTCATTACCATTACCATTTGACGATTTTGATTAGTAATAGATTAATTTTCACACAACTTTGCTAGTCTTATATTTATATTTTGTATTTATATTTTGAGTTTCGATTGAACTTTTAATCGAGTCGTTCCACCTCTTTTTCGTTGAAATGACGACGCATAGTAATCGGATAAACCACAAATGTAGTTGAATCAACATGATATTTGGTTAAAAGAGCTGGTTATAGAGTTGCTTCAAACATCTGTGGCAGTACGATGAGCCACATAAAAGAGTTGTTTCAACATCAATTGCGATAAATAGAACCTCATAATGTAGTCGATTGAACTTTTAATTGAGTCCTTCCAACTCTTTTTCAGAGTTAAAATGACGACGCATAGTAATCGGATAAACCATAAATGTAGTTGAATCAATCTAATATTTGGTTGAAAGAGCTGCTTATGAAGTTGTTTCAAACATTTATGGTAGTAGAACGAGCCATATAAAAGAGTTGTTTTAACATCAATTGTGATAAATAGAACCACACAATGTAGTCGATTGAACTTTTAATCGAGTCCTTCCAACTCTTTTTCAGAGTTAAAATGACGATGCATAGTAATCGAATAAACCACAAATGTAGTTGAATCAACCTAATATTTCGTTCAAAGAGCTGTTAATTGAGTTGTTTCATTCAATTATCGTAGTCGAACGAACTGCAGAAAAAGTTGGACCAACTATTCTGTTGTGAGTGATTCAACTCTGAAATGAGTTCGGTCAACTCGTTAGGTGGCTGTTTTGACCGAATATGTTAACGCGATTTCAGAGTTGAAGCAACTATTCCATGTACATGCTTTAACTCGATATTCGGTTGACCCAACTCAATTTTAGTTGTTCTAACTCATTTTTTTCAACTCGATTTCTCGAGTTGAATTTACCATTTTTTTTACAGTGTACCTTTTTCATAGTTGAATATTTATTCATTTACTTACAGAAATATTAATGTAATCGCATAGCAGTTTGTTCCACCCGAAGTGTCCTTGCTCGTGCGCTTGCTTAATTATTTCGAGCTGCATTGTTCTCGGAACCACCATATATTCGTTTCCATCATACTCGCGATATAAAATTCCCTCTTTTGACAAAGAGAATTCGTCCTTTCTACCTGATCGTACCGCGTAAATTATTTCCATTAATTCTGGATCGTCTGCTTGTGCTCTCTGGATTTTCTCTATTAATCCGTCTCAGCCAACCTGTACTAACAATATATCCACGGGGTTTCTCCTCAGCGCGTCGACACGACGCATAGACATGCCGGGCTGATGCTCGATCGTGTAGTTATACTGGTCAATCAAAAGGGCCCAGTGGGCCACCCTTAAACACAAATCCTTCTTTTTCATAGTCAGTCTAAATTCAGGGAAAAAAGCGTTCAACTTGGAAATTCGCACATCGCTTCCGCATTATTTTACTTCGCTTATACAAAGCTAATTCTCTATGAGGAAGCCAAATTTGGGAAAAACTCACATGCTGTATAGAGAGATCTTTATGAGCGAGATAAAATAATGAGGAAGGATGGATGAAGGGAGGATTTTTATTTTATACGAAAATTATAATATCCGGCGATGTGGTTTCTGAAAAGATATCGTTAAGACGGTAATAAGTCGCATTATCATTAAGACGCTAAGACAGATATCATTAAGACGTCATTAAGATATCATTAAAGTACGTCGTAAATCCACGCATATCGATTTCATTCCAACTTCCGTTTCTTCGTTGACTAAAATATGAAAAATTCGATAATCTACATTTTCGTATCTTTGCGACACGTGTTGTCACGTACATCGTGGATATTTTTTGACTCTTATTTTTCTCGCAACAATCGATACGCCATCTGTGTACATTGATACTATATTTTATCTCCAATGCTGTTGTTATTTAAAAAAATTTTCCCTCGTTTCTCCCTACTCTTCGTACCAATCGAACAGACATACGTTACACAACAGTTTAAGGATGTATGTTAGCTAAGTCGATTACTAGTTTTCTAATTGAAAATTTTAGATGTTAGAAAAGACGGTATATAGCATTTTTTAAGATTTTTTGCCAAATTTTGGCCCATGTGAATTCTGAGATATACTCCTGCGATAAAAATACTTTTTTTTATTCCTAGATTTTATGGAAAAATTTTCAGAATTTTAAACCTGGGCCAAATTCATTTAAAAAAACAAACAAATTTTTTTAATTATTTGCAAAATATTGAGAAATTAAAAATATCAGTGATAGTTTATTGTAGAGAATAAAAAAAAATTAAATGTCTCTTGGTAAAATTTTTTTTCCCCATATCTTGATGGTAAGAAAAATTTTTACCAAGGGACATTTAATTTTTATTTTTCTCTACAATAAACTATCACTGACATTTTTAATTTTTCAAAATTTTGAAAATAATTTTTTTTCAAAAAATAAATTTGGTAATTACCTTTCGCATTTTTACCCCTAGTGTAGATTCACCCCGTGACAGTGTCAGCAGCCCCGCAGGTAATAGAAAAAAGAAACGAAATAAAGTCGAAAACGACGAGCATCAAATTCGGACTTTGGATATTCTTGGAGCATATAATTAGCATTTAATTACTGCGTAATTACTTTTCCGAATTTTTCATTCCCATACATCCATATGAACGTGAATTTATGAATAAGAAAAGATTCTACGAGAAAAGCAACGTACAGCATTCGATTTCCACTCCTTGCGAAAATTAATTAAAAAAAAAATGAATTCATTTTTACGGATAACTTTCGTTGCCTAAAATCTTGGATACCCCATCAAGCTTTCTTAACAACGGGAAGAATTGAGGAAGCAAAGTACAATCTGCATTGCAGACTGTGTTCAGGTTTTCAGTGAAACGATACTGAGATTATTGTCCAAAAAGAAAAAAAACGTATCGCTTCAAATTCATATTTTATGCACCTCGAGAACTTTGAAAAAAGTTACGAAATACAATTCAAACATAGATCACGTGATGCTGAAAAACAACTTTTGTATTTTATCGTTACGCAAGTGTAATGAAGAATTTCGTGTCAAAAGCAGCATCGTTTACCCCACCCATGAGAGCATCGGCCCATCAGCGCTGCGGTGTGTGTTGAAGTTAATGAGGGCGCGGCGGGGAACGGTGAGAATTTCAAGCTTCGAGTACGACGCAAAGAAATCCAAATGTGAAAAAAAATCATCGCTCGTGAGATCTCAAAAACTTTGTTGTTCAATAATCAGAATACAGAAAAGTTATCAACGTATCGTTAAAAAAAAAAAACAGTTGTCGAACAAATCATCAAAATTTACTTTTTTTCTTTGGATCAAACGAATTTAAACGGGACTTTCAGCCATGTACAAAATAAAACGGGACTTTTAGCCATGTACCAGTCGTTGCAACAAACTGCTGAGCGGGGAGTAACTTTTCCGGAAACTGGCGATTCCCTGTAGGAACACCAACTCTGGTGAATGGCTCACCTGGATCTAGGAATTTTCCACAGTTTCGCATGTGGCGGGGGGGCATCACGAAGTTTCGAAGGATTTCAAGTGGAAGGCCTTACAAATTAGAAAGATTTAAAGTGCAGAGAAGGGTCCCTGAAAAAAATACATGATGTCAACATAGCAAGGACATTTGGACAATGCATCAGTGAAAAGTCTTCGTATTTTCCGCCATGTGGGCCAACATTTCACAATGAGATGGCGCTGTGGTAACTTCCGGCTGAAAGAATCCAGACCCGGGATTGGGACAAGTGGGCTAAATGGCAAAAGTCCGTTTCATTGCTTTGCCGGCTTAAGGCAATCCTTGCACTTTTTGGCACCAATTGGAGGATTTTGTGAATTTGAAATATTGTAATCCCGAAACACTTTTTCGTTGAGACTGCAAAGTTTCAGATCACGATGCCGACTTTTTCCGCAAGAAATTTCAATTTTTAAACCGCCCTTTTAGCACAGGGTATACGAAAAAAAATTAGCTCACAACAAGTTCAATTGAAAAATGAACCTACTTGAATACCGGAGGAGTGATTCATTTGATAATGAATTTTTTCACGAAATTATGAGCTTTCGACGGATCGCATAAAAAAAGTAGGGTCACGTTATGCTCGGCATAGAAATTTCGAATTAATGATCAGCACAACTCAGACAGTTTATGATGTAACCAATCAGCTGAGGGCCCTCTGCTAAGAGTGTTGCGTTAATTCATGCTAATTTCAATTATTTGTCAATATCAAACTGTCCGCCACTATTATTTCCGTGTGTGATGAAATTATATTAGCTATCAAAATCAATTAAAAGTTATGTAATCATACAATATACATGTACTTATTACAAAACTTCTAACAGTGTTGAGGTTAACCGAGATGACACGATTCAACGGACTGGTCAATAAGACAACAAAAAATCGAAATTATGATTATTTTTTTAAATTAACTCAAGTTCTAAAAAATATCTCCATAGTTATTATAAATTCTGACAACTACTTTTACGTATCATATCCAATTTTTATAACTTTTTTCAATGATTTTATTCCTAAAACATTCGATCACACGACTATAGTCTGCCACAAGGATTACCTCAAATTATCGTGGTTGCCCACTTTTTGTTAGAGAAAGCCTCATTCTTTTCTTGACTGCTAGTTTTAGCCAGATAAACAAACGGATCAACTGTTAGTCGTTTGATTACAACAATTGAAGATTGTACTTAATAATTTTTGTGATCAATTGCAAGACTCGAACATTCTGCCGTTTAATTGGGAGCGAAGGGGTACACGCTGAGCCAACAATCCCACACTGCAGGACCGCGTTCAGAAATCATACCTGGGTAAGTAGCTTCTTTCTCACGCAACCTCAACACTCTCTCTCTTTTTCTATCTTACACGTCTACAATTTACGAACGGGGGCCCCAGTGCGATTGAAATAACGATGAAACGGGATAGGTACGAGTGAAATGGAATCAGTGACAATAGGGGCCGCAACGAGAGTCGACCCTGATTGTGAGAAAGTTTTCCAGGTGTAACTTTCGTCGACAATATTGCATACTTTATGATAAGATAAAAATCGGAAAAAATTCACCCATAATAAAGACGATAGGAAGATTAATTTTGAATAATAATAATGCCAAAAAGTTATCAATAAATTATTTACACAAAACATTGTTTAAAAAATTTTTAGGGAATGTTTTTTTTTTGACACGGGAAATGAATTCGGTGATTTTTCTGACCACGCATAAAATTTTCTTACCATTTTGAAATTTCGGTTTTCGAAAAATTTTTAATTTTTAAAAATGAAGGGAAAATCGTGAATTTTGGATATGTTTTCGTAAAAACGTTATATATTACAATTAAGTTTCCGGGGCATTGAACGAATAGTTACGTAAATACAACCTGTAAAAATTTCCGAAAACCGAAATTTCAAAATGATAAGAAAATTTTAAAAAAATGTATGTTTAGTCATAAAAATCAACGAATTCATTTCACATGACAAAAAAACATTCTCTAAAAATTTGTTAAACAATGTCTTGCTTAAACAATTTATTGATAACTTTTGGGCATTATTATTATTAAAAAAGTAATCTTCTTATCGTCTTTATTGTGGTTGAATTTTTTGCGATTTTTATCTTATCATGAAGTATGCAATATTATCGACGAAAGTCACTTTTGGTTGGTAAGATACGTCCGATACATCCTCAAGCGAGGGGCTATTCACTCTTGAAATCGCTGAACCACCCTGCTCTTAAATCAGAATGGAAATCACGAGAAATCGGATCGAATCACATGAAATCAACGTTACTCAAACGTCGTTGAAACCACTAAAAATCAGAATGAAATCACTCCGAGTTTTTTTAAATCAACGTGAAATCACGTAAAGTCAGGAAATTACCAGAAATCACGTAATATGTGCAAAATATTTAAAAAAAAAAATTTACGGCGTGCTACTATCAAACTACGCCCACTAGAACAAAGCACGCAAACGTGCTCTAAAGCGTTTTTTGCTATCAAGCGATATAAGTATCAGCATCGAGCGCAACATAGTTTTTAACTCTTGAGCGAGGCTCGATCTGGGCGAGGTCTTGAGTCTCATCTTTAGTTGAGTCAGTCAAAGAAAGTTTTTCACCGTGCCGATTGTGAAATATACTTGTAAACAGAATTGAGCGTGAGTAATGGCAAATTAATCAAATGAAAACGTATTTTGTGAAACAAATGCCGAACGCAACCTGCCCCGCACGTCGCCCGCGCCGCGCCCCGCAACCCTAGTATACTGTAATTTGATGTTTGAGCGATAAATAATAAATCATTCCACTGTACGTACTTTCAGTGATTTCGGAAATTGATTCGTTCAAAACGTGAGAAATCACACATGAAGTCACATGTATTTTAAAATCACTTGAATCATTCATGAAATCACTGAAATCATGTAAAATCGACTTCACTCTGAAATCACTTGTACACCGCACTTGGTAGTGAATAGCCCCTCGCCGCTCACATGACAGAGAAAATTCTCGAACGAACAGTCCGGTGCACGTTTAAAATTTTACGCGGGATACTTGGCCACATTATTATTATTATTATTATTATTATTTTATTTTTTAATTACAGAAACAAACTTGTCCAATTATCACAAGATCGTTTCTATAATTTCGAACTATCGATGTACATTAAAAGTCATCGAATCAATGGTAAGAAACAAAGGGGAAAGAAAAAACCAGCCTTGCAGAGAACTACGTTAGTGTCAAAGACGTTTCCCACGAGATCATAATATGTTGGGCCAGAGTTATTCCATCAATCGACATGAAGGATTTCAACATCGGCTAATTTTTTATTCCAATGGATTAAACATCGAAAGATTTTGACTGTCATGGATAATTTTTTTTCTCTTCCCCGCCTCGCCAATGCTATATGTGTTCGGAGAAATTATTCGTTCCATATATTTGAACCGTTTTGATGGATATAGTGCGGGAAACTTAAATGCATATTCATAAGATGCATCTACGGTTTTCCGATAGACCAGTCGCGGAAAGATGGAGCCACGACGTTTGACCACGTGTTGCCCCACTCAAAACGTACACGAGAAAGGATCATGCTGATTTATCGTAGAGCGGTGCCTTTTCCATTGATTTTTTTTCGATATTCCATTTTTCATTTTTTTTTTTTTTTTTTCGAAGAAAATCATAAATTCTAAGCAACGAGAAAACAAAGAAACAAACAAAGAAACCCACCGACTTCGCCGTCCACGGACACATGAGCGCCAAATTTTTTGCCGGGAAATACGCTGCCATTCTCGAGCAATAGATAAGCGTCGTTTCCCTGATTGCTGCTGCACATGGCTGGTATTTTATGAAACGTTAAACACGTGTTTATACCGCGACAACCGTGTGCGTACTGGCCCCAGAGATGGGTAGGGAGATGCGCAACGCTGGCATTTTAGGTGTACCCACCAGAGTGGCGCTGATGACATAGCGGTCAAACCTAGAGTATGATTTTGTGATCATCGCCTCGGTCGATGCTGCAGAGCTCTTTGGTATTAGGATATCGGGGTGCAGTGTTCGATATTTTAGTGGATATTGCAGAACGCACTTGGTGCTAATGGGTAAGTTAGACTGTGCGTTTCAAAATGTTTTTAATGATCACGAATCGTTATTTTGAATATGCACTCGTCTGCTTCCGAAAGTCAAAATTTTAAGAAACAATCGTTTAAATTTATGAAGGAAATGAAAATCATCTTTGAAAATCACGCTTCTGCGTGAAATTTTAAGTCGATCATCCACATGGTTGGGGAGTAATTAATTATTGAAGCTGCACGTTTATTCGCGGGCCGTATAAAAACCATACAATCTCATGCAACTCTTAATAACTATACGAAAAATGTTAGGAATTTAATGAAAATAGATCCAAATAATCCTTCTCATCTTTGGACAGAAGTTTACGAAGAACGAAAAGCTTTTCATATACATATAATTGTCAAGAAATTGTAAGAATAAAACAGCTCAAGTTGTAAAATCATGCACACTGGGGATATGTCGTGACACGGATCTCTCCCTCACACGTTACCCGCCCGGCACCCGCGCACCCGCGAAGGCACGCCTACCCCAGAAAAATTGTTTTTCGACTGAATGATGATTCTTAGGATAAGTAAACATGATCTTCTCGTGCATTCACTGACGTGACGGTTGAGAAGCAAAAGACCCATGCAGAATAACGCGTTGCAGCACAATCCCGTTTTGAACCAAAATGAACATGTAGCCCATTTTAGATCTGAAAAAAAATGGCCTACAAGCCCTGCTAAAAGGATTCACATTTCTTCCAATTTGTAGGCCTTTGTAAGTTTTCGATTTCAACTTCGGAAGAAATTAAGATATTCCGTTGACTCTCAAAAGAGAATATTATTAATCGCTTTTTATCAATTCACGCTTTTATTGATTCACCCGAGAGCGCGCAACCATCCCACTCTAACCATTTGAATTTCTCACTAAATAAAATGTCAACTTTTAGAAAAAAATTCAAGAAAATGATTAAATATTGAGGTGCATGTAGAATTGATTTTCCCGTCCTTTAAACGTATCTCGAGAATTTACACATTTTCATCGAAAATAAAAAATAAAAATTGTTCGATAACCGTTTGTACAATCACACTAAAACTTGTTGAATTTCCAATCTTCCGAATCAAATTTCTAGAGCGGAGACATTGATTGATAATTGGTAGAGTGGCCCATATAAATGAAGGTTGAAGCTCTTATTGACGAATTACTTGAAACACACTTTCTGCCTAAGGTATCCTCATGTCTAGTAATTTAAACTTCTAATAGAATTCCTCATTTATACTTGAATGTATATTACTGTCTCACTAACTTTGACGCGAAAATATCCGATAGCCACTTTTTTGAGGGGTGGTCAGTTTCGCCCCAGCTTCCCGGTTTTTTTAAATAACTAGCAGCAGCGAGTCACATTGCACACAGCTACCCTTGCTGCCTTTG